>JAMXBD010001955.1:0-262832 GCA_024138025.1 Combretum micranthum | reverse complement strand
GAAAAATTATTCTTCAATGTTGAACGTTAAAGTGCGTTGTTCATCTTTGTATTATTGACATTCAATGATAATAGTAGACTTGATACGTTAAAAAAAATTATTCTTGAACATTGAGCATTAAAGTGTTGCATTGACCTTTGTGTTATTGATATTTGATGATAATTATACAGTTAAAAGATATGCCAATTAATTATTTTTTTTCACAAGTTTAAAAAGCTATATAATTTAATCTAGAATTGAATACTTCAAATAGATATGTAGATAATTTATTTTCTCCAAAAGTCTTCATATATACATAATACATGATACTTTTTCTTCAATATTATTATGTTAACATCCATGTTCTTCGTAGATTTTAGAATTGGCCTTAAAAGACTCTTTATTGGCTTTTTTTAACATGTTAAATTTGATTTCTTTTTCTATCTTTCAGGACATTATATTACTGGACAAATTAATTTCCTTACGACATTACATAAATGCTGACAATTCTAGGGAAAAAAATAATAATATTTGGAAAATAAAATTATAAAAACACCACTAGATGTAAAAAATAATCCTAAAATTGACAAGTTGAAATTATCTATTCAAAATATCAGTTTCAATACAAAACAAGGAAATTAATATATCCTAAGCTTATCTTTTAAAAGGACGAGTTCAATTACCTAGTTTTACGATTATTTTTTTCCTTGTGGTATTTCTATAAGTTTTTTTTTTTTATATTATTATTTTTCTTTATCTCATTGTCCACTCGGCATGGATTCCACTCAACAGTGAAATTTAATTAGTATATGCCGTAACTCATTCAGTAGCAATAGCTGATTATTCTTTGACTGGACAGAACCTGACCTGTTATAAAAACAACGATCGAACTCCAAAAAAATCGCAAAACATTATAGCAAGGTCGTATCAAATATAATTTATCCTTATCAGTTAAACTCAGCGCTTCGAAGATTATAGGGGAAGCAGCCTATAAGCCATCATCATGATATATGCCATGTTATTCCACAATCATTATATTCCAATTCAGACAATGGTGATGGTCTAGCTAGAAGGGGATCATTGTTTGCGAGGCGTTTTAATCACTAAAGTGAAGGATCAAATGTGAGGAGGTTCAAGATAGATAGATTAGAGGTTTTGATACCGATTTTGGTTTTTGTTGTATTATGTATTATATTATGCTAAAAGGGTATAAGTTCGCTTATATAAAAGAAGATTGAATTACTAAGATAATTACTGCTCGTTCGCTTTATTGTAATCATAATTTTATTACAATCTTATTCCTTAAGATAGCTATTACGGCATTCAGTTCACCGAATAGCGATTCCATAATAAATTCCTATTACATAAAACATTGAATGACCATTATTTATTCAAAGTTATGAATACTAATTCAATACTGGAACTGTATTTTTTTTTTCCCTAAAATGCCACCACTTAAATAAAAAATCAATAAGAAAAAAAAAATCCTATTACAGCTCTATTACATTCTTCCGTAATAAGAATTCATTATAACCTTATTCATTCAGCGAAGTGAATGAACCGTTAATGTCTACATTTGTTCTATGATAGATGCATAATAATGGCTATTTTTCTAGATATTGCATTCAAATGAAGTAGTGCGATTTTTCTTCAATGTGTTTTTATGAATACTTCATGTGAATGTAGAGTATATTGAAATGGAGTGCATAATTTATGGAAGAAGTCTTCATCACCTTTGTGTTATAATCTACCCATCTTAAAATTTGAATAAAGTGTTATCTTTATTTTCTTCTTTGATTCATCAAATCTTCACTCAAATGTCGTGTAATGGTATTTGAACACAATATATATAGGGTAAATTGTAATTTTACAAATAAGAGTTTTAATTTTTAACTAATATATTACTTGTGTTTTGATATTTTTTATAAACAAGTGATTTGAATTTTATTTTTAACAAATATATAACCCAGTACTTTTGGAAACAAGTGTTCTTAGTTTTGATTTTCGATAAATATTTTTTTGTATTTTTTTCACCATATGGTAATGATAGGTTAGGTACTTGTGGCTTTTTTTATTGGTTGATAATATTATTAAATGAATTTAATTAAACCAAAATGTCATTATGTATTATTAAATTAAGTGAAAAAAATATAGGTTATGTATTTGTTGAACATCAAAACTTAGGTCTCTTGTTTCCAAAAATACCAAAACACAGGTTATTATTTATTAAAAATAAAACTCAATTTACTTGTTTGTAAAAGTATTAAAACATAAATAATGCATTTATTGAAAATTAAAACCCATGTCACCTATTGTATAAGTATCACAACACATATTATGTTTTTGTATTTTACCCTATAATATATTCTCACAACAATTTGAAAAATTTCCAAAATATTGCATTAATATTTCAACTTTTGGAAATTCCATTAGCAACACACGCATATATACACATATATATATATATATATATATAAATATATATTACAAGATTCGTTAGGGAATATCTTAATATTTATTTATAACCAAAATCATATTAAAATATTTTTACTGATCAAAATTATTATCAAACCATCTATAATTAAACTTCTTCCTTTTTTTTAACGGAAACATAACTTTTAAATAACTTTTCCTCAACAATTCAGATGCACAAAGGTTTTTTCCTCTTTCCTTTTTCCCCTTTGTGGGGAAAAGTTTATTAGATTTTACATTAATTTAAAAATAAAATATAGGCTTAAGTAACAAAATTTTACTACTCCAAAGGTTTCAAATGATGCCAATCCTCACATAATCTGATACATGCTGTGGAACTGTTCATAGGAAATGCCAGTTTATTTGCTACTTAGAGCTAACTCAGTCAGCTTCCAAGCAGTGTTTTGTTGTATCGCTTTAAGCCGAATCCAATGGGCTTGCACCCTAATTTGGCCCATTGGCTTCCCTGATAGTAAATAAAGAAAGAAAATGGTACCCTAAAAATCATTTTCTAAGACTATCTGCCTTATATTACCATGCTATATTTCATGACCTAAAGATAATAGTAGTAGAAAATTAAATATATATGTAACGCATATTTTCAGTATTACTACGCACCACCATAGCCTATAAAAATAAAATATAAAAGGAAAAAAAGAAAGAAAAAAACGTTACAACTAAACTTCTAGGTCATGAGCATGGCAATTCGATTCCTGTAGTAATTCAATTAGGAACATAGTGCCCAAGAGTATCCATATCCATATCCATATCCATATCATATCCATATCCATAAAAAATAATACGAGATTTTTAACATATAATATCAGCATTTTAAGAATCTTTTTATTTTTAAGAATTTTATTATTTTATTTGTTAGATTCTTCAAATAATTTTTTTACTTCCTTTATATAGCTTCTTTACAAACATTTTTATTTTTATATGAAATAATAAAATATTTTAAAGAAATTTTTTGGGTTACTCAAAGATCCAAAAAAGTTGAAGAACCACAAGGAACTCAACATATAAGGTTTTTAACATAAAAATCCATATCAAGGACATGGATGGGAACTTCAAGGCCTAATATTGCAAGTCTTTTAATTGGGATTTTTTTTTTTAATTTTTAAAGTAGGTTTTTATCAAAAGATATACATATTGTAGATATACAAATCTGATTACAAAGGCCTTGAGCCTAATTATTATTTGGATTTAACTCTTTGGGCTAATGTGACAGGGCTTAAAGAGTTAGGCCCAATCCAATTGGGATGATCATGGGAGTTTTGGCATGGAAGGCTTGGAGTAGGGCCTGTTGGAATTGGCCTGTCCAATTCCAACCTTTCTCAAATTGGCTCACACACATTGCTGTGAAGGCCTCAATGGGCCTGGGTCCATAAGGGAGCCCACAACCATATCCATAATGAGAGGGACTCATCCTAGCCGTTGGTCGTCTGTCGCATCCGACGGACGACATCGACGGCTGGATTCTCTATAAATACCTTAGTCCTTACCTCATTTGGACAAGGTGAAATCTTGGACGAACGCCGTCGTGCTGCCGGATTTCCGTCTTGGTGAATCAAACATTTAATTTACTCAAGAACATACACGAACACATAGTACTCAGTGAGGTTGATGCTATTTAGCTCCCTTACCTGTCACACGTGTGTTAGAGCCTATTGAGATTGCCTACTCCTCCTCCCTACGCGAATCTCGCTTGATCATCCTATCACGTGTTGTTTCCCTAGGTCACGCGTAGCGCGATAGTCACGCGACACGCACGTGATCGTTGCATCCGGATTCATACACACACATTTTTGGCGACTCCACTGGGGACAGGGAAATCAACACTTGTGTGATGGCACCTCCAAGGAAGAGACCTACCGATCCCACTGAGGGTACAACTCAAGAACTTAATGTTGATCCCGAGGCTACTGAACATGACATGCCAGCACTTGAGGATGTGAACCAACCTGCTGGTGCTCAAATAGACAATGCTACGATCTTGCGTGCTGTGCAAGAAAATACCAAACAAGTCAATCAATCAATGCAAGAGTCTGCAAAACAATTCCAACAATTCATGACAATATTTGCTCAGTACCTGCCTGGAATAGCTGCTATTGCTGCTACGCAACAAGGTGCGACTTCGTCGAACCCTGTTGTTGTTGCGCAACAACGCGCTTCTCAGGCACCTCAAGTTGCTCGACCTGTTGATCCTCTTCCTACTCCTGAACATGACACTATTGGAAGTAGGGAGCAAGCCCCTCCGTTGGAGCCTATAGTTACACAATTGCCTGTACCTCAGGTAGTGAACACTGGAATTCAGCTAGGAGGACCCTCAACTTCCCAGCCTACAGTACATGTTCAACCCGGAGGATCTTCATCCTCACAGACTACGCCACAGATTGTCATTGGTGGACCTGCTGCTCAACCAAATACAACTCCACTCCAGACTGTCACTCCTGCTACACCAGTTGAAGTTACTACTTCAACTCCTAAAGTTACTTTCGTCACAAAGGAAGATCTAGACATGTACTTGAGGGAAATACAAGCTAAGTCTGATGTGGGAGTATTGGATCTCAAACTCCCATACAATCAACGTATTGCTGCTAAGCCATACCCTCAAGACTATGTGAGTCCCAAATTCATGCTATTTAATGGTAAGAAAGGAAGTGCCAAGGAACATTTGTTGAAGTTCATTGAAACGCTAGAGGTTTACGGATTTGATGATGATCTCAAGTTGAAAGAATTTTCTAAGTCCCTTACAGAGAAAGCGTACACATGGTACGTTAACCTTCCTCCTGGATCAGTAGATTCATGGGCAACTATGTGCAAGATGTTCCTAGAGAAGTTCTTCTCCACACAGGAACGAGTGACCTTGACTGATATGGGACGGATTCGCCAGAAGCCCAAGGAAGACTTGATGGATTATATTGAGCGTTTCAGGGAACGTTCACTAGACATCCAAGACATATGTGACGAAAGAGAGCTGGTGAAAATTTGCATCCAAGGCATGTTCACCGAATATGCGGTACACCTGGAAAATCTCTCTTTAGCCTCATTCTCCACTTTGGTTGAGAATGCGCGAAGGACTAATAATTCTGTCATGCGACAGAGAGGAGGAAGCGTGAATTTTAACAAAAGAGGACCGTCTGTGAATGCAACTCAAAGTGAGGATCCCAAAGATGAGAAGAAACGAAGAGTTGAAAAGTCTGGACGTGAGAGAACAAAGGAAGTGCCAACATATCCTTGTTCGATGGGAAAAGTGCATGCTATGCTCGATCAATGGTTGAGAGATGGAAATCTTAAGCTCCCGAGGGTAGAGCGTTTACCAACTCAAGAGGAGAGGAATGATCCCAAGTTTTGTAGGTTCCACAGGATTGTAGGCCATCCTACTAGGGATTGTTTTACTTTGAAGAGAATTTTCAACGAAAGAGTGCAGAGTGGAGAGCTTGTTATTGAAAATAATGATGTTAGGAACAATCCACTTCCAACCCATAACAATCAGCGTGGTGCTGTCAACGTCGTTATTCATGATCCTGCCATGGTCGAGGCCAGTGATACACCACTTACTGAGGCAAGTAACACAAAAGGAAAACAACATGTAATTGAGGAAAATGATTGTGCACCCATTGCTGCGGCGCTTTTGAAGACTTCAAATTTTAGAAATTTCTTTGATCTACTTGGCTTTGATGAGAAGGCAAGGCTTGCAGCAGCAACTATGCTCGCGCAAATTTCCGAGGGACAATATGCCGAGTGTAGTGCAGCGCAGCCAGTCAAAAGAATGGCTCGAGCGCATGAAAATGCAATCTTGTTCACTGATGCAGATATGTGTGTAGACGGTCCAAATCACAATCGACCATTATATGTGGAGGGCACACTTAATGGCTATCCAGTTAAGAGGACATTCATTGACGCTGGTTCTTCTCTCAACATCATGCCTAAGACTACATTTGAAGCTGCCGGTATTGACTATCGTCGTTTGGTGAGCAACCCATTTCAGTTAATGGCTTTAGTCATACTACAACAAAGACCATTGGAAGAGTTAATGTTGATCTTAAGATTGGGCCTATCCGTGGTAGTGTTACTTTTCACGTGATTGATGCGCCTGTGTCCTACCACCTCTTGATAGGTAGGAAATGGCTGCACGATCACAATTTAGTGCCATCAACGATGCATCAATGTATCAAAGGACATTGGAAAGGGAAGGATGTATTTATTCCTGCTACAAAGAATCCCTTCGAGCACGATGAGGCAAATTTCATTGAATCTACCTTCTTCAATGAGTACTCGGATGAAGGTGAGACAGCTATTGCTAGAGCTTCAGGTGTACCATTACCCACTTGGGAAGAAATTCAAGAGGGTCAACAAAAGAAGAGAAAAATGCGTGGTTGTCGAGGAGGTAAAAAGAAGAACAAGCAAGCTGACGCTGTTGAAAGTTATGTTAGAGAGGATGGGCGAAGAGTATATCTCTTATGACGGTTTCCAGGGTCTAAGGAAGTTTGTTCTTCTTCAGACCCTGTACCGATTCAAGAAATTCAACCCGCCCCTCAACAAATGCAAGATCAAATAAAGCCACAGAATGAAGAAATTGAGGAATTGGATCTAGCGCGACCAGGAGAGTCGCCGCGGCCAATTTTTGTCAGCAAAGGTTTGTTGCAAGATGTTAAAAGTCCTCTCATTGATTTGTTGAGAGAATATAGGGACGTGTTTGCTTGGGCATATGATGAGATGCCAGGTTTAGATCCTAGTCTTGTAGTGCACAGACTAAATATCGCCCCGGGCACTACTCCTATTAAGCAAGGACAACGAGTTTTCCGTCCTGAGGTTGAGGTTCAAATCAAACATGAAATTGAGAAGTTGCTTCATGCAGGCTTTATCAAACCAATCGAGCACCCTACTTGGCTCGCAAATGTCGTACCTGTTAGAAAAAAGAATGGTCAAATAAGGGTTTGCGTGGATTTTCGTGATTTGAACAAGGCTTGTCCTAAAGATGATTTCCCTTTGCCAAATATAGACACCTTAGTGGATGTCACGGCAGGACATGAATTATTTTCATTCATGGATGGTTTCAGCGGGTATAATCAAATCAAGATGGCGATTGGAGACGCTGAGCGTACTGCCTTTCGAACGCCTGTTGGGAATTTCTATTATACTGTCATGCCCTTTGGACTCAAGAATGCTGGTGCTACTTATCAAAGGGCAATGACAGCCATTTTTCACGATATGATGCATGATTTCATGGAGGATTACGTGGACGACATAGTCGTGAAATCAAAACATGCACCGGACCACTTGGTCCATCTTCGGAAGGTTTTTGAACGATGTCGATTGTATAAGCTTCGCATGAATCCTTTGAAATGTGTCTTTGGAGTTGCTTCGGGAAAATTCCTTGGATTCGTGGTCCATAGGAAGGGAATTGATGTTGATCCTGCAAAAATACAAGCTATATTGTCTATGCCCTCGCCAACTACTTTGAAAGAGTTGAAAACTTTCATGGGGAAAGTTTCATATATTAGGAGATTCATGCCTGCACTTGCAGAGATTTCGCATCCCTTACATCAACTTATGAAGAAAGGAATTGCATTTGAATGGAAACAAGTCCATGAAGATGCGATTCAAAGAATTAAGGGAATTCTCACTTCTTCTCATACCATGACTATGCCTGTGAAGCAAGTACCGATGATATTATATCTCACTTCTACCAGCAGATCAATCGGAGCTTTACTTGCACAAGAAATAGACGGCCAAGAACGCCCGGTCTATTATTTGAGTCGCTCACTTCAAGGAAGTGAGGTCAAATACCCAGCTTGCGAGAAGCATTGTCTCGCGCTGGTGTTTGCAACTCAAAAATTACGTCACTACTTTCTGGCACATAAGGTTAACCTTGTCACACGGTCAGATCCTATCAAGTATTTATTGTCACGACCAGCATTGTCTGGGCGTATTGCAAAATGGTTGTTGCTTCTTGGAGAGTTCGACATTACAATACAGACTCCTAAAGCTGTTAAGTCACAGGCCTTAGCTGATCTCTTGGCTCATTTTCCGAACGAAAGTGAAGATGTGATCACAGATACTATACCAGCAGAATTTCACGAGGACTCACTCATGATCGAAACAGAAGGAGAATGGTCACTTCAATTTGATGGCTCATCAGGAAGTCAAGGGTGGGGAGCAGGAGTTGTATTAACATCACCTAATGGCCAAGAAATACCTTTGGCATTCAAACTTGACTTTCATTGCACTAATAACGAAGCCGAGTATGAGGCATTGTTACTCGGGATCGTCTTTGCCTTGGAAGCTGGAGCAAACCACTTGTGTATTCGTGGCGATTCGAATTTGATCATTAAGCAGACCAATGGTGAATATGCCCTCAAGGAGCCATCACTTGCGCCTTATAGGGCTGCAGTGCAGGCTCTAATTGGGAAGTTTGAAGTCGTAAGGTATGAACATACCAAACGATCTACGAACCGTTACGCAGATGCATTGGCAACATTGGCATCTAAGATTCCAATGCATGCTTCAGATGAAAGCCTAGATGTCAAAGTTATCAAGAAAACTATTCCTTGCACAACCTTGCAATTGTTGGAGGAAGATGATGAAACAGGAGATGATTGGCGTGTTGGTATCAAGAATCAATTAGCGCAACCCAATGCGGCCTCCATCGTAACCTTGAAGAATTTTATTCGTATCAATGGCGCTTTGTACTTTAAAGGACCGGAGGGCGTTCTATCGCGATGCATTTGCGCGAAACAGGCTCGGTTAAAATTAGACAAGTATCATAAAATCTGGTGTGGGGAAGAAGGACCCCCTTTGTATCGTCGCATTCAACGTGCAGGGTATTATTGGCCCTCAATGGCTAAGGATGCATCTCAGATGCAAATGCATTGTCCTAAGTGCTCTGAGTTACCAGATGCAAAAGAATGTAATTTTGTCGCAAGTGCTGGAGATTGGCGTCGTCCGTACATTGACTATTTGAAGAATAACGTGTTACCAACTAATAGTACGGATGCCAGATTAGTAAAAAGGAAGGCACGCAAGTACCTAATGCATGAGGATGAGTTGTATAGAGTCTCATTCATGGGAAAGCCTCTCAGATGCATTACATCTCCTGAAACAGAAGAGATATTAACCGAGGTACATGCTGGAGAATGCGGTGAGCACCAAGGCGCAAGGAAGTTGTATTATCAGCTACTAGACATGGGGTACTATTGGCCAACCATGGAATCAGATAGTTCCAATTTTGTTAAGCGGTGCGTTCCTTGCCAAGAACATGGAGATGTGATTCATGCTCCTGCAGTTGCACTTCACAGCTTAACAACACCATGGCCTTTCCACACTTGGGCGTTTGATCTAATCGGTCCTATTCACCCGCCATCTAGAGGTTGTATTTGGATCCTAGTTGGAACTGAATGTTTTACTAAATGGGTAGAAGCCATTCCTTTAAAGAAGGCGACAGGACCAATAGTTGCAAGCTTCATCAAGGAGAACATTATATGCCGATTCGGGATTCCAAAGCGTATCCTTTCAGATAATGGCACTCCTTTCATCAATTCACATGTTCGACAACTGTTGGAATCATATGGTATTGATCATGTAAAGTCAACCCCTTATTACCCTAAGGGCAACGGCCAAGCGGAAGCTACGAACAAGACTCTTTTAAAGGTTCTGAGTCGTATGGTACACGATAACCATAAAGAATGGCACGATAAACTATCCCTAGCACTTTGGGCTTACAGGACTTCAAAGCGGCGACCAACACAAGCAACACCTTTTTCGTTAGTATATGGTGCCGAAGCAGTCGTGCCTATAGAGGTTCTGATCCCTTCAGCACGATTAGCGATCAATGCTGAGCTTGAGCCAGATGCTTTACGCATAATAGACTTGGAAGCCTTAGATGAAAGACGAGATATGGCCAAAAACAACTTGATCAACTACCAACACAAGCTTGGTATGGCCTACGATCGGTTGGTGAAGAAAAGGTCATTTCAAGTGGGTGATGTTGTACTTCGTGCAGCCGAGCATGTGCGCCGAAGTATACCTGCGCCAAAGTTCACGCCAAAATGGGAAGGTCCCTTCATTATACATGAAGTCCATGATAGCGGGTATTGCAAGCTCCTCAATCCAAAGACTGATGCTATTACGGCTCCTATAAATTTTCAATATGTAAAGAAGTTTCACATGTAATAGCATGATCAGTGATGATGATGACTTGAATAATATGGGCTTGCTTTCACATGATTCTTTCACCGATCAATTTCATTATACATTATATTTATATGTTGCTGCTGCTTGGTAAGAGACTTGTCTCCTATACGCGCGACATTCGTTCATTCATTCATGCAGCTTGTAATAGTTCAAATTTACTAAGCGCGTGGCATAATACATGCATATGAATTCTTGTGAAATCAAGTAGTGGGTAATACCCCCTTGAGAATTCTTATGAAATCAAGAAGCCTTTGCTCGCGAAAGAAATAATAATTTAAACGCGCAAAGTCATAACATATAATGTGCCGCTACACATGAATCTTACATTCTGTAAAGCGCACGAGTTCATCGTACTATGATACGATACCAAGTGAAGGGAACAAAACTAAGAGAAAGTAGCACCATGTGAAATATTGTGCATGAAACATGAAACAAAACAAAGACAAAGTTCATGAAGTTACATAACTTAATGCAATAATCTATTCTGCTATAGAAGCAGTATCAAGACCCTCAAGAGAATTCTCCAATTCGAGTTGTGTCGCCTCAAGTTCAGCCTTGAGCCTCTCGTAACGTTGGATTAATGGTCGATGGTGCAATACCTTTTGTGCCTTGCTAGCAACACTCTCCAAGCTATCAATTTTAAACCCCAAGGCACGAGCACTATTAAAAGCTTGTACCAATAACTCCAAGTCAGCTGAAGAAAATGAATTCCATGGTCTACCTAGCAGCATACACGCCCGACCTAACATCACAACCATAGCATTTGTGACTTCGGAACCAGGACAAATTGATCCTGCCCAAAAATCCCCATCACGTGCATGCAACCTCTTTAATGACTCCAAGTAAATAGGGGGGACCAGGAATTCATAAAACGAAACACTCTCCCCCGAAGTTATCATATGCGGGTGCGTGTTCTCCCCTCCAACTTGCTCTGGTATTTCATTATTTGGAGAGAAGAGTATCCTGATGTGCCGGGGGTTCGGAGGCATTATTACAAGGGACATCATCAATTCCCTCACCGTGAATCTCTGCAGCCAACGCTTCTGCATATGCATTAATATCCTCCTCCTGTATGCTTTCATTTCCATGATCGCTTCTGTCGCTTCCAAAGTCGTCAGAAGCTTGCTCCTCACCGGCCATGTCCTCATCATCATCATCATCATCAATCACTACAGCAGATGTATTATCACCTCTTGCTTGCAATACCTTCCCAACACCATATCGATTGGGATAAGGGTGAGTGTTCGGCGAAGAAGACTTAGATGAAGCAAATATTCCAGAAGTGCTGGCGTTTCCATCGCCAGAAATATTTTTGTTAACCTCACTTTGGCTTGTGACTCGGCTTGTCCTCAACTCGTCCTAAAGAAAAAAAAAAGGAGTGAAACCATGGTTAAATATAGACAGCTTAAGTAACAAGATTTAATACCTCACAAAGGCGAGGACGCTTGATTTGACTGATGATTGATGCAGGAGGCATGGTCCGCCCAATCACCGCTTTTCCTGAAGTGTTATTCTTGTCATCTTTCGGAAGTTGAAAGTGGAACTCATGCTTATAAATGATCGACTCTGGCAAACTGTCATCTATAGCTGAAAGAGTATATTTCTTGAATGCCTCAAGACACCCTGTCCAATACGTTAACCATCCACTTGATGCAACACCGGAGCGATTGATAGATGGAAAAAACATCTGTCTGACAGAACAATAGAGCTCATGGCGTTTCTCAAGACTAATTGCCTCACAGCATCTATTGAAATCTGTGTCGATAGCCACAATAGGAGGCACACCTTGATCAAACCCAAACTGACGTGCAACCCGATGAGGTGAGTACAACATTACTCTATGCTCCAAGAATTCAGTAGAAGAATCACACCAATCGTGAAGCGCAGGCAAACCTCGAGGTGTACACCAGAGAACATATACTACTTCAGCTTCAGAAAGCTGCTCACCACATTCCATCAGATTCACTAAGGTCTTGGAACCCGAAGGGTAATATGTTGTGCACCACTCATATCCCTCCAATTCCTTTGTATAAGGGCGAAAGTCGACCTCATGAGCATCATCTATAATATCAAGTAATGAACCCAAAGGCTTCCTATCAACCCAAGCCCAAGCTCGAGGTTCAGGAGGATCAGGTTTTGCAACAGGTACACCTGGATATCTTTTGTAATGTTCGCTGAAAAACAAGTGTAGAAATCCCAAATCTACATTTGATACGATGATATATCGCCCCTTTGATCGAACTGAAGTCTCACTGTAAAGGTCCAAGCGCCGATATAAAGACCCTAAATAAAAAGGCGCCAAGGCAACTCGTTCTCCACGAGCAAGACGAATCGCCAAGTTAAAAAGTCGCGGACTGACACCTTTTCCTGGCCCGCCGGGAAACACGTACATGGATAACCAACAAGCGATGAAAGCTTCTAACTCATGCCTGAAATGAATCGTAAGTCATGAGTAAGGTTAGATTGAAGTGATGACAATCAAGCATAAATAAACAAAGCAAGGAACGCATACTTACTCGCATCCATACCGGGGGCCTTCGGATCGAGTCCTTTCGTGCTCAAAAAAATGTCTTATCCACGCACAAAATGATGCTTGTCTACGACTGTCTCTCGCTTCTTGTCTATCAGCTTCTAGTACTTCCACCAATTTTTCATCCTCTTCTGAAATCTCAGCCGTGACAATATCAGTTGACCCAGAACTAGGGAAACTTAGCAATGTGCACACATCTTCTAAGGTTGGAGTAATCTCACCCCATGATGTCACAAAAGTATGTGTACATGTACTCCAACGTGCCAATACAGCTCGCCATGCTTCAACACTTTGAGAACGGATAACCATTTTAGAAGAAATCCATATAGCAAAATTGATCCCTGCACTTTCTAAACGAGACCTATAATGAGAATTCTTTACAATGTAATATACCCATGACTGCCACCCTTGCAATATCTGTTTTGGGTAACTAAACACTGTCTCTGAAAGGGGAAGCTCCTTTCTTTCATTTCTGAAACGTAAAATGGAATTCTCATCTATGTTCTTCCTATCGCTCACTCGGGGCTCTGGTTGGATGAAATGAAATTCACCATCTTTGGGAGGATGAGCACACAAATCCCTCTTTTTGATATCTTCCAGAAAAAATCATTTCGAATTGTAGCATCAAGCCATTTACTACGTGGCAAGGGACTTTTGGCACATGACCTGAATTCGCCAATATTTCATTACTTTTGTCTGTATGGTTGCCACTGCGAGATCGACCCTTTCTATTTTCCTTCACCATCCTCAAGATGTTTATTTTATGCGCACCTACATGATAAAGGAGTTATATGCACATACAAGATCGAAAGAGACGCTATTCGTGAACTCAAATATGCGGCATGAGACATATGCAACAAGTGTATTAGCTACCACAGTATCTCATTCATTCACCAAATGATTAGTGCCCAAGATGAGAGAATCTCCTCTTATAGTGGTGCGGTTCCAAGATCGTCGCATGGGCAAGTGAGACACAAATAACCGAGGAGAGCCTCTCTCATGGCGGTGCGGTGCCAAGATCATCATGTGAGGAATGGAACACGGACGCAATGTGCGGTTCCAAGATTGTCACATGAGGTTTGGGACACGCACGGCTGAGAGTGTCATCGTACAGTGCATGGTCTCAAGATTGTCATTTATGCGGTCGGAACACGGACAACAAAGAGCTCTGTCTTAAAAATCACGAGGCACGTGGTCATTAGATGAATGAATGGAACACATGGTGAATGTCAATGATGGAATTGAGTATTCTTTTCGAATGTGTTCAGAAATCATTAACGATTGGTGGCACTAATATGACATTGAATAGGCAGTTTATAAAGCGAAAAACCATACTTGTAAAAATGAAGTCAAGCGGATGCACGGTGAAGATCCAACACTTCAATTTAGAGTCCTGCATGCAAGAAAATGAGATGAGTTGGTTTAACAAACAAGAAAGGTTTGGCTCATGCAAAATTTTACACACATTCTTTGACAAGTGCTAAACCCACTTATGTTAGTTCTACAAGACAAGGCATTAAATGGACAGAAAGGCATGAAGCACATATACAATTTCCCAATACAATAGCCAAATGCCTAGGAATAGTCTTTCATGTTATTTTGGTATGCACAAGCAAGCCAAGCCTACACAAACTTAAAGGAGACACAATACATAAGCACAACATATGGATGGAGGTCAAGGCCTAAAGTCTATTTTTGGGACTTGAGAGACTTTCTCATATGCTGACTATACTTGATGTATACAACTTTATTGAAAACAAAGCTTGGGAGAGGTGGATTGGTATAGCGTTTTAAGTGATGAAACAATCAAGAAACAGTACTGAAAGCTAGCTCTTTTGTTGCATCCTAATCAAAACAAGTATCTTGGAGCTGATGGTGCATTTAAGAGATTAGCTTATAACAACAAGAGGAATTCGAGTTTCTCAGCAAAAAAGTTTAGATTCCCAATCCTAACCCAACATCGCCATCTTAGTAAAGAAAAAGATCACTGCCTCCACATGTTTTCAGACAATCATACTCACCTTCCAGCCAGATGGGCAAGAATCTGTAACACCATGGTCAAAACATCAGTGATGCTCCTAGCTGGATGGAGGATGATTCTCTCAAAGTAGATAGCCCTATTAAGAGAAGAAAGATTGATGATTATTTTAGTTACAGAAGTGAAGTGACATAGCAAATAAAAGTGTACTTGGAAATGTTACTGAAAAAAAAAAACATTCATGGATAAAAAAAATGGCTATTGTAAAATACTATGCCTGGACTTCTTAGTGTTCAACAGCACTCGATCTGGATTCCTTACTTTCAAATTCCAACAGCAACAAGATTCGTCTTCAAATTCAAGCTGCAACTGAAAGTAAACGGTATTGTAAGGGGAATATAGATATATTGAGTAACAAGGACCAAACAACAAGACAAGCAAAACAAAAAAAAAAATATTGAAGGCCCTCATAGCACGGCTTTATGCATACTTGCTGCTGCTCGGAAAATTGAAGGCCTGGATGCCACTTGCAACAAATGTGGGTTCGTTGATGGTCTATTAGCAATCATAGAGTTTCTGAAATGGACGTGAGATTGCTCGATGTGAGTGGACAAATGGGATCTCCGTTCGTGGGCAATCTGATTGAATAAAATGAAGATGAAAGCAAAAAAAAAAAATATATATATATATATATATATATATGAAGATGAAGCAGGGAGAAAACAAAACTGCTGGAATAAATGGGGTAAGGAAAAAGAAGGGCAATGAGGACATATATATAGAAGAAGAACGTGAGCAAAGGAGGCAAGGAAGCAAAAAGATATCTTGTGTGCTGGAATAAATGGGGCAATATATTGTACTAGACATGACGAAAATTTGCAGGTTTGCAGGCCTGGAAGTGTGATGAAAATGAAAATATTGTAGGTTGCTGTTGCACCATACACATAGCCAATTGTGTCTATCCCAATGAGGAAAACAAGACTGCTGTACCCAGCTGGCATTACAAAGCAGCAGCAGCAATATGTTTGCTGATATGGCTTAACAACAGGCTTCACCACAGAAGGCTGCCCTATTCATAAATATTTTAGCAGAAAAGGAAAAATAGTGTCGATGGCAGTTTCGTGATTTCGAGATGGTAGTTTCGTAATTTTGGAGAATTTTGAATTTTTACCGAGCGAGACCATATTCTGAAGGGAAACGGCCCAACGAGCAATACTCATCAGCTTTGCTCATGACCCAAGCCGGTTTTCGGCCAAATTCCTTCGTCTAGGCCTTCAAAACCGCGTTTTTACTATTTTTAGTAACTTTTCTTCATGTCATATCTTTTCATAGGATAATCTTTTTTATATGCCGTCTGTGGCATTAATCTCGTCCGCTCATCTATTTTCGCTCTAGATATTATTTAGATAGGTTTCCTTTTTTGGTAAAAAAAGCATATTATACATTCTAGGGTTTTACGGGAAGGTTCTATAATCTTCTCCAACGGACATCAACGGTGGAAGTTATAATTTACATATTATGGGACTATATTTTATGGAAGATCAATGTTCAACATCATTTTTCTGGAAGAAGCCCGAAGTGCTCCGACACCCTACCTTATAGGAATGATATATATTGCTCTTCACTTTGATTCGATTGAGACAAGTATGAATGATGATATGGTAGAGGGCTTCATAAGACCCAACTCAAGCAAAGTCTTTATTAGAAGAGCAAGAAGATTCAAAAATTGATACAGGCTCAATCGGGCTCAATTTATGATAGTATAAACTATTCATGCAGATCACTCAAACGAACGAAAACAATGTGGTGAATAACAAAGGCGTGAAAGCCATCGCCAAATGGTCTTAAGCTTCTATCAAGATTCTACTCCTTTAGGGTGCAACAGAGTTCTCAAATACAAACAATTACTGGAAAGTTGGTTCGAAAACGACAAAGAGCCTTTATTACAGGCTGCAGCTTGTCGAGTATCTCAGCCTTTGTTCCTAAAGAAAGAGATTTATTTGACAATGTTGCACCAGATTCCTACATTGCAAGCCATTAAGAAATTAACACACCAAGCAGCAGTGCAGCTACGTTATAGCGCACATGCGCTGGATGAGACTTTTGTCATTCGAAAGGGCTTGAAATAATGCCCAAACCCCTCCGATGAAACCCGAAGGACTTTGGTCAGGGGGCAAAATGTAGATGTACAAATCTGATTACAAAGGCCTTGAGCCTAATTATTATTTGGATTTAACTCTTTGGGCTAATGTGACAGGGCTTAAAGAGTTAGGCCCAATCCAATTGGGATGATCATGGGAGTTTTGGCATGGAAGGCTTGGAATAGGGCTCGTTGGAATTGGCCTGCCCAATTCCAACCTTTCTCAAATTGGCTCACACACATTGCTATGAAGGCCTCAATGGGCCTGGGTCCATAAGGGAGCCCACAACCATATCCATAATGAGAGGGACTCATCCTAGCCGTTGGTCGTCTGTCGCATCCGACGGACGACATCGACGGCTGGATTCTCTATAAATACCTTAGTCCTTACCTCATTTAGACAAGGTAAAATCTTGGACGAACGCCGTCGTGCTGCCGGATTTCCGTCTTGGTGAATCAAACATTTAATTTACTCAAGAACATACACGAACACATAGTACTCAGTGAGGTTGATGCTATTTAGCTCCCTTACCTGTCACACGTGTGTTAGAGCCTATTGAGATTGCCTACTCCTTCTCTCTACGCGAATCTCGCTTGATCATCCTATCACGTGTTGTTTCCCTAGGTCACGCGTAGCGCGATAGTCACGCGACAAGTACATGATCGTTGTATCCGGATTCATACACACACACATATTAAAATTAATGAAAGTAAACCTTCAAGACATTAACTGTACTTCCAAAGATTTGTAGAATAAAGTGAAACGTAATTTTTGTCCCATCATTGATTTATTCAAATAGAGGGAAATTACAAATGCAGAAGGGCATTCATCGAGGTTCATAGATAGCGATGCATGTACTGTTCCACCGTCGTGTATTTGACATCCGGATAAAGTTGCGAAGCTTCTTCCTCCGCTCCCACTTCAAAATTTGCGAGACATCCCTCGAAACAAACATGATAATAATGTCCCAATCCAACTTGTTGCTCATACTCACCACACTCTGGCAACAGGAAACAAAAGAGACATGACACGTCAATGTTTGTACATGATAAAATGGCTATTTTTATTAGTATCTACGAAATTTCATTTTGCAATTCCTTTGATTATGTTAATAAACGTGCCGTACATACGGTGCTACCTGTGTCACATCATATGCTTGTTTAAGAAACCCTTTACATCACCTATCAAAGCCAATATATATAAGTATCCTACAACAATTAATTTTATATATACATAAATATCAGAAGAAAATTATATATACGTGTATATAAATATATTAGCGCATTATTCACCGTAATTATTCTTAAGTTTTCCTTGTATTATTATTTTTTTTCCTTTTGCATTTTTTTAGGGTTTTTTTCTTTTTTTTTAACATTAATTGATTAAAATATATATAATTAATTGCCACAATAGATGAAATTTAAATATATACATCCACGCGTAAAAAGTGAAAGTCCGTGCAAATTCCGAAATCCAAACTTTTCTCGGTGGTTGCACAATTGACCCATAAATATATATGTGTGCATGCAAGACGGTTATTCTTCTCTTTTTGTGATAATTTTTCTTTATATTCAATCATAGCTTGTAAGTCGTCATCTATATAGAAATCAAGTTTCAAATAAATTCACAAGTTCTTTCTAACCTTCCTTTAATAATTAGTATTTCATATTTCGTGAAGAAGCATAATATATATTATGAGTGAAGAAACAAAAATATGTTGTCAAGTGCACCTTTGATTGAAGCAAGAAAGGCTTCTTCCGAGATCGAGGACTTGTTGAGCTCTTTTCCAATGAGTTTCTCCCATATTTGGACAACTTCCGCTTGGGAAAGAACGTTCTCGGGGGTTTAATATAGATTGTTTTGTTGAGGGTTCGGGGATCATCAATGCTTCTGATGGTGTATGAAGCTATGTCGTCTTCGTCCACATAGATCGCTGCCAATTTAAAAATGTTTTAAATCAACTATATCATATCACTCTATACACATATGTGTGGCATGTAATACCTATCGAATATTTTTTCTTTAAATAGGCACATTATACGTTAACAAAACAAATTAAAAGGTGTACCTTTCTTATTACCATCTCCTAAAAGGAGCACGGAGTCCCTAGAGGGAAGGATATGACCAGGTTGACATAGACCCCCAAGAAAGTAACCAGCAAAGCAATTTGCAGATATGTAAGTGTGTGGAATCCCAGCATCTTGTATTGCTTTCCTTATCACCATTTTGTCATCAAAGGTTACCCTTCCCGGTTCCAGTGCATGTGGCATTCTTGCTGGGTCTGTGCCAAATTCTGACGGCAGAAATCTCTACATTGATTTTATCAACATCCAAAATCATATCATATGAAGTAATAGTAATATGATCCTTAATTATTTATTTATATTTATTCAATGCTGTTACTATAGTAGTGGGTTGACATTCTAATAATATTCCACTATAGAGTTTATGCAGTCTCATTAATATGATTATCTTATCAATTATCTTTCTATTAAAATTAATATACTAATTAATATATTAAGTATTTTGATGATGCGATTATGTCTATAAAAAAATTTCAATCGTTAAATTAACTGAATAAACCGATCCCGTTAAAAACCATCGAATTTTCCCGTTCAACCACAATGGAGGTGTTTTTCTCTGTATAAAAGATTCATTCTTTTTAGGTCAATTTTGAGGTTCGTTCTCCTATACGTTCAGAGAAACAAATAGGGCTGGTGTCTATTTGAAAATTATATAAGCAAATCAGAATCTGATATCTTTAGTATATACATATATATGTATATATATTCTGTAGACAATTTCCGTAGTGGTTTAATGATTTGATATAAGTTCCTTCAATTTATTTATAATGACGACGTTATTTGGAAGATGTTTTTTAAGCTGCACCTGGTATGTTTTTCAAGCCACACGGGCCCGATCCATGATGGGGTGTATTTTATTCTATTTAAAATCTTTACCTTTTGTGGGGAAATTAAAGTGTAGGAAGCGGAACTCGATTAGAAGCGCTATTTATTAATATTATCGCTAAATCCAACGTATTGAATATCAAAGTTCGTGTTTTATATTCATTTATCAATTGTTCAATCTACTTTTGCCAGCATATCATTTTGCTTTTTGCGGGACAATTTCAATTAAGCAAGATGTGAGATTGGCCGGTTCAAAAGCAAAAAGGTTCCAAAGCGTGGCTCACGGGACCGTACAACCGGGCTCTAAATTTATCGTTATTATAATCATTATAGAACTATTAATTGAAAGAAAAAAAAAAAAAAAAAGACCCAATTTCTTTTCTACAAGTGCCTCTTGGCAAGACCCTTTTTTTTTTCATTATATTCATCTTATATATGCAAAATTTAATATAATTTTGTAAAATATATTTGCACTTTTACCATACAGTTCTCATACGTGTATTTTATGTTTTCACATGTTGCATGCTTATGGTTCGATGTTGAAAATAGGAGCGTAGATAGCATTTTGGCAAAAATAAATAAATAAATGAAAGGAGTACCAATCGGACCTTTTTCTTTTCTTTCTCTTTTTTCTTTCCTCCTACAGGCATTCCATGTGTAAATTTTTTAATATTTAACTTACACGTTCTAAACAGAAAAAAGAATACAGATAGACAAAATGTGAATGAGGAAAGCAAAGGTATGTTTCTTTAATAACCGTTAAAATTTAAGATCTACTTAAAGTTCCATTTTCCAAAGGTAGATTTGCCTAGTGTTTATAAAGATTTATATTATTGAAACCTTAAACACAAAATTCTTAAGAAGATGTAAAAATCACCTCACCTAGGGTTCCATCCTTGAATTATGTTGTTTTATATGTTTCAAATAACTAATGAATATCAGACAAGTTGGTTTAAAAAAGAAGGAGATGTAAGTTTTCAATAATGCAATGGAAATATGAGTACGGTTACCGACCGAAAAAGGAAAGGTAAAAAAAAAAGAGTTTGTAAGGGTTAGCCAAAGTAGTCCGCTACGCTGGTGAGATGTGTTTGGCATATATGGTTTAAATGGATTGTTTTGTTTATTTGGGATTAAGGCACGAGAAGTGCTGGTATTATCATTTGTTTGGCAATTAGGCGTTTAGTGTTTCATTTTGAACAAAAAAGTACATGTATTTTTAGATTGATGGTATTTTAGTGTCTCTATACTCTTAATATTGGGTAAAAAAAATCAAACATTAGACACTAAAACACTATCAATTTGAAAGTACGGACATCTTTTTACCCAAAATCATATATTGGACAACAAATTGCTAAATAATAGTACAGATACTCCTTGTGTCTTTATCCCGCTTATTTTTACTACTCATATTTAAGTAAATGTAAGTATGGCCTTTTATATCACCTTATGTAATATAGATCTCTATTTATATTATTAAAAACCTAAGGATCAATATTGTAAATATACTTTCAAAATGACTAAATAGGTATAAATCGATCTCTTAAACTTTTAAAACATACCTTTACTTCCCGATAAATTTTTCAAAAGATGCACACACTTTCTCTTTACCCAAAAGTATAGTTAATTAAAAAGATCATCAATAGTAACTATGTACATTTATTTATTTATTTTCAAAAGACATGTAGGGTTAAAAGTAGAGATAAAAATGGGTAAACACGCTTGTGAGCTATTTGAGCTCAACACATTTTTAGTTTGGCTATGCTTGAGCTTTGTTTGTAAATGAATCAAATACGAGTTGGCTTGTTTAGGCTTCGAATTTCATATAAGATAGAATGATATATATTACATATTATATCTATTATCTATTATAATATCTATATCATTAAAGCAAAACCACCCACTTTGGTATCTTTAGTGTAAATATTTTTAGTGTCAATGTTTTTAATATAATGTTTTTAGCATATGGGCATAAAATATTTTTCATATCTCTGAAATCATGAAAATTAAATAGGGTTAGAATATAATTAAATAAGGGTTAAATAGACATAGTTTTTTCCTTTTTTAAGGTGTAAAATATTTTTGGTATCCTTGAAATCATGAAATTAAATAGGGTTCAAATAGAATTAAATAGGGTTTGAATAGACACAGTCTTTTTCGCGTAAAATATTTTTGGTATCCTTGAAATCATAAAATTAAATAAGGTCTTAATAGAATTAAATAGGGGTTGAATAAACATAGTCTTTTCCTCTTTTAGAATAACGGTATAAAGTATTTTTTGTATCCCTAAAATCATGAAATTAAATAGGGTTTGAATATAATTAAATATGGTTTGAATAAACATTGTCTTTTTCTTTTTTAGCCTAAGCATGTATCTTTATATACCGATTTAAACCTCTGATACTATATTTATGCATAGCAGCTACCCAACATAGAAAAGTTACCTATAGACAATATAATTGTAATTATGATGGTTGTTTTATTTGCACACATATCGTGGGTGCATCGTCTATTTATGTTATATTAATATGTTATGTTATATTTTTTTTAATGTGTTTATCATGTATAATAAACATTTTATATTGCATATTTACTTTATAAAACTAGGAAATCATTTGACAATATATTAATTTCTTCCACGTGGGACAAGATACAAAGGTTTTTATATTTTTCCTTATGCCCCTTTCGTTGTTGTTATCCCACATTAATTACGTCACCTCAGCACTAATGGTTGTTACATTATAAAAGCTGCAGCACCTCCTTTCTTTGGAACTGACGTGGCTGATGCTTAGTGTTGGCTTACCAACTCAGCAGCTAGATCTAGCTAAATTATCTGGACTAATGGTCAAATGTGACTCGATTTGCAACCATTTCAGCTGAGCCTTTAGCCTTTTAGGCAATCAAGCGAAACCTTCGAGCTAAATTCATAAGGCTCGAGCTTGTTAATTTTATTAATAAGCCGGGCTCAAAACAATTTTTCTAAGTTATCTCGCCAAGCTAACTTTTTTCTAAGGCTCGAGCTTGTTAATTTTATTAATAAGCCAGGCTCAAACAATTTTTTTAACAAGCTGAGCTCAGACAATAGCTAAAGTAAGATTCCAAAGTTTACTTGATGAATCCAGAAATAACTAATATATAAAGAATTGGTTGCAATATGTTCAAACAAAAATGATTTATGTCCTAGACTCCCCTTTCAGAAATGCTCAAAATATAAACGTTACTTTTCCATCGAACTTTTTCCTCCCTTTTTTTCAAATCTTCATACATGTATGATAAATCTAATATTTATGGAGTGTGAATTTATGTGTGGAAATACTGACAAAGAAAATCAGAAAATTATGTTCAAAAATAGTTGGCAATAAAAGATGCTAGTGGTTAATCCCCAAATAAAAGAATAAATGAATTATTATAAGAAAATTGATCTTTAGATATAAATATTTTGCAATGGAAAACAATACGATAACTTTTATCTCATGAATAGAATAAGTGGTGATGAATTCGATGATAGAAATTTAATTAAACCCAATTTTCTTGTAGAGTGAAATTTTGGAATAAAAACTCTAAAAAGACCAAAAGAAAAAAAAAAAAGAAAAGTGGAAATGATATCATGTAAATTTAAGTTGGTTACGATGATTTATGTCTATAATATGTAATAGCAAAGAAAATTGACTGAATTTACATAGACGTGATGATTTAAGCTTTACCTTGATGTTTCCAGCTTGTTTGATGGCATCAACAAGCTTGAGTTGAAGAAGAATGTGGTGACTTCTGATATGCACACCAGAAATAGCACATATGACTACATCTACTAATTTGACAGCATCTACCAAGCTTTGGTGATCGTTAAATGAACCAGGCACTAAATGAGCACCCTGCTCTTTGAATGACAAAAGCATCTGTACTTTCTCTATATCCACACCAATTTCTGGCCTATGTAAAACATATGTGTCATGCCCTTGCTCCAAACTTGCTTTCACCAACCTCTTTCCTAGATACCCTGTACCACCGACGATCAGGACTTTGCTCTTTGCCATCTCTCTCTCTCTCTCTCTCTCTCTCTCTCTCTCTCTATCTATCTATCTATCTATCTATGGCTATGAATGTCAATATGGATGGACCTTAATTAATTGGCGTTTTATAATGTGTCCCTGTTCTGTTTTATATTATATTTCCTATTAGACTTTTGAGTCACATTTTAGTTATGTCCTTTGGTTCGTGTACCAATATTAGTGGTTTTGCTAGGGAGGTAAACGTAGCATTCCTGCCAAGCTATGACTATTCTTAGAAAAATTCGATTGCTTTGATTTCAAATTTAAGGTAGCCCTAGGATGGTTTATTAAAAACAGTTTAAGCATCAAAATCATTCTTCAGTTCGCGTAGTTGTCTTTCGTTTCATGGATGGCTATGCCTTCTGGAAACATAGGTACATAAAAAGGCCACTTTACTATACTGAACTTCGTTTATAAAAAACTTTTGATCGGTACATGCACGGAAATTTCTTGGACCCAATAAAATTTTGAGTTACAATTTTCAAACCGCATATAATATGGTCTTGAGATGTGAATTTTTGGATTCATCCGGTAATATTTAAGGTATTTTAATGTAATCTCAATTGCCATTTGCATGTCTATCGCTTCAAACTTATAAACATAAGAAAAGTTTGTAATTGAGCAATTTTTTTTCATTAATAGTAATCGAAAAAAGGAGCCGAAATCAGATATAATCTTTTTAAAATACACGTCCTAATAATCCATGCTTTTGAGATAAGTTGCTACTTTTCTTATCAATCTTGATATA
Organism: Combretum micranthum; assembly: GCA_024138025.1. Taxonomy (NCBI): domain Eukaryota; kingdom Viridiplantae; phylum Streptophyta; class Magnoliopsida; order Myrtales; family Combretaceae; genus Combretum; species Combretum micranthum. Next base: position 237,830 of record JAMXBD010001955.1, on the reverse strand, counting down.
TTACTTTTCTATTATTAGTTATAAAAAATAGGGCAAAATTCACCTTCCAAATCCACATTTTTACGCTTAAACACTTTGCGTACCTGTAGTTTCGCTTTAATATCCTACATACCTGACTTTTATACTGTCTCGTCACTACTATTAATATGCCGTTAAATTGAAAAGGAAAAAAAACATCAAATAAATGGCTAAGTCCAAAAAGGGACGAAAAGAACCGATACCACTTCAAAGATATTAGAACCGCAACGAATCGTGTCAAGCTAATTGAGTTTTTGATGGCTCAGACTATAATTATCTAGTTTGAATTTAATGAAGCTTTTTATTGAACCTAAAATTCAAGGTGAAACTTGGTTTATTTAGATTTATGAGTTTTATATTTTAGTTTCAGCTTGACTCATATACAAATTAACTCAAGTTAAGTTGGTCTTTTTATAGAGCATAAAAAATTCAAGCTCAAGCTTGGCTCACTTGAATAAACAAGTTTTATTTTGAGTTCAACTTTGCTTCGTTTTCCATTTAAATTTTCCATATTTTAATTTTTTTTTAACCTCAAAATTATAAATAAGAGCTGCAAATTATATATATACATATATATTAAATAAAATTTAGTTTTGTGTTTTAATTATATATATAATATTTCATAAATATAAAACTCATGAGCCTACTCATGAGCATAAACAAGCTAGCATGTAAGCTTAAATTGAAACTCAAGCTTGACTTGTTTAAATAAATGAGCTTTACTTTGAACTTGAGCCTCGCTCATGTATTAATTAAGTTCAGGTAGCTCAGAAACGGTTTGACTTGTTTACAATCTTAATGGAGAAGATGTGCTTAGCTTTAATGAATTAGCCAACATCATGGGTAGGTCTCCAAATTCATTTTCTTTTTCAAACTCATTTATGTCATATAACCCTAATGACCCTTATATACTCCCACAAGTCGAGCAAGGGAAAATATGAAACATAAAAGTCAAAACAATTAAAATAGGAAACTAAAAATAAACTTTCAAAATAGAGTATGAAATCATGCTGTCGATCATGGCCATAATTATAGTCGTGATCTCCTCAATCACAAAAAGAAATCTTCAAACAATGCTTATCACAGGCTTTTGGCTAGGTCATGGACATGACGTAGACTGTGATCCACTCACTGTCAATTCCCCCTATAAACAACATAATCATAAGCTAGATCAAGGGGGTGACATAAGGTGTGATCTTGATCATAGGCTGGATCAAGGCGGCAACGCAAGATGTGATCTCTACTTTGATGTGATTTTCTTCCTCTGCTTTAGTCACTGTGTTGGTATGGACGTGATATTCAATATTGATGAATTTCCCTTCAATTTGTGTCTTTTCTCCATACTTAAACACACTAGATCATGCCTATTACCAAAGTACATCAAATATCTCTATAAATACTCAAGCTCGCCATCATTCGGCTCATCAATAATGATTCATTGAGTTAAGTTCTTCAATCCTCTTGCTCTAGATCGAGTTATTGATCCAATTGACCATTGATCCTTATCACTCTAGCTTTGAGTTTTCTAATGCTGTAATACATCTAATTCTTATAGAAGTTTATATCCATGATTGGCTCATTTATATATAGATCCAAAGAAGACTTATTAGTAGTTCCCACTTCAACTTAATAATACTTCTACATCATAGTGGCAAAAAATTAGTATTGAATATTGATACTAAAAGATGCATACAATTATCAAAAAAAAAAAAAAAAAAAAAAGAAAAGAAGGCTATAAAACTAAAGTTATAACTAAACTTACACCTAGAGTAGCAAAATCAATGCCCAAATCTTTTTCAAATCCTAAGTTCCTACTACTGCTCCTTTATCTCCACTTCCCAGTATTTGCTAAACTTGAGAAGATGATCCAACTTGAACCCTTATGGAATTTATATCATTTGCATTGCTATGCTCGTATTCTTTTAAAAGCTTATACAATTTGTTCTTTATGTTGATCAACTTTTCTTTACAAGTAAGAGAATCAATTTTTTTGAGCAAAATTGTAAGAAATCAAACTTCATTTTTGAAGTTTAAGACACATGTCGATTGTGATAAGATTTTTCACTCCCTAAGTGAATTCAATAAAAATTAAATTCTCTGGATTTGCACAATTTCTTTTATCTTTCCCATTCATCCATTGAAGGACAATACTTGTGATTAGAACTACTTAGTTGAAGGCAATAAAAAACACGTTTATACTTTAGCTCACTATCAAGTATAGGATAAGTAAAATTTCATTTGGTAGCTATATCTAAATGTAAGCCAACTGTAGTATCAATATTACTAACTTGACCATTACATTTCAAAAAATGATTGATTCTATGCTATGAACCCTTCACATACTTTACACTCTCCCTTATCTTATAAAAAGATTTATTAGCTACTATGAAATCCTCTTTAACAATAAATGAAGATTATGGGCACAACATCTAATATGAAAAAATTTTACCACCACACAACAAATTTATTTTTAAATTGAGTTGATCTTTCAAATATTCTTACATACAATCATTAATAGATTCATTATTTAATGTAAGACATAATACATTTTCATCTATGTCTCACTCTTTGTCTCACGCCCTAAATAGGGTTTATAGTATCCTTTATTTCAAGTATCCTTTATTTGAGATTTATTGGTGATATTTGAGTTACATATACAAATAAGCTGTAACGCCCTAACCTAAATGCGTTATCAGCCCGCCACGTGTCATTACTAAAGATTGACACGCAAAGGTTATATTTTCTAATCTACCAATATATGTAACTCAAATATCACCAATAACTCTCAAATAAATGATACTTGAAATAAAATGTCCTCAATTCATTTATATCATAAAGCTAAACAATTTAACTTTAAAGAAATAACATAATCTCCAATATAATAATAAACTAATCATAAAAATATTGTTTTTCTTTCCTACAATCACTAGATCCAAGATCTCTAATCTCAACTATTGGCAGAATGATCAAATCCACTATCGCTTTCCCTATAGTCCACAAATAACTCATATCTCGTCAAATCATAAATAATAAAATCTTCACCTGTACCTATAGGGAAAAATAAGGATTGAGCGAAAAACACTCAGTACACTAAACCAAAAACATATGCACATGATCAAGCAATAAGCAATATCACATACAACTTAGAAACTAATGCAACAAACACCATTTATTATCTTCATATTAACTAAGCAACAAACACAGTTCACAACTATTGTACACTAGTCCCAAACCCGGAGTATCTCATAACTCCGATGAAAACCATAGTATAGATAGTATATACATATATAATTGCATTCCACAATTAAGCTGGCAACGACTCCTAATCTACCGGAATCATCTCTATACACGAGTCCACTAAGGATAACCTCACACATAGATCATCAGGTTGTCTGTGTCAGTATCACACTCTGTGTGGTCTTCACTGACTGCAGCCAAGCACATACAACACACTCTTAATTTAGGCTAAATAAAATTAGGTCAGTTTTAATCATCTAAGCCTACAAGCATAAACAACCAAATATGGTAGGGACGTACTTAGATTTGCTCTCAACACTCTAATCCACCAACAAAACTTCTAACATAATAGGAACCTTAATCCCACAAGTATTCCTGACCATCAACATATTTCACATCAATTTCAACTTCAATTGCAACTACAATATTATACCATAACCCTAAATTCCATAATCTTACTCAAAAGATCTATAACCCTAATCATAGATCTACAATAAGAAATTAACACACCTATTTCGTTTGTTCTCAACACTACAAATCTTCAACACAGTTAGTTCCTCCAAAGTTCGTAGTTATCTCCACAATTCCTTCAATATAAATATATAATCTTTAATTAATAAAAAACTACAATAGATTACAACCTTAGATCCATAAAGATGGGATGGATCCACACTTACCTAGAACTTGTAGATCTCGCTTGTAACAGTACTCTAATTCAATCAATCTCCTGTCACGAGTAATTAACTATTGCTATAACCATATTTCTATAATCTATTAACCCCAGAAATCACAAAACTATAATAAAAGTCTTACCTTTATCTTGAATCGAAACCACGAATCTCCAAATCCAATTTAGGGTTTCTCTACTAAATCTTGAACCTCCTTCAATCATATGAAAAAACTTAAATTAGAATAATTATCTAAAGAAATTGATCGAAATAAACTAGAGATAGACCCACTTACTTAAGGTTTTGGATGAGGAATGGTGTGACAATTTTGTAGCTCAAAGGGCCTATTTATAGATGTAAGTCGCTTAAGAAAAATGCCAACGTTGCTTAGGAAAAAGTAGCCTACACTGGCGACCTTTATGCTAGCGTACAGCCAAATTCCTTAGAAATTTTCGAAAGTTCAACTTCATATGTTTAAGGACAAAAATAGGGATGCAAGCGAGGCGGTCGTTATAGGATACCGACCGCCAACCCGCTAAAAACCCTATAGAGTTTTGGGATTAAAAAAAAAAAAACCTGATAAGTTATCGGGTCTGGTTTTGGGTTTATTATATAACTTGTTGGGAAAACCCGACCCGGCATAAATTCAAAATATTAAAAAATTAAAAATATTAAGTTATTAAAGTAAGGATCTCATTTATATTCTATGTATATGAAAGTAAGTAGAAATGAAGTGTTCGCATCATTTTATATATTATTATTGTATAAAATTCATTCTTTCAATATAAGTGTTTGTATCATTAATAACTTAAAACAAAATTCTTTCTTTTTTTTTTTTTTTTAAAGAAAAAATTTGAAAATCTTGGAGTCGATTCGGGTCGGGTTGGGTTATGGGTTCCTTAAAATCCTAGCAGGTCGGGTTTTGAGAATGACATAAAAAACCCAATAAGGTTTTCCTCGGGTTCTGGGACACCCATTAAGACTTGGGTCGGGTTCGGATTTCAAAAGACCCATCCCAAACCCGCCCTGGTTGCATCCCTAGACAAAATTACCCTTTTAAGTGACACTATATTACAATTTTACCCTTCGTTATAATTTATTTATTTGTACTTTACAAAATAGATATACATAACTATATTTAATAACATATAGGAGTTAACTTAGAAGCAATAATAAAACAAGAACATAATAACATTTTAAATAACATGATGTTGAATAATGGCATGAACAAGTTGTTATTTTTATGATCCCATCCCTAGCATAATGCTCAAGGGGTTTTAGAAATCAAAATAACAAGGTGTTCATGTTATGTTACATGAAGAAAAGAAAGATTTAGAGCTTTTACCTAAGGTTAATGATAGTGAAAGAATGAATGGTGTGTTGGTTATTTTCTTGTACGGAAAGAGTTTTTGTATGAAGATGGAAAAAAGAGGGTGTTGGGAGAAAATTGTTAGAGAGAAAGTTGTAGAGAGATTTTGATAGAGTTTTATTAAGATAAGAAAGTGTGTGTAGAGAATGAAGGAGAGATGGGTATTTATAGAGTTTTGGAGTGAAAATTAAATGTAATAAAATAAATTAAAAAAATAATTTAGGGAGAGAGAGAGGGTTGTGCCGGCCGTTGAAGGGGGGAGGGGAAAGATGATAAAAAAATTAATTTTAGAAGAAAAGTGTAAGATAAGTTTAGTAATATGAGATGTAAAGTTTTTATGAGAAAAGTTTATAAGAATAGGTTTATAGGTTATAAGAAAAAGTAGAGATAAATGAATAGTAGTGAATAGTAGACTAAATAAATAAAATATCGGTAATAAGGAAAATATGCGTAAATGAGCTATATTTGAAATTTTTAGAAGTTGAAAAATTATAAAATTCATATTTTACGATTCCTTATCAAATTTCGAATCTAGATATGTTTTTGAAATATTTTCACCATTTCGCATGCCAGGACCCTATTTTTGAAAACTGATCCCATTCATATTCGAAACGAGCGAATTTTTGGCGAATTTGATCTTTTTAAGCTATAACACATCATTTCAGACTATAATCCTAGGTTATCTTATTTTTATTATTTTTAGGTTTCGCACGCAGGATTGCCGATCTAAATTCACTTTACTTAATATAGAGCTAGATTGACTTTATAGTTCTGGTTTGACTTTCAATTCTTAGAGTTTATTTATAATTACCGTAAAATCTAGAGGTTTACACCCATCCTATACCCCCATAGTTACAAGACTAACTTAAGCTACAAGTTGATGAAATTAAGGAGTTGAACCTGGCAACTTTGGGGGAAATGCCCAAACCCATCTTATTAGTAAGGTTTTAAACAAAGAAATCAAGGATCTCTTAGTGGATTCAATTAAGGAATTCAGGGACGTTTTTGCTTGGACATATGTAGAGATGACAGGCCTATATCCCAACTTAGTAATGCATCATTTGAGTAGCACTGGGAGCTAAGCCAGTGAAGCAACACCACTGCGTATTTTGCTTAGAAGTCAATGTACAAATCAAAGTTGAGGTGGAGAAGTTTTTACAAGATGGCTTTATCAAGCCTATCGAACACTTGACTTAGTTGGATAACATTGTACTGGTAGAGAAGAAGAATATCCAAAATGAGTATTTCTTGGAAGTTTTACTTAAACTTGCTAATTCTATTTCACTAAGTTTGTCAAAAACGTATAGAGGGAAATTCCAATTTAAATGGCCATAACTTGCTCATTTTAACTCGGAATTTCATATATAACATATCGTTTTCTACCTACTCAAAAAGATCTATCTATTTCTAAGGTTAGTTTTGTCATAAAAAAGTCTTTTGGGTCGTGGAAAATATCGGTAGAGAATCACCATGAAAATCCTAGCCCTTCAAACACAATTTTCCAAACTTTTCTTTATCCAAAAATCCTTTAGAAAAAATATAGATATTTATATGATTGAAAAATCTTTTGAATACATATATATATCTATAGGCTCATATTGTATGTAAAATGTAATGGTGTTGTCTCAATAATTATATTCCTTAAAACAGTTTGTCTTACAGTGTTCAAACTTGAATTTTAACAATTTCCTTTATAAGTTTTTTGAAAGAACTTTATAATTTCTTGGTTATTATAAATGTCTATATTCTTATTTTGTTTTCTAATTTCTTTTATAAAATAAATTGTTTTTTCGTAACTTTGGTCTTCTACAAATTTTACCTCTAGTAATAAAACGAAATTTCCGAAATTTTTATTAAGTTGTTGATAGCCTATAGTAATTTGAGTTGTATATATTTTTCCTTTCAAATGGTCTTGATAAATAAGTCTATTTCCTTTTATATTTTTATTTCTTAAATTCTTTAAAAATAATTTTATTTCTAAAGAATTGGTCTTTTAAGTTCTTTACCAATTTTACTTGGAAGGAAATCATTTTTTTCAACATTTTCTTAAGTTGTTAATAATATTTATTGCTTTTGAGCTTATCATGTTTATATTCTTTTATATCTTTGAAATGGATTTATCATTTAGAAACTTGACAACTTTTATTTTTCTAAGTAGGTTTATAAACTAGTGAGTTGATTTTGTCTTAACTTTGAAAATTAGTCTAGTTCTTGGTTTTTATTATGGAGTTAGTAAAAATAGTATAAATAAGCTTTTTAAGAAAAATTTTCTTATAAAAAAATTATTAACACTAAGTTTTAATAAACTTCATGTGACTTATTATAAAAAGAAAATGTTTATTTTTTTAGTTAATTTCTTTGATAAATCATCTTTATTGTCATTTAAAAAAATTCTTGAAGAGTTTGAAAAGAAGTTGTAAAAAGAATTTTCCTATATGTTTGATGACAAAATCTTGATTTAGTGATAAAAATATATATATTAAAAGAATTTGGTCCCATTTCCCTTTATTAAAGAAAATTTCTCTTTAGTTTTGTTGGGACAATATCATTATGATGATGCATGTATATGAGTATGTAGTATGAAAAAGAATGAAATATCACATAATAATGTATGGAAGATATAAAAAGCAATAATAAGCAAAACAATAAGATCAAATATTGGAAACCTTTACTTCATCAAGGTATCCCTGTTAAGTATTGGGAGCCTTAACTTCATCAAGGCAATCTAAGACTAAGAATAGACTAGTCCCAAAAAGAAAAAGAAAGAAAAAGAAAAGAAAAACTATAATAAGAGCAATAATAATAGGAATAGTAAGAAAAATAATAATAAGCATGTTAGAGAGTTAGTGAGCTTTTAGGCTCTAAGAAATACATAGATATATATATATATTTAATAATATATATATATATAGTTAGATTATGAGCATAATAACAATAATATCAACATAATAACATTATATGACAAAATAATATAATCGAAATTCTTGGCATGCGCAAGAACAAAACATGAACATGTTGTTGCTTCTATAACTCACATGAGCTTTAAGAAATAACACCATGGTCATGCTAAGTTACATGATATGGGAAAAGTAATTATAGGAGATTTTTACCTAAGTTGTGTATTTGATGAAGAAAGTGGTGGATGTAAGAATATGTGGATGGTGATAATATGTGGAAGATGGTTTTTTGTATAGGGGAAAGATAGTTGGAAAGAATTGTTTAGAGAGGATTTTTGGTAGAGAGAATTTGTGGAGTGATTTTGGTAGAGTTTTGTTATGTAAAAGTGGATGCGTGAAAGGAGTGGAGGGAGAAGGGTATTTATAATTGAAGATGGAAAGAAATTATGTGTAATAAAATAAAATGAAAAAGAAAATAAAGAGAGATGGCACAAGGGAGGAGGCACCGTTTTGGTAGAGAGAGGGGAGAGAAAATAATTAAATTTTATTTGTAAAGAAAAGTAATTAAGATGTGAAGTTATATCAGAAAAGTAAAAAGTAAAAAAATAGATGTATAGATAATAAGAATAGGTAGTAAGAAAAAGTAGAGACAGATGAATTGTTATGAATAGTAGAATATGACAATGAATAGCAAACAAGACTAATAATTTACCAATAGTAAAGAAAATACGCGTATAATTGCGATATCTGTTATTTTTAGTTATCGAAAATTATAAAACTGATACTTTTGAATTTCTTATATTATTATGAATCTAATGGTGTCATCGGAATGTTTTTACCATTCGGCGTACCGGAGTACAGTTTCAAAAATTGATCCCATTTGGATCTAAAATACACTAGAAATTGGCAAATCTTATATTTTTCAGCTTCCTTATATTTATGAATTATTTATCCATCATTTTCTCGATTCCGTTGTTTAGAGCTTAAGAGCACAGGATTGCCGGATCTAAATTCTAGTGTTTGATATAGGTTTTGTTGATTTTAGGGTTTCCAGTTGACTTTCGATTCTAAGGTTTAAGCTTAAAACTTGGTATAAAAATCTAGAGGTTTACAGATCTGATGTTGGTTGAGAGCATAGGATTGATGTTAATAACAATGGGAAAAAAGTGAAATGCAAGTATTGTGACAAAGTTGTCAGTTTTGACATTTTTAGATTTAAGAATCACTTAGCTTTCACACATAAAGGTACAGGGCCATAAACAAGCATACCTAATGTTAAGAAGCAAATAATAATACTTTTGATGAAAGTGATAGAAGTGATGGAAACGAAAAGAAAGAAAATATTTGGAATTGCAGAATCATATGATAATGAGGTAAAACAAGCATCTTCTTAGCAAAGAGGATGGAATGTCATTGATAGTTTTTTAAAATGAAACGTGGTGGAATATGGCCAAACTAAACTACCATTAACCAATACATGAAGAAGTTGAGAGAAGATTATTATCAACAAATTGTTCGGGTTTTTTATACTATTGCAATTCCATTTAATTGTGTTAAAAATTTAGAGTTTACAAAGATGCTTAAGGCGATTGGCCACTATGGTTGTAGGCTTAAACCTCCTTCCAATCATGAGCAAAGGAAAACATATTTGAAGAAAGAAGTAACTCAAATAATGGAGTTTCTTGAGGATTATAAGGCAGAATGAGGGAACACCGGTTGCTCCATTATGTCAGAAGCATGAACCGATAAAAAGAGGCATTCTATATGCAATTTTTTAATGAATAACCCTAAAGTAATGGTCTTCTTAACTTTTCTAGATACTTTTGATATTTCAAAGACAGAAAATAAGGTTTCTAATGTGTTAGATAATACTGTGAGATTGTTGGAGACGAGAATGCTATACAGATGGTTACAAATAATGCTACAAAGTATAAAGTAGCTAGAAAAAAGTTGATAGAGAAAAGAAAAGTTTACATTGGATACCTTGTGCATCATATAGCATTGATTTGATCTTGGAGGACTTTGAGAAGGAATTAAAAATCCATTATGCAATAATTACTAAAAGGAGGAGAATCATTACTTATGTTTACTCTAGAATTGCATTTATCTCAATACTAAGGCATTTTACAAAAGGAAAGGACATGATTAGGATTAGTGCAACTTGCTTTGCAATTTCTTATTTGACTTAAGGTTTCCTTAACGATCAAAATGGTGCATTGATTAGCATGCTCACTTCTTGTCACGCCCCAAGGGGTACCGTAAATGTAACAGTCCGCCACACTCAACATTAAAACTTAAATATGACAACTTTAGTCATTCCCAGAAGCTTTGATATTAAGTGTAAGGCATGCTCTCACAAATTTAGAGGACCATACATGGAATTATGAAGTTTAAGAAGATATAATAACAAATTAAGAAAAGAGGATTCATAATATTCATTTATTCATGACAATAATCTTACAACTCTTAGGAGCATTTTCTTAGCCACACATAACTATAATCTATTACAATAATATTTCTATAAAGTCTACATCTCATACAACACTAAACTTCATCTATAAATTCCTTAACCAAAAGGAAAATACTTGGCTGCAGGGTCTACGTGGCCTCACCCACAAATAGGTAAACTACAAAAGATATCTATAAGGGTATAAGCTAATAAGCTTAGTGAGCTCTATTTCCATAAATAAACTTCTTGTGTAAAGAAATCCAAACAAGTTATTTAAGCAGACAAATGAAATGCAACATACACGTGGGCAAACAAGGCATATAGTTTTCTGAGAACTATATGTTGAATGGATTTACGCCCTCCATTCGGGGTTTGGTGATGCGTAACCTCAAAACAAGTAGTTTTACTCAAAACTTATGCTTTCAATCAATACCGCTAAGCATATAAAGTCTACTTGATTTGAGCCATGCTTCCGGACTTTCCGCCAAACATTTAACTCCATACCGCCAAGCAATCTCTTTCGACCATAATTGCCAAGTGTCACGCCCCAGAGGGTACCCTAAACGTGGCAGTCCGCCGCATATAATATTAAAGCTAATGAATGACAACCTTAGTCATGCAGGAGCTTCGATATTATGCAAGGCATGCTTCCAAGATAGTAGGAGACTCATAGGGTATTACGTTTAAATAGATAGCAAAAGCAAGCATGAACTTAAATAGATAAACATAAGATCTTCATTTAATAACAAATTCGTACATCATCTTAGGGGCATTCCCCGCCTTAAAGTCTTTGTTCATATACTAATAACAAAATAAACATAACTACCACATAAGCCTACTATAGAGATTTTCCTAGAAGTCTATGTTCAAAACTAAAAAAATACATGAATTTCTTCCAAAAACTCCTAGTAACTTACACTCGTACCTGACATATGGGGCTTCTTGGGGCCAACCATAGATAATCATACTATAATAGAAAACTATAAGGGTATAAGCAAATCTAGCTTAGTGAGATAATTTCATCTATAAGACATTTCCATAATTCAAACAAGTATTCAATCAAAACATATGAAAATGCACAAATCATATAAACAAGCAAGACACACATGATTAGCCGGAAATCAAGTGTAGCATGGATTTAACGCCCTCCATGACAAGGGTTGGGAGGTTATAGGCCCATACGACCATCATTATCCGCAGATTTACCAGCTCCTGCTTGCCCTGTAGACTTTCCGGCTCTACTAGCCACCATGTAGACTTTTCGGCTCCTACCAGCCACCACTACCATTTCCTCGTTTCTCCACACGAAGAATAGTAGTGAAACAAATGTGACTCATGTGAATGATATGCATGAATTGATTTCAATATAAAATTTAACCATAGATGTTTAGTTCAAGTTAATGGTGATCAACACAATTTTCATCATATCAAAACAAGAATCATAATTTATTTATCAAACCAACTTCCGATATTCTTAACTTGTATTCAATCATTCATAATACCAAGTCACACAATAATTATCCATTTTATCTTTTCCTTAATTGCTAGTGCTACTAATTACAAGCACAAAACAAGGAAATGAACTTAGTAAAAGGAATAACTCACTCCATAACGATAGATCTAATCGAAATAGTCCTCCGGATAGATGATCTCGAGTCCCTCGTCACTAACAAGATGAAATACCCAAAATGAGTCTTTCATAAAACTTCTATTCTTGAAGATTCTCAACTTTTCTTAAAATCATGGTAAAAATCATATAAGAGGAAATTTCAACTTAAAATGGTCATAACTTGCTCATTTTAACTCAGAATTTCGCGTATAATATATCATTTTCTACTACTCGAAAAGATCTACGCATTTCTAAGCTTATTTTCATAAAACTAAGTCGTTGGGTTCCAAAAAGCAGACCAGATTCCCCACGAATTTGCAAAAACTTGAGTTCCTCTTTTTAAAAAACTCAATTGAAGACATGAATGTCCAAGTATTTTTATAAACTTTTTGGAAGATATATACATATATGTATTGACTCATAACAAATGGATGAAGTAAATGAAGTTGTCTCAACTTATGAAAAAGTAAAGTTTTAAAAGATTTTGAACTTTGAGATTTTGTTGGAATGTTCATTTTACTTTTGAAAAGGTCTTGAGTTATTTGAGATGAATATTCCTTTTTCTAAATTTAATCTCTTGTAATTACTTTAAATTCTTAAGGAGTGGTTTTTATTTTCTATACTTAGATTCCAACAACTTTTAAAAGTAATAACAATTTCATAAAAAGGATGTTCTTGTTTCTTGTAATGATTCCAAAAGAATTTCTAATACTTGATGAGAAATAAGTTTGTATAAAACCTTTTGTTTATTTAAGAAAAATCGTTTCTAAGCATGTTCATGAGTTTTTAAGAAATCTATTTTCTTCATTTATTTCTTTAGAAAGAATCTTTAATTTAAGAAAACACTTCCTTGTTTATTTTTGTTGAGACAAAAGCATTATGTTCATGCATGAATATGAATCATAAAATTATGGAATATAAAGAACATAATAACTTAAAAGAATAAGCAAATAACGAAATAAATCAAGTATTGGGACCTTAGCTTCATCAAGGTACCCCGGGACTAAGAAAAAGACCAGTCCAGTCCAGAAAAGAAAGAAAAGAAAATGAAAGTTTTGACTTGATGAGGACAAGTCTAAGACTAGAAAGCCTAATCTTAAGAACAACTTGAAATTAAATAAATTGCAATAAAGTAAATAAATTGCATGGAATGTAAATAAATTGCAAGACAATGAGCTTATATGCTCTAAATAATAGATATAGCTATATAAATATTTAGATAGTTATGAACATAAAGGAAACATAAAGGAGTTGAGATTATGAACAAAAACAAAGTATGAACCTATTGTTGCTTTCTTAACCTTCATGGTTTTAGAAAACACACATAAGTTCATACTAAGTAGATGAACATAGGAATTTCTTGAAGAAAGTTTACCTAAAAGAATAAACTAGAGAGAGCTTTCTTGTAAGAACTTCTAGGAGAGAATTTGAGAGATTTGAGAGAGTAACTTTAGTAAAGAAGTGATGTGAAAGAAGTGAAGGTATGAGGGGGTATTTATCGGAAAATGTGGGAATAATTTGTGTTAATTAAATAAAGTAAAAAAAAACAAATGGAGATAGAGAGAGAGGGGCGCGCTACATATGGGGAAATGGGGAAGAAAAATTTATTTTTTTTGTATTTTTGATAATTAAAAGTAAGAAATAAAAGATGTGAAATTGTATTGAAAATTAAAATGAAAATGTGTAAGAAATAGGTGTATGGGTTGTAAGAGTAGGTTGTAAGAAAAAGTAGAGATAGATGAATAGTGTAGAATAGTAGAAAATAATGTAATGTAAAAGTAGACATGACAATTAAGTGCCGGTAGTAAGAAAATACGCGTATAAATGCGATATCTGATATTTTTAGCTATGAAAAATTACGAAATTGATATTTTTGGAAATCTTATATTTTTACGAGTCTAACGGTATATTCGGAATATTATTCCTATTCCAAGCTCCGAGACACGTTTTTCGAGAACTGTATCCAATCGGGTTCTAAGGACACTCGAATTTTGCAAAACTGATATTATCACGTAACCTATTGCTATTACGAACCATAATAACTAATTACTCAAACTTTGTTTTTAAGGGCTAGGGAAAACGGTAATGCCGAACTTAAGCGGTTACGGTAAACTAGAGTTTTGTTGTCTCTGGAAATCTGGTTGGTTTCCAATTATGGTTTAAACTTTAAATTCGAATCCAAAATTTCGGGGATTTACACCAAGTGTTGCTTTCGACCTGAGCTACCATCCTTCTCACCCAAGGATAATAACCTAATGCAATATGACTTACTTCGTGGTATGCATGAATCAATTTGTTTATGATATTATAGCATCATTATTATCAAATTTAACGTGATCATAGAATTTCATACAAATCAAGTGCTATACTAAAACAAACATTTAATCAATTTAGGCCCCGATATTCTTAGGATCCTTTCAACAAATTTTTAGCATTCATATCAATTTGTCTTTTCTTAATTCTACTGCGATTAAACTACATACACAATCAAGTAAAGCAATTTAAGGAAATAAACTCACGATGCCATGTTAATACTTCTCTAAACGGATGAGTCGTTCACATAATCCATTTAGTCGAAATAATCCTCGAGGTATGGGTATCCTTCACCTAGTCAAGGAAAATACCCAAAATGAGTATTTCTTGATGTCTTTCTTGAAATTTGACAAAACAATGTCATAAGAACGTCAAAGTTCGTATAAATGAAAACTCCAATTTAAAATGACCATAACTTGGTCATTTTAATTCAGAATCGCGCATTTAATATATCGATTTTCTACCTACTCAAAAAGATCTATCCATTTCTAAAATTATTTTTTATCAAACTAGATCATTTAGGCTCAGAAACTGTAAACCCCCAAAGTTTTGTGATCACTTAAGCTTAAACCCTAATTAGAAGGTTAACCAGAAATCCTAAAGTCAACAAAACCCTAGTCAGACGTAACCGTTCAAGTCCAAAAATCTTGTATAAGCAACCTTAAGAAAGTAAGTAACAGATTAGTATGTAGAATAATTCGTAATAACATAAGAAAGCTTTAAAATATTAGATTAGTTAAACCGTGATTTTTTTTAACACGATCGGACACAGTTCTCGAAAAGTATGTCCCGGGGCTCAGAATAGTAAAAATATTCCGGATATACCGTTAGACTCGTAAAAAATATAAGTTTTTTAAAAATATCAGTTCATAATTTTTTAGTAACTAAAAATATCAGATATCGCAATTATACGCGTATTTTCTTACTACCGGTACTTTAATTATCATGTCTACTTTACATTACATTATTTATTACTATTCTATACTATTTTTCTATCTCTACTTTTTTTTTACAACCTGCTCTTACAACCTACTCTTACAACCATACTTCTATTTTCTTACAATTTTCATTTCCAATACAGCTTCACATCTTTCATATCTTATTTTTCATTAACATAAATACAAAAAAAATAAATTTCTCTCCCTCCCTCTCTCATGTATAGCCGGCCCCCTCTTCTTTCCTAGATATTTGTTTTATTTTTCAATTTATTTCATTGACACAAATTTCCTTCCACATTTTCCTATAGATACCCCATTTTCCTTCCATTTCCTTCACACCATCTGTCACGCCCCAGCGAGTACCCTAAACGTGACAGCCCGCCGTACGCAATATTAAAACTTAAGAATGACTATCTCAGTCACTCGAAAGCTTCCATATCGGTACAAGGCGTACATTCACAACAAAGAGAGACCGGTGGAGTAATGCATTTTAAGGCATTGGCAGCGGAACATGCAAAATAACACTTAATATATATTTCATTGAAATAAAAGTCTTACAGCTTCTAAGGGGCATTCCCCCTGATAATTCATAATAACATGGTTCTAAGTACAACATAACTAAAGCTAGAAGATTTTAGAAGAAATCTACTCTATAACTTCAAAATAGATTGCCTCCAAAAGCTTCTCAAAATAAGGATTCTACCCGGGAAATCAAGGTGGTCTTGGGTGCAAAAGATAATCCTGCAATATCAAAAGTCTATAGGAGCATAAGCATGACTAGCTTAGTGAGATATTCCTTACGCAATAGTACTCATAACAACAATCAAACAAGTTTATTAATCAAGCATATGAATGCAACAACCATATGATCAAACATTACATACGACTATCTGGTTTCGTATGTTGATGGATTTACCCCTCCATCGGTGGTTAGGGAATGCTTTGAACTGGGTTCCGAACAACCTCCTCAAGTTTGCGCGCATCTTGGGGGTATCAAAGCTATAAAAAGTTAGATCTACAATATATATCAACTTTAAACAAGAAAATAATTTAAAAAGAAGTAATGTGTAAAGTGTGATGTGATTAAAGTTGTATGGGGAAGGTAAATTGTAAGATATAGGTATGGTAGAGTGTAAGAATAGAGTGTAAGAAAAAGTAGAGATAGGTGAATAGTAATGAATAGTAGAAAAGTACTATAAATAGTAGACTAGACAATTAAAATACCGGTAGTAACAAAAATACGCGTAAAAGGCCTATATCTGTTATTTTTAGTTACCGAAAAATTCTAAAACTGATATTTTTGAAAACCTTATATTTTTAAGAATCTATTGGTGTTGTCGGAATATTTTTGCTATCCGGTGCTCCGGGGCACGGTTTTCGAAAACTGATCCCGATTGGATCCGAAAGACACTAGAAAAATTCAAATCTGATATTTTTAGGCTTTCCTATATTATTACGAACCATTTTCCACAATTATCTCAATTTCGTTTTCTAGGGTTTAAGAACACGGGATTGCCGGATCTAGATTCACTAGACTAATCGTATAACTAGGTTAACTTTAGGGTTTCGTTTCAACTTTCGGTTCTTAGGGTTTGCTATTATTGTCGAAAAATCTAGGGGCTTACACCTTCTATACACTAAAATTACTCTCCCAAAATTTCTACAAAAGTTCTCTCAAATTTCTCTCAAATTTAGTTTTCATAGGTAATACTTCTTTAAGTTTCTTTATGTTCATTTACTTAATATGAGCTTAGTGTGTGTTTTCTAAACTATGAAGGTTAAGAAAGCAACAATATGTTCATACTTCGTTTTTGTTCATGAGTCTATTTTCTTCTATGTTGCTTTCATATATATTTAACTAAATATATTTATGTAGCTATATATACCTTTTAGAGCATACAAGCTCCTTTGTTTTACAATTTATTTAGTTTCCTTGCAATTTATTTATTTACCTTGCAATTTATTTACTTTCAAGTTATTTTAAGACTAGTTTTTCTAGTCTTAGAGTTGTCCTCATTAAGTCAAAACAATTTTTTTTTTCTTTTGGGACTAGTCTATTCTTAGCCCGGGATACCTTGATGAAGCTAAGGTTCCAATACTTGACATATTTCTTTACTAGTTTATTTCTTTAATTACTATGTCTTTCTTTTGTTTTCATAACTTTATGATTTCATATTCATGAACATGCATGAACATATCGATTTTGTCTCAATAAGATAAATGAGGAAAAGTTTTTTTAAAATAGAAAGTTATTCTCTAAAAATAAATATTGTTATGAAGGAAGTAATTTTTCATAAAAACTTAGGAAATTATCTTAACAAACTTTTTTTAGAAATCTAGAGGAGTTCATTATAAATTTTAAGAACATAAGAATTTTTAAACAATACATACATGTACTTTACAAAGTCATAAAATGAAAAGAAATTCTTGATTAAATAAAAAGTTTTACTAAACCTCACTTTTCATCAATACTAGTTTGACAAATATAAAGAAATTCCTTTCATAAAAATAGAATGATCTTAAGAAATAAGGAAATTATTTCTATAAATATAGAATTATTATTACTTTAAAAAAAGTATTAGAAACAAAGCTTCAAAATAAAAATAATTTTTTACAAATTTAAAAAGACTAAGGAAATGCAATACTCATTTAAATAACTTGAGATATTTTCTAGCAAGCTAAGAGGAAATTTTCAAAAGTTTCACTTTTCCAAAATCTTTAGAAGACTTTACTTTTACAAAAATTCACGGTTGAGACAACTTCATTAATTTCATGCATTTGATATGAGTACATATATAAATACATTTCAAAGGTTTTTACAAACTATTATAATATCTATCTCTTTGATATGAGTTTTGTAAAAAGAAGGAAGCAAGTTTTGTGAAATTCGTGGTAAATCTGATCACAACTATTTCGGAGCTCAAACGACTTAGTTTGATGAAAATATTTTTAGAAATAGATAGATCTTTTCGAGTAGGTAGAAAATGGTATATAATATGCGAAATTCCGAGTTAAAATGAGCAAGTTATAGCCATTTTAAGTTGGAATTTCCTTCGATCCGATTTTACCACGAATTTATGATAGATTTAGAATATTCAAAAGTAGAAATTCTATGAAAGACTAATTTTGGATATTTCATCTTGTTTAGGTGAAGAAGGAACCGATATTGCTTTCCCGGAAGACTACTTCAACTATAAGCGATCGTCATGGAGTGAGTTAATCCCTTACTAGTTACATTTCCTTGTTTGTGCTTGTAAGCAATTGCAGTAGAAAATAAAGAAAAAGATAAATGAACAAATATTGTGTGATTTGGATTCATGATTGGTTGAATAAAACTTAAGAATATCGAAAAAGGAATTGATGAATAATTCATGATTTCTTGCAATGATATGATGAATATTAATTTGATCACCTTTAACTTGAACTTGACAATAATGGAATAACCCTATATTGAAAACGATTCATGCATATCATATTTGTGAGTCACATTTATTTTTCACTACTTGTCATGCCCCAAAGGGTGCCCTAAACGTGGCAGTCCGCCACATACAGTATTAAAACTTAAGAATAACTTCCCGAAGTCATGCAAAAGTTCTCAACACCATATATAAGGCATCTATTACAACAATAGGAGATACCGGTGGGACGTATAGTTTGAGATAGTAAATACAGCATACAAGAATTCTAGATAACCATCTCATTTCAACATTATAAGAATATAATCCTTACATTATCTTAGGGGTTTTTCCCTTATAAATCTCTAAATAATCATAATATTATCTTAGTATTTCACACAAGAAAACAATACTAACACCAAAAGATGTTCAATGATATTTAACCTAAGATCTTCAAAAGATTTCCATAAGCTTTCTAAAACATAATCCCACTCGAGTATATGTAGTCCTCGGGTATGTAAGATATTAGTCCTGATACAAAAAGGTCTATCAGAGTATAAGCATAACTAGCTTAGTGAGAATATTCCTGAATCAGCGTACTTGTATAAATAATTTCAAACAAGTTATTAAACAAGCATATGAATGCATCAAGCAAGCGATTAAGCAATACATATGATCTATCGGAAATCATATGTTTGAATGGATTTACCCCTCCATTCAGGGTTAGGTGTTCTAGACTCTTTAAAACCCGTCTTTAAAATCTAACTCATGTAGTTTATTTCAGGTGCCTACTCGCCCATCTTAAAATAGTTCTTTGAGGCTCCTAATCGCCCATCTCACAGATTTATGGCTCCTGTAAACCCGGCTACTATACTCTTGTCCCATCGAGTAAAGCAGCTCATGCAATGAAACTAACTACGTGATATGCATGAATCAATTGATATAACTCATAGTATACGAGTAGAGTAATTTAAAGGTGATTACAGAATTTGCACACACTCCAACAAAATAATAGTAAAACATAAGTTAATTAACAATGATTCATGCCTCGTTATGCTCAGTATTTTTTCAACCAATATTATCATACATAATTCATTTTCATCTTTTCCTACTTCTAGTGCCTCTAGCTACAAGCATAACCAAGTACGAAAAAGGTAGGAAATAAACTCACTTGGCCATGAGGATCTATCTTTCTTACGGATGAGTCGATCGGTAAATCCACTAATCAAAATAATCCTCTGGGTATGAATACTCCTCCTTGGGATTACCTAATCAAGAAGAATACCCATAATGAGTATTTCTTATTGATTCTATAGTACTTATCAAAAACTATGTTGTAAGATCGTTAAAATTCGTAAAGAAGGTAATTCCAACTTAAAATAGCCATAACTTTGTTATTTTAACTCGGAATTGCGCAAACAATATACCGTTTTCTACCTACTAAAAAATATCTAACCATTTCTAAGGTTATTTTTGTCATAAAAAGCCATTTGGGTTGGAAAATACTATGCTACAGAATAGTTACGAATTTATAGTTCACAAAATATGATTTTCCCAAACTTCACTTTACTCAAAAATCCTTAAGCAAAATATATGGATATATATAGTTGAAAAATACTTTGAACATATATTTATACTCATATTGTATGCATGATTTTTGCAGTGTTGTCTCAATATTGATATTTCATAAACAATTTGTCTTTGGTGGTTTTAAAAGATAAAAACTTTTGAGAATTTATCCTTTTTGATTTGTTAGAAGAAAAACAAAGATATATTTGAGTTGTTATGAGTAAATGTTTTTCTATTGTAATTTCATTTTCTCACTTTTCAAAAGTAAATTCGTTTTAAAAATTTTTGGTCCTTTAAGTTATCTACTAACTTTATCTGTAGTGATTGAAAATAAGCTTTTCAAAATATCCTTTGAGTTTTTGATGTGGTCAAATATTTGAAGTTATGTTAAATGTATGTTTTCCTCTTTTTATATTCTTTCTCTTCTTTAGGAAATAAATTTACCCTTAAACTTTACTTACTTGTCAAATTTTATTTTTCTAAGTTGGTTTCTAAAATAGTGAGTTGGTTTTACCTTGGTTTGAAAAACTTATTTTATTCTTACTATTTGTCAAGTGATAGAACAATTCTTTTAGACAAGTTTATAAGAAAAGCTTTCTTAATAAAAAATTGTTAACATTAGAACTTAGCAAAATTTCATTTTAATTTTGAAAAGAGAATAACAATTATAAAATTGAAGTTTTGAAGATACTTTCATAGTATGTGATTTTCAAAGTTTATAGTGAACCTATTTAAGTTTTATAAAAGGTATAGTTGAGTTAAAATTTTTTAATGTTAAAAATTCTTCCTTTATAGAGTATTTAGTTTGGTTTATAAAAGAAAAAAATTCTTTTTATTATTTTGAAGAAATCTACTTGACTGCTTCTTCTAGAATTTATGATTAGCTTATCCTATAAAAAGAATTTATTAAAAAAAAAACAAAACTTAATTCCTTTTGTTAAGAAATCTAGTTTACTCTTCTTTATTTAAGAAAGAACACATTTTTATTTTTATTTAAGACAACAACGTTCTTAATCATGCATGAATATGGTTATGTAGCAATGTAAAAGTAAAGATAAAACATAATAAGATAGAAAAAAAATACTTGTAAATAAATAAACATAATAAAATAGTTAAGCATTGGGAACCTTAGCTTCATCAAGATATCACAGTCATGTATTGGAAGCCTTAGCTTCATCAAGGCAACTTGGGACTAAGAATATACTAGTCCCCAAAAGAAAAGAAAAGAAAAGAAAGAAAATTGTTTTGACTTAATATGGACAAGTCTAAGACTAGAAAGACTAGTCTTAATAAATTGCATAAAACTAGTAAATAAATAAATTGCAAAACATGAAAATAGATAAATAACAAATGAGCTTATATGCTCTAAATAAATATATATACTAGTATACATAATACTATATAAGTTAGATTAGAGCAAAAATAATAACAATAATAACAACAACATAATAACATAATGTAAAATAGAAACATAAACAAAA
The DNA here is from genome assembly GCA_024138025.1 of Combretum micranthum. Classification (NCBI taxonomy): domain Eukaryota; kingdom Viridiplantae; phylum Streptophyta; class Magnoliopsida; order Myrtales; family Combretaceae; genus Combretum; species Combretum micranthum. The sequence goes on along the minus strand of JAMXBD010001955.1, from coordinate 215,887 downwards.
ACAAAACATGAACATATTGTTACTTCTTTAACTCATATGAGTCTAAGAAACATACACTAAGCTCATGCTAAGTTGTATGAACATGATAAAGAATATAGGTAAGATTTTTACCTAAGGTTTAATGGAAGGTTTGAAAAGAGATGAATGGGTTTTGTGTTTGTTATTTTCTTCTTGAAGTGTAGTAAATGGTAGAGAGTATTTTAAGAGAAATTTGTTGGAGAGAGGTTTTGAGATGAAATTTTGCTAGAGTTTTGTTATGTAAAGTGGATATGTGAAAGAATGAAGGAGGAATGGGGTATTTATAGAATTTTTTGAGTTTTGTGTAAGGTTTTATATGAATAAAGTTGTATTAGAAATGTAAAAAGTAAGAAAATAGGTATGTAGGTAGTAAGAAATAGGTGTAAGAAAAAATAGAGATAGTAAAATAGTAATGAATAGTAGGAATAGTACTATGAATAGTATACTAGACATATAAAATACCGGTAGTATAAAAATATGCGTAAACGAGCTATATCTGTTATTTTTAGTTACCGAAAAATTCTAAAACTGATATTTTTGAAATCCTTATTTAATTACAAGTCTTTTGGTGTTATTGGAATATTTTTATTATTTCGAACTCCGAGACACGTTTTTCGAGAACTGATCCGTTTGAGTCCGAAGGACACTCGATATTCACAAATATGATATTTTTATGTTACCCTATATCATTACGAACTATTTTAGGCCATTAACTTAATTTCGTTTTCTAGGGTTTGAGAACACGGGATTACCAGAGTTAAAATTGTTTGATTGTCTTGGTCTTTGTTGACTTTTGAAACTCCGGTTTGACTATGATTAAGGTTTAATCCAACTTTTCCCTAGAAATTGAGGGGTTTATATTAGGGATTGGATAAGTAGTCTTTCTCATGTTCGGGTTTTCGAATCGAACCATTATTGAACTTTCTATTTTTGAAAATTCTCCTATGAAATCCCGTGATCGAAATTGCTTAAGGTTCGGTTTCAACTTGGTTCAGAATTTAGGATTTCGATTCGGTGTTTCAAAACCATTCTTGAAAAATTCGAGGGCTTATATACTATTCTTCGTGTGGGGAAACGAAGAGTTGTAGTGATGGCTAGTAGGAGCCGGAAAGTCTACATAGGCAAGTAGGAGCCGGTAAGTCTGCAAGTATTGATAGTCGTATGGGCCAGTAACCACCCAGCCCCCGATATGGAGGGTGTAAAATCCATGCTATACATGATTTTCGGTTAATCGCGTATATTTTGTTTGTTCACATGATTGATGCATTTTCATATGATTGTCTAACTACTTAAATGTTTTATGGAAATGTTTTATAAATGGGAGTTATTTCACTAAGCTAGTTTTGCTTATACCCCTATAGCTTTTTGTTATAGTACAATTACTTATGGTTGGCACCAAAGAGCCCCTTTTGTCAGGTATGAGCCAAAGCTACTAGAAGTTTTTAGAAGAAGTTTATATGTATTTAGTTTTGGATGTGGACTTCTCAGAAAAATCTTTATAGTAGACCTATGCTATATTTATTTATATTTTCATGAGGGCTTAAGTTGAACAAGACTTTTAGAATGAGAGAATGCTCCTAAGAAGTTGTAAGACACTTTTATTCTAATGAATATTACATGTTTATCTATATAAGTTCTTGCATACTTTTATTATTAGCTTAAACGTAATACCCCTGTGAGTCTCCTACTATCTTGGAAGCACGTTTTGCATGTGATATCGAAGCTCCTGCATGACCAAGGTTGTCATTCATTGGCTTTAATATTATGTGCGGTAGACTGCCACGTTTAGGGTACCCTCCGGGGCATGACAAAAATAGTAGTGATCAGATTCATCACGAATTTTCCCGACCCAAAAACGATTTGTTTCAAACATAAAATAATTCAAAATTTGTTTGATAAATACTTAGTTATCTATATAGTTGAAAAACTCCTCTTTCATAGATACTTAGCTCATATTTTATCCATACTCAAGTGTTTGTTGTCCAACCATATTTCTTGAATAAAATAGTGTTAGGAGTTTAGAAAATTATAGCTTACAAGAAATCCATTTTGTAAATCCTTTAAAATGAATATTTTGATTCATTTGTTTTTCAAAGAATTACTTAATGGTTTTCTTACTATTTTTTGAATAATAAATAAATAAATTTCTTCTTTTCTAAATTCTCAACATTAGTGCTACTTTTCCTATTTGTTTTCTTTGACTATTTATTTGAAAAATCTTGGTTTTAGAAACTCTTATTTTTGTTTCAAGGGATTTCCTTATATTATGAAAATTATTTTAGTATCAAGGTCATCTTTTTTTAAGAAAACTAAGTAATATGAAAATCTTTTCAAAACAAAAGTAGCTTTTTAAAATTATAGTGAGTTTTTTTTAAAACTTGGAAAAGAATAACTTTATTTTTTTAAAATCTTAGATTTTATATTTCATGTAAAACTATTCTTAGGTGATAAAATCTACATTTTATCAAGTATAATTGGAGCTTTGAAAATTGAGGCAACAATCTTAATGGGCATGATTATGAGAAATAATAACAAGCAAAAAATAACATAAATAATAAATAAAGTCAAGTATTGGGAGTCTTAGCTTTTTCAAGGCCCCCGTGACTAAGAAATAAAGTAGTCCCAAAAGAAGAAAATAAAATAAAATAAAATAAAGAAAAATTGTTTTGGCTTGATGAGAACAAGTCTAAGACTAGAGACTGGTCTTAAAACAACAAGAAATAAATAAATTGCAATTGAAGAAATAAATAAATTATTTTGCATAAAAATAAATAAATTGCAAGTGAGCTTATATGCTCTAAAGAATATATATATATATAATAATAATAATACTTAGTTAGATATAAGAACAATGTAAGATAACAACATAAACATAAATAGATTTTCATGAACAAGAATAATATATGAACATAGTGTAGCTTCCATAACATTTAATTTTTAGAAACTCACACCATGGTCATGTAAAATTACATGACATGAGAAGAAAGAACTTGTAAAGAATAGTTTACTTAAAGAGAGTTTTTGAAATATTATGTAGTTATGGGTTTTGTGTACGTAGAAGATAGTTTGAGATTATTTTGGGAGAGTTTTGAGAGAGTGTTTGGAGGGAGTGTTGAGAGGAAAATTTGAGAGAGATCTGGTAGAAATTTATGGATAGTGATTGTATGAAAGAAGTGAAAGAGGAGGGGGTATTTATATGAAATGAGGAGTGAATTTTTGTGTGATTTAAATAAAAAAATAAAACAAAATTGAGAGAGAGAGGGGGACAAGTGGGGCGCCAGCCATTACATGATGGAGGGGGAAGAGAGATTTATTTTTGTATTTTTGTTGATTAAATAAAGTAATAAGTATGGTAGATGTGAAATAAAGTTATGGGAAAGGTAAAAAGTAAAGTAAATAGGTTATGGTGTTGTAAGAGTAGGTGTTAGAAAAATTAAAAAGAAAAGAATAGTGTAGAATAGTAATGAATAGTGTAATGTAAAGTAGATATGACTATTAAAGTACCGATAATAAGAAAATACGCGTATAATTACAATATATGATATTTTTATCTACCGAAAAAGTATTAAACTGATATTTTTGAAAACCTTACATTTTTACTAGTCTAACGGTATATTCGAATATTTTTACTATACCGAGTCCCAGGACACGTTTTTCAAGAACTGTATTCGTTTGGGTTCAAAACGATTCGCGGTTTTACTAATCTGATCTTTTTAAGCTTCCTTATGTAATTACGAACTATTCTACATACTAAACTCTTACTTACTTTCTCAGAGTTGCTTATACGGGATTGCCAGACTTACACCATTACATCTAACTAGGGTTTTGTTGACTTTCTAATTAGGGTTTAAGCTAAACTGATCACAAAGCTTTGGGGGTTTACAACCTACCCCCCTTAAAGAAAGTTTTGTCCTCAAAACTTGAAAATTCATATCTGAAGCTTCAAGCAATCTTGGGTACTTATGTCGTATCCACAGTTCCTTATGTTGCCTCCTTGTGGGAAAGATTTCTCTATAGATCCTTGACATACTTGATTTCCTTATTTCCCAACTTTTGAACTTTTCATTTAAGGATTTGTACTGGGTGTTTCTTATAGGTGAGATCTTCCTTTAAGAGCACTGGTTCTAACTCCAAAATCGGTTCTTCGATCAATTGTCGCATAAAGATGTGAAACACGTCATGTACTCCCAACAGGTTTAGCGACAAGACTAGATGATAAGCTAAATTTCCAACTTGTTTTAGAATCTCAAAAAGATCCAATGTATCATGTGCTCAAGTTTTCTTGGGAGCGCACACGATGTATATTCTTTATCTTTAAGTACATATGATCTTCATTTGAAATTCCAAGGTCTTATCTTCTGATCAATCTTACTTTTTTTTTTTTTTGGTCTACCTTGTGCCTTCCTCATTCTTTGAAATCCATGACACATGCTCTTAATGTCTCTCCAAAGTTTGAATCGTTCATCTTAACTGTCCATTAATCTGAGGATGGCATGCTTGTAGCTTTGTCTTTATACCCTTTTGCAGGTTAGATCAACACTTAGATACAATTCTTATGCCTCGAGTTGATATGATTCCAATTGCTATTCCATGCTATCATACTATTTCCCTTACATAAGGCTTTGCCAGGTTGTCCACGGAAAATGTCATATTGATCGATATGAAATGAGCCAACTTAGTCAATCGATTAACTATGACATAAATGGCTTTACTTTCTGGTCGGTACTGTTGGTAATCCAAAATCCATGGAAATTTCATCCCATTCTTATTCCGATATCAGTAAAGGTTTTGTCCACCTTTTCGATCTTTGGTGCTCTTATTCCTTTGTTGGCAAAATTGGCACTTCATCACATAATTGACTACATCTTTGTTTCATCTTATCCTATTACTAATGATCTTTGAAATTTTGGTACATCTTGGTTCTTCTGGAATGTACTGTTTTTCCTGAGTTATGGGTTACACTCATAATTTTCCTTCTTATTTCCTTGTTCTCCAACACACAAAATCACCCTTCAATTCCCACTACATTATCATCGTTGACCATTAAATCAGTACACTTTTCTTCCTATATTTTCCCCTTTATCTTTTGTATCTTCTCATCTTAGCGTTAAGCTTCCTTAATCCTTTCTACTAAGGTTGGTTCCCATACTACATTAACTATCTCTACTTTCTCACTTTGTCCCATAATTTCAACGCTTAGCTTCCCAAATCCTTTTTATCAACTCCTTCTATTTTTGTGATCAAAGCGGACAATAATTGATCCTGAGATCATAGTCATTGATTAACTCTAGCTATCTGCTTTTTCCTTTTTGTTCTTCTGTTTTAGAATAGACCAAGATATCATCAACTACTCACTTATCCAATAGAGACTTATATACTCGGTTTGTGTTGGTCAACCCAAAAGGTATTACTAGAAACTCGTAGTGTCCATAACGAGTTCAAACAGCATTCTTCCTAATCATCTTTTGGTTTGATCCATAATTAGTGGTACTTTGACCTTGATTGACATGAAAAAACACGTTTATTTATAGTAGGTCAAAAATATCATCAATCCTAGGGAGTGGGTACTTATCCTTGATTGTGACTTTGTTCATCTCCTGAAAATCAATGCATAATATAAGCCCGGAAAATTTTAGTAAATAATTCCAAGATGAACTTCGAAAATAAACAAAAAAAAAAATCACTCCAATTTAAAACCGAATTTCAACTAGTCTTAAATCATGAACGAATTCAAAAAATTTTCGAATCTTGGGAAAAATAAGAATTCTCAAAAACAAAGTAAGAACTCAACATACTACAATTTCAAAATCACTACGTATGACAAATTCCATACGTGACTCCGATTTATAAAATCGGGTAATATAGATCCCAAAAACGAATTATTAAAAAGTAAATAACGATTAACTTTCGGAAATGAAACCCAATTCAAAAATTCCGAAAACGTTAAAATATATTAAATACTTACAAAAATAAAATTTAAAATAAATTTCTCAAATTAAATATATTGTATAAACATAAATATCAGTTTCCAAATTGACAAAGGCCTAAACCGGAAAATCACCCAGAAATCCTAATCGGAATACAATAGTGTAAGTCCGGCAATCTAGCGCCCCTAGCCCTAGAGGCCGAGATGTAGTTTAAATATGTAGAATAACTCATAGTAATATGAGTTTGTTTAAAAATATCAGATTGGTTGATTTATTTCTAACCCGTTTGGATACAGACTTCGAAAAGCGTGTCTCGGGGCTCAAGATATAAAAAATATACCAATAGTACCGTTAGACTCGTAATTTCATAAAATTTCTAAATATATCAGTTATGAAATTTTTCGAGTTATAAAAGTTACAGTTATAACCTTTTTATCGTATTTTCATTATTATCGGTAATTGATTGGTCTTTTGCACTATTCATTTTTATTTCATTGCAAAATTTTATTATTCTTATAAAGTCTTATAGTTTTAGATAAATATTTTATATGTTATAGAAAATTTTGTTTTTCTAAAATTTAGTTCGTTTCGGGTCTTTACGGGATCAGATTCTGTTTAAGAACCGATACAAAAAATAAAATAAATTAATTTAATAATTGAAAATATTTTAAAAATATTTTATTTTCATAAAATAATTTTTTATAATTTTTCGGGTTATAAAAATATTATTTATAGCCCATATTCGCGTATTTTGATCATACCGGTAACATATTTATTAAAATATTAAAATAATTCAAATAATTATTTAAATTTAATTATGAAAAATCTGCTATAAATATTTAGAATAAATTTTCCAATTTTTTTTATTTTAATTTATTTTATTAAAAAAGTACATTTACAACCCATACCTTTAAGTACACCTTACACATATCACTTCCTTTTCACTTTAATCTTTCTACACATTAACCCATACTTCATGGCAGATTTTGACCCTTCTTTATGGCTGCCATTGTCCTTTATTTACTCCATTTTGACCAAATTAATTATTTTTCCACTCCTTAAGAAAGTTACATTACACATTAATTATACAATTCAATTTTGAGTCAAATTTCAACAAAACACTCTCTCCTCTCCTCACAATTCACGTACAGCATGTTCCATATTGCTACCTTGTTTTATTTTTTTTCCTTTCATTTAATACAATTCTATCTCCATTTAATGCCTCTTTATTATTTCCTTTCATTTCCTTTTTGAAACCCCCTCTCTTTTCCTCTCTTTTTCCTCTCTTTCTTTCTTCTTCTTGTTCATGTTTCTTCAATAAACAAGCTGCCCCCTTCTTCTTCCATGGCTTCCACACTTCATTCTTAAAGATTTCTAAGCAAATCTTCTTCCCAAAGCTCCATAGATGATATAGGTAAAGTGTAATGAAGGTTTCATGCATCAAATGATTTTCCATAAGCTTAAAAGCTTAGGATGATGATGCCAAAAATGAAACTCTCCTTTTCTCTACATTTATTATCTTGTATTTGAATTATTTTCTTGTTTAAAGTTGATATATATTGTAGATCTAACTTTTTATAGCTTTGATTTTTGTTTATGCCATAGATCTTGTTATTTAAGTTGTTATTTTTGTTATTTCTTATGATTTATGCATAGATCTAGCATCCACATGTCTATCTTAGTGATTTATGCATGTAAAACTAGTTTAGAAAACTAGATCTAGAGTTGTGAGTTCATAAATGCATTAGATCTTTGTTTATGTTCATGAACAACTTGCTATAGCTTGATGATGGTAGGAAAGTTGTAGAAAACTCAAGATCTATTTTGTTTTCAACAAAAATCAATTTTGAAAATTCGGATGAAAATGGAACCATAGTTAGAAAAGTGGTTTTTCAACTTCAAAATGTGTATTTTTCATTTAAAATGAAGGGCTAGGGTATAGATAACATAAATGAGTAATTTTGATGAGCAAAGTTTAGATCTATGAGTTTAAAGTTTGTTTTCATGGGTTTCATCTAGGTGTATGTTCATATTATGTGTAGATCTTAGATTTGAACTTGAACAAAATTGTAAAATTCGTATTTTGGCAAGACCAATATTTAAAAACCACTTTCCAAGTGTCAAAGTGTAATTTTTTCTTAAGAAAATGAAGGCTTAATATATGAATATCATCAAGACTTTTTTTACAAGAATCTAATGTGATTTTCAAAAGTTATTTTCAAAATAAAAATTCTATTTTCGGATTTTGGCCAAGGCCTATTTTAAAAACATGTTTTCCAACTCAAAAATGAAGTTTTTATTTAAGAATGAAAGGCTCTTAAGATATGATATGTAAGGAATGGGTTTTCATGAGCTTAGATAGATTTTATCAAAAAATATAACCAAAAATGAATTTTGTAAATTCGGATCCCAACCAAGACCAATTTTTAAAACCCATTTATCAAATAAAAAACTCATGTTTTATGTGAAAAATAAAGTATATAGGTAATAGGTATCATTAAGTAATGATATTTACAAGTTAAAATGAGTTTAGGCATGAGTAATGTGTAAAACAAGTAATGGAATTAAAGTGGAAAAATTGAGTTAGTGATCAAATTATCAAATTCGTAATTTGAGATGATGCATATGTAATCACTTAGTATTTGAGCTCAAATTACAAGTTTTATGTGTTAAATGAAGTCCTTAGGTAATTGATATAGTAAAGTCTTAAATTTTAATGCTTTAAACAAGTTTTTCCCAAAGGAATCATTCAAAAAAAAAAAAAAATATTTTCTAAAATTCGGATTTTTGAGTAAATCATATTGGAAAACATATTTGCAAAGTGTAAAATGCAAATTTTGTGTAAGAATGAAGTCCTTAGTGGTTATGTATGATTGAGCCATAATTTTCTAAATATCAAATGATTTTTACTTGAAGGAATCACTCAAAAACCAATTTTTACCAAATTCGGATTTTGGAATCAACCTTACTTGAAAACATGTTTAGAAAGTGTAAAATGGAAATTTTTATGTAAAAATGAAGGTCATAAGTAATATATATAATGAAGACTCAATTTTAACAACAATAATTATATTTTCTTAAGCCACAAATCCAAAACAAATGGAAATGATCAAAGTTAGAAAACTAGATTTTTCATAAGTAGTTGTTATTATAGTCTTGCAAGATAAAAAGTTATAAAATTTCTTTTAGCAAAAATCATCAAGATCATGCATACATTAAACTCATCTCATGTCATTCATGTTAGGAAATCATTCATATTGCATGTATAGCTAATCTATATAGTAGAAACATTACAAACATTTACAAAACTATTTTTCGGAATCGGAAACCGTTACTGATCAGATCTGATCCCTCTGTTCTGACCTAAATTTTTCAAAACTTAAAAATAATATTAGAAATAGATAGATCTTTCGAAGTAGATAGAAATCGATATAATTTGCGAGATTTCGAGTTAAAATGACCAAGTTATGGCCATTTTAAGTTGTAATTCCCGCTTAGGACGAGAATTACGAATTTGATAGTTTGTATGGGATAGCTTGGACTAGTTAAGTGATGAAATACTTATCAGGGTATTTCTTCCTTTTTAGGTGCCCCAATATCAACGATTCCCTACCATCGGATTACTTGTACTAAGAGACCGGTGATCCAATGGCCGCGTGAGTATTACTTCCGATTTCATTTATTGTATGTGATTGTAATAATAGTTGCACTAGATATTTGATAAAGATAAAATGGATATGCATGATGGGGACGAATGGGAACTATGTATGCTTGTTGTTGATATGAGAAATGGAATGTTAGAATATCGAAGCCGAGTGATTAACTATTGCTTGTATGGATGAATTAGAATTGATTGTCTGCGATTATTGACTGATCACTTAAAAGAATTGGTATAACTGATTATCTGGAATTGAAGATGAAATTGAACTCATTCATACACGATGGGGATGGAGCATTGGCATTTGTTGGTTTATCGTTGTACCTTAAACGATTTTTATAGTTTATAGTTGTCCGTAAGCTGAAACGGTCTTGGTCGTACCGTAGGATTCGTTAATCTGTTAATCCGGGATGGAGGGCGTAAGTCCATCCACATATGATTTCCGGCAGGTCATATGTTTGTTGAATTCACGAGTTTGATGCATATCACTTGTCTGACTAATCACTTGATTGTATGACGTGTTATAAATGTAATCCTAGAAGTTTTCACTCACTAAGCTAGTGTAGCTTATACCCCAATAGTTGTTTAAATGAACAGGTTATCTCAAGAATGCTAAGTGGGGACTGAGATGGTTGAAGTCGAGAATGACTTCAGGATTCCAGCAAGACATAAGAATGTTTGAAGTTATTAGTTAGGTTTTATTATTTGCCTTGTAATAGATTATGTAGTAGAATCTTTTGATGAATTGTAATTGAAGTTAATAGTTGTATTTTGAAGAATAGTGAATTGAATTTCCTTTACAGTGTTCTCAAGTCGTATGACATAAAATGCATTACTCTGATGAGTCTCCTCCATGTGTTAGAGAAGCCTTGTACATAGTATGGAAGCCTTCGCGTGACTAATGTGGTCATTCTTGGGCTTTAATATTGTGTACGGCGGACTGCCACGTTTAGGGTACCCTTCGAATGTGACACATAATCTCATGGATCCATCCTTTTTCTTTTTTACCCAAATTGGTTCATTCCATGTAACACACTTGAGTGTATAAAACCTTGATCCAAAAGCTCTTGTATCTGTTTCTTCAACCTGTTTGACTTTACTAGGCCATTTGATTAGGTACCTTAGAAACTGGTTCTGTATTGGTCATTAGTTCAATCTCAAAATCGATCCCTTTCTTTGGAGATGATCCAAGTATTCTCTAGAAAACCTATTAACAATGGGGATATTTTCTGAGATAGGATTCTCTTTATCTTCTTTCATGTCATTAAGATAGTTATTTGTGTCCTTTGGAACGTCCTTCGGCAACTTGAACGAATATAACTCCTCTTTCCTTGCGATCGTGGATTTTCCAACAACCATTATCTCCCCTCTTTCTTGGTCTATGAATTTTATGCTCTTAATCTATCGTGGCTTTAACAAGAGATGATCAACTTATACCAAAGATCACTTCATATTTGCTTAGTTCCATTATGAAGTCACAAGTGGATGAATGTCCTTATATCCTTATTGGGCGATCTTTCAATATTTCTTTGGTTACAACAACATTTCCTGAGGGTTTTGATCTAAAAACTGGGAGTCATCGTTGTTATTGGTAGTCCAGACTTCTTAGCTAGACTAGGTGTTAACAAAAGAATTTGCTCTGCAATCTAAAAGAGCAAAAGCATTCTGACTTCCTAACCGTATGCTTCCTGCGTATCTAACAGGGGATTACTACTTCTATTCGCATATCTACTTATTTATAAAATTTTTAAACTCTTGCATTACTAGAACAAAAGAATCAACGTAAAAGGTTCGAGGCTTATCGGTTTCCAGGTCATAGCTGTAGTCTCCACTTCATTCCAATGCAGCCAAGTCTCCATCTTCTTCATCTATTTTTTCACTCATTTATTGTCCCTCCATGTTGTAGATTTGATTCTTGAAGTAGTGGATTCTGATCTGCTTCCATTTCTACTTCCATTTCCATTCCCTGTCCTTATAGTAACAACTCCTCTAGATGGCCTTGTCAGAATATTCCTCCCTTGTGGACATTCATTGGCGAAATGCCCATCTTGCTTGCAAACATAGCAAGTATTGTTTTCTATCTTTGAACATTTTGCTATCTTATGGTCTATATCCCTATAGAAGAAGCACTTTCCAAACAACCGAAGGCACTTCTTGGGGTAGTGCGCTCCATTGCACTTCCAGCACTTGACATTTTTAAGTGTGAACCTCCCACTGTTATCATTGCTCCTATAGTTGTTGGAGAAATTGAATCTCTTTTGTGGGGGTGTGGAACTAGATCCACCATAGAACTTTTTCTCAAAAATCGAGGCTTTCTCTTCTTCTATTTTTCCCTCCTTTTCCTTGCTTCTTCTACAATTCGAGCTCTTTCCACCAATTCTCGGTAACTTCTGATGTCAAATTCTTCCAACCTTATTCTCAGGTCTTCATCCAATCCTCCTTTGAAGACTTGTCTTTTCAATTCCTCGTTGTACTTATAGGAGTCGGGGGCCTATTGTAGCAATCTACTGAACTGAGTCTCGTATTGCTCGATAGTTCTTCCTTTCTGAGCAATTTGCAAGAAGTCTGCACTATACCTTACTCGTAAGCTTCCCAAGAAATAATTTTCCAAGAACTCATGTTTGAATATTTCCCAAGTGTTTGGGGTCATTAGCTCTCTTTTCTTTGATTCCCACCATATTCTAGTATTCAAACGAAGAATGAATGTCCCATACTTGATTTGTAGGTAATGCGGAACCTCATATGCATCAAAGACCTTTCAATCTGAGTAAGCCAACTTCGACCTCATCTGGCTTATCGTAAGTTCCATCAAAATAACGGTTACTTATGATAAAATCAGGCAACGTACTCTTATATGGTCTTAGTGGTGGGGGTAGAGGTAACGGTGTATTTTGGGAGTGCATGCTCCTTTATACTGATGCTTCAGTTGGTATTTGTTGTTGTGGCAGGGTTGGTACAAGTGCCGGTACTGGTGCGGGTTCAGGTATGGGTGCAGGTGCAGTCATGTTCTGCCTAATTGCTTCTAACACTTGGGTCAGATGTACCAATGTAGCATGTAAGTCTTCTTGAGGTGTAGCGGTTGCTTGAGCGGCAGGCTACTCTGCTTCAACATCCGGTTGGGTGGAGGAACTTTGCTCCGCCCTACTACCTCTTCTACGTCAGCTGTTTTAAATTTTTCTTAGTTAGGTTTATCGTTTTGATATCTTGGTTAAATCTTTGATGGAAATTTTCACGAATATAACAGAAACTTAATTGCATAAATAGTTACTAAAATAAAATTTAAATCAAGGTAAATTTTGAGATCATACTTAAAACATAAATTCATTAGAAAATTGAAATAGTGGGTGCAAGACCCTTACATAGAATTTAAAATAACAAGGTCAAGCACAACAATCACAAAGAAGACAACAACATACCGTTCCGAAAATTTAAAAGATAGACTAGGATCGCTGACCTAGTCTTTAATTACAAAATTTGAGCTAGACTACAACGGATATGCTCGGTTTCCTCCTTCCTTCCTTTATTCTTCGAGCGCATCTCCAGGGTTACTGCTGGATAACCCTGGGTTTCTTTTCCTCATAAATTGTTCAAAATATTTATTCCTTTTCCTGGCTACTTCCCTTGACCTTTCATGTATATTAGTCAGTTCTGCTTCAATCAGATCCGGTATTATATCATGAATGGTTCTCTAAGTAACAACCTCCTCAACATCCATACTATCGTCCTCATTTGTCATCGGTGGGGTATTATCCATGGTTGGGTTTGCTTCTTATCCTCTTCGATCCTATTGTTCCTCCAGATAGCGGATGATTCTTGCTTCCTCGCTATTCTAGAGTTCATCGACTCTGGAAGCAGTCTGGTTTCCTGCTTCTTGCTCTGGTCCTCCTTCTTGGCCTTCATCTGGATCTTCCTTGGATTCTTCCTCAGAATTTTCACTTGCTTCTCTCATATGCTCCTCTCTTATTACCATTCCATCCCTGCTTAGACGTAGAACCTCGTTCCTTCTTAGCTGCACTCCTATGAAGGTTGGTGGCTCAGTGGAAACTTTAGTTGGTGGTCACAGAACTTCTTAGTAAACTCCATGCCAGTAGAAGACTTTGTTGAGATTAGCTTTCATCCATTCTAGGTGATCCATCAAATTTTCGTGTGTATACATGAATACTGGTCCTATTCGTGTCCAAGTTCGCAAATCGAGCAAAGTTCGGCTTCCATCTTCCCTAAGAACAAACGTTGCTTCCCTCAGCATCGGTCGGTCTTCGGATATTGTGGCGATTCGTTCCACGGCATAAATCATCTCTAACTCGGACAATTTCTTTCCTATGGGACAGTTATGGATGGTCTACACTACTCCTTTCCATTCTGTATTCATCATTCCTCTATTCCAGATCAGAAACATCTCTCGGATAGTCTTAAGTTGTCCAGACAAAGCAAACTCTTCACACAACACCCGAAGCCTCAGTCGGTAATTCTCTAAGTTTTCAAAGGGTCCTTTTCTAAAATTCATAACTTGTAGACGGGCTTCGTCTAAGGTAATCTATGCAAAGAGAGAGAAGTTAGAAAGCTTATTCTACCCATTCTATCTTATCTAAGTCTTTCTTATTTCTATTCTAGTTTGTTTCTTCTTAAGTCCAATTCTATAATTATGATTCCTAGATTCTTAACCATGCTCTGATACCAACTTAAAGTATCACGCCCCACGGGGTACCCTAAACGTAACAGTTCGCCACACTCAACATTAAAGCTTAAGTATGACAACCTTAGTCATTCCCAGAAGCATTGATATTAAGTGTAAGACGTTCTCTCACAAATTTTGAGGACCATTTATGGAATTATGAAGCTTAAGAAGATATAATAACAAATTAAGAAAAGAGGATTCATCATACTCATTTGCTCATGACAATAATCTTACAACTTTTAGGAGCATTTTCTCAGCCACACATAACTATAATCTATTACAATAATATTTCTATGAAGTCTACATCTCATACAACACTAAACTTCATCTATAAATTCCTTAACCAAAAAGGAAAATACCTGGTTGTAGGGTCCACGTGGCCTCAACCACAAATAAGTAAAGTGTAAAAGATATCTATAGGGGTATAAGCTAATAGGCTTAGTGAGAACTATTTCCATAAATAAACTTCTTGTGTAAAGAAATTCTAACAAGTTATTTAAGCAGACAAATGAAATGCGACATATACATGGGTAAACAAGGCATATATTTTTCCGAGAACTATATGTTGAATGGATTTACCCTCCATTCGGGGTATGGTGATACGTAACCTCAAAACAAGTAGTTTTAGTAAAAACTTATGCTTTCGATCAATACCGCCAAGCATATGAAGTTTACTTGATTTGAGCCATGCTTTCGGACTTTCTGCCAAGCATTTAACTCCATGTCACCAAGTAATCGCTTTCAATCATAACCGTTAAGTGTTGCTTTCGACCTGAGCTACCATCCTTCTCACCCAAGGATAATAACCCAATGCAATGTGACTTACTTCGTGGTATGCATGAATCAATTTATTTATGATATTATAGCATCATTATTATCAAATTTAAAGTGATAATAGAATTTCATACAAATCAAGTGCTATACTAAAACAAACATTTAATCAATTTTGGCTCGATATTCGTAGGATCCTTTCAACAAATTTTTAGCATTCATATCAATTTGTCTTTTCTTAATTCTAATGCGACTAAACTACAAATACAATCAAGTAAAGCAATTTAAGGAAATAAACTCACGATGCCATACCGACACTTTTCTAAACGGATGAGTCGTTCACACAATCCACTTAGCGAAATAATCCTCGGAGTATGAGTATCCTTCACCTAGTCAAGAAAATACCCAAAATGAGTATTTCTTAATGTCTTTCTTGAATTTTGACAAAACAATGTCATAAGAATGTCACAGTTCGTATAAAGGAAGACTCCAATTTAAAATGGTCATAACTTGGTCATTTTAACTCGGAATTGTGTATATAATATACTGATTTCTACCTACTCGAAAAGATCTATCCATTTCTAAAACTATTTTTATCAAACTAGATCCTTTAGGCTCCAAAACTGTAAACCCCAAAAGTTTTTTGATCAATTAAGGTTAAACCCTAATTAGAAGGTTAACCAGAAAATCTTAAAGTCAACAAAACCCTAGTTAGACGTAATCGTTCAAGTCCGACAATCCCGTATAAGTAACCCTAAGAAAGTAAGTAAGAGATTAGTATGTAGAATAGTTCGTAATAACCTAAGAAAGCTTAAGAATATAAGATTAGTTAAATCGCGATTCGTTTTGAGCACGATCGAACATAGTTTTCGAAAAGTATGTCCTGGGGCTCATAATAGCAAAAATATTTGCATATACTGTTAGACTCGTAAAAATATACGTTTTTCAAAAATATTAGTTTCATAATTTTTCGGTAACTAAAATATCAGATATCGCAATTATACATGTATTTTCTTACTATCGGTACTTTAATTGTCATGTCCACTTTACATTGCATTATTTATTACTATTCTACACTATTTATCTATCTCTTCTTTTTCTTACAACCTACTCATATAACCATACCTCTATTTTTTTACAATTTTAATATCCAATACAACTTCACATCTTTCATATCTTACTTTTCATTAACAAAAATACAAAAAAAAAAAAAATTTCTCTCCCCCCTTCTCTCATGTGTACCCGGCCCCCTCCTCTTTTCCCTCTATTTGTTTTATTTTTCATTTATTTAATTAACACAAATTTCTTCTACATTTTCCTATAAATACCCCCTCTTCCTTCCATTTCTTTCACACCATCCATACACTAAAATTACTCTCCCAAAATTTCTACAAGAGTTCTCTCAAAGTAAGTTTAGTTTTCATAGGTAATACTTCTTTAAGTTTCCTTTATGTTCATTTACTTAGTATGAGCATGGTGTGTGTTTTCTAAACCATGAAGGTTAAGAAAGTAATAATATGTTCATACTTTGTTTTTGTTCATGAATCTATTTTCTTCTATGTTGCTTTCATGTACATTTAACTAAATATATCTATGTAGCTATATATACCTTTTAGAGCATATAAGATCTTTTGTTTTGTAATTTATTTACTTTCAAGTTGTTTTAAGACTAGTCTTTCTAGTCTTGACATATTTCTTTACTCGCTTATTTCTTTAATTACTATGTCTTTCTGATGTTTTCATAACTTTATGATTTCATATTCATGAACATGCATGAACATATTGATTTTGTCTGAACAAGATAAAGGAGGAAAAGTTTTCTCAAAATAGAAAGTTCTTTTCTAAATAAATGTTGTTATGAAGGAAGTAATTTTTCATGAAAACTTAAGAAATTATCTTAACAAACTTTTTCTAGAAATCTAGAGGAGTTCATTATAAATTTTAAGAACATAGGAATTTTTAAACAATACATACATGCACTTTACAAAGTCATAAAATGAAAAGAAATTCTTGATTAAACAAAAGTTTTTTACTAAACCTCACTTTTCATCAATACTAGTTTGACAAATATCAAGAAATTCCTTTCATAAAAATAGAATGATCTTAAGAAATAAGGAAATTATTTCTATAAATATATAATTATTACTACTTTCAAAAAGTATTAGAAACTAAGCTTAGAAAATAAAAATCATTCTTTAGAAAGTTAAAAAGACTAAGGAAATGAAATACTGATTTAAATAACTTGAGATATTTTCTAGCAAGCTAACAGGAAATTTTCAAAAGTTTCACATTTCCAAAATCTTTAGAAGACTTTACTTTTACCAAAAATTTATGGTTGAGTCAACTTCATTAATTTCATGCAGTTGATATGAGTACATATATAAATACATTTCAAAGGTTTTTACAAATTATTATAATATTTATCTCTTTGATATGAGTTTTGTAAAAAGAAGCAAGCAAGTTTTGTGAAATTCGTGGTAAATATAATCACTACTATTTCGGAGTTTAAATGACTTTTTTTGATGAAATAGTTTTATAAATAGATAGATCTTTTTGAGTAGGTAGAAAACGATATATAATATGCGAAATTCCGAGTTAAAATAAGCAAGTTATTGCCATTTTAAGTTGGAATTTCCTTCAATCTGATTTTACTGCGAATTTAAGATAGATTTAGAATCTTCAAAAGTAGAAATTCTATGAAAGACTAATTTTAGGTATTTCATCTTGTTTAGGTGAAGGAGGAATTGATATCGCTTTCCTGGAAGACTACTTCGACTATGAGCGATCGTCATGGAGTGAGTTATTCCCTTACTAGTTAGATTTCCTTATTTGTTCTTGTAAGTAATTGCACTAGAAAATAAAGAAAAAGATAAATGAACAAAAATTGTGTGATTTGGATTCATGATTGGTTGAATAAAAGTTAAGAATATCGAAATAGGAATTGATGAATAATTCATGATTTCTTGCAATGATATGATGAATATTGATTTGATCACCTTTAACTTGAACTTGACAATAATGGAATAACCCTATATTGAAAACGATTCATACATATCATATTTGTGAGTCACATTTATTTTTCACTACTATTCTTCGTGTGGGGAAACGAAGAGTTGTAGTGGTGGCTAGTAGGAGCTGGAAAGTCTACATGGGCAAGTAGGAGACGGAAAGTCTATAGGGCGAGTATGAGCAGGTAAATCAGCAAGTATTGATGGTCATATGGACCAGTAATCACCCAACCCCCAACATAGAAGGCGTAAAATCCATGCTACACATGGTTTTCGGTTAATCGTGTATTTTGTTTACTCACGTAATAGATGTATTCTCATATGATGTCTAAATACTTGAGTGTTTTATGGAAATGTTTTGTAGATGGGAGTTATCTCACTAAGCTAGTTTTGCTTATACCCCTATAGGTTTTTGTTACAGTACGATTACTTGTAGTTGGCACCAAGGAGCCCCTTTTGTCAGGTATGAGCCAAAGCTACTAGGAGTTTTTGGAAGAAGTTTATATGTATTTAGTTTTGGATGTAGACTTCTAAGAAAAATCTCTATAGTAGACCTATGTTATATTCATGTATATTTTGATGAGGGCTTAAGTTAAACAAGACTTTTAGAACGGGGAAATGCCCCTAAGAAGTTGTAAGACACTTTTATTTTAATGAATATTACATGTTTATCTATACTAGTCCTTGCATGATTTTATTATCTGCTTAAACATAATACTCTTGTGAGTCTCCTACTATCTTAGAAGCACGCCTTACATGTGATATCGAAGCTCCCGCATGACTAAGGTTGTCATTCATTAGTTTTAATATTATGTGTGGCGGACTGCTACGTTTAGGGTATCCTCCGGGGCGTGACAGTTTAAGTTGTATCACGGTCAAGTTTTAAGATAAAAGATAGTAGAAATAGACTTTAAGATAGATAATAAGAAGCTAGAACTTGAGCTTAAGATCTGGTCATATTTTTGTTCTATTGGATAGTTAACATTTCTTGAAGTAAAGGAAAAAGCCCGAAATTTCCTTAAAGACCCAGATGAGACTTTTGTGAACTATCGCCTTAGGTTAAGAGTCCTATGTGAAGAATTCGTGTTAGTAGGAAGACCACAAACCACTAGGGAGATGTTTAAGCTATGGAGGAATGGTTTGAAATATTCCCTATGGAGGAATGTGCTTGAAGAGCTAAGATTTAATGCCCTTAGGAGACAAAGGTGGAGTGATGTGGAAGTAATCTACGTAGTTGGAAGGGTGATGGTCTTTATGTATAGGAAAACCATGCTGCAAGAAATGACTTTTATCTTAAAGAACGAAGGAGCCCAAAAGAACCCAAACTTTCGAACATGGAGCAGGTTAGGACCCTCTACATTTATGCACATGACGAGCTTGCGGACCATAGCGACTGGCTGAGAGTGGATGCAAAGAATGTTTCTACTGGTATGCCGCTATAAACGTATCTTTCCAATACCATCGGAATGCAGTACCTAACCAAACTCCATCGGAATGCAACTGGATGTAATTCCGACGAAGATTTCATTATGAGATGCCTAGGAAAACGAGGGAAATGGAGAAACTGAAGGAGATCCTGAAGAAGACCCAAACGAGGACCATAACTAGAGGAAACTCCATCCGCATCTCTTTGGGAAGATAGTCCCTTAATTCCTAGCCCCGTACCTCCTCGAAGGTTAAGCCAAGATGTCCTCATGGAGACTATTGCAAGAAACAACCCTGTGATGATCTTCGACTCTAAGGAAGAAGGAAGGAGAAATAATCTGTGTTGGAGGAACTCTTATGAACCAAGTGGATTCTTGAGGAGGAGGTCCCAAACCCCTACCATAGCAGTAGCATCATAAGGAGGAGATCAAGGAGGTCAGGAAGTAACTAATGACACCACCTAAGGAGATAGGATTTCTGCACAAGAAGATGGATGGCCATCTCAAGCTGAAATCACATCAAGATACAAGGGAAAAAGGATGATAGTAAGCCAATATCTGCAACAATTTGTAAAGAGGCACAAGGGTTCCACCAGCCAAATCATGAATCCTGCACCATCACCATGAAGAAGGAAAGATTGACGAAGGAAGTAGAAAAGGAGCTAAGCAAACCCGATGAGTCAAACAGCCTTTTTCCAAGGATTAGGATAGGCATATCCTTGTTTGTGATGCATGAATGTTTTGTTTTAAATATGTTTTAATTATTTCTTATTTCTAAGTACTTTCTTTTGCTGAGATTGGTTCTAACCTTCTTAGACTATGTAAGGGTTATCACCCTCTTCTGTTTTAGTAATGAAAAGTATCTTGTGTTTGATTTAATGATTTTTGATTTGATTACTTTGAAATATTCCCAGAGTAAATTTTGGTATTTCCGATCTTTTTCCCTTAGCAACGATTTAAGAAGTCTAAAACTTAAAATAATTAACAGATAGGGTAGGAGAGGTAGGAGAACGTAGTGCATCCAATAACATTCTAGTGAGCCGAAAAATCCACAAGCAAGCCAACCAGCGCACCACCAAATCAACAAGCTAATCCCCTACCAAATCAACAAGTTAATCCCCCACCAAATCAACAAGGTGATGTTTGGGCAGCTATTAACCAATTAACCGGTAATTCAACAACTTCATGGAGCATGCGCAAAATGTACCGCCAGCAGCTGCTAATGCACCTGAAGCAACATTAGAAGCACCAGCACCACCGGAAGCTGAATCCCAAATTGCCCCCTTGCTGGCACCACTACCACTTCGACCTTATCAAAGTTCCTTACTAGACTTCAACAAAAGTAATCGATACTTTGTAGGGAGCTTTGGAAAACCTGATGAAGCAGAAGACTGGTTATTGCAAATAAAAAGATCATTTGCTGCTTACAAAGTGCCCCATCACCTTCGCTTGGATTATGGCACTTATATGCTAATATTCAACGCAAGAGTGTGGTGGAATCGAAAAGTAGAGAGTTACTACCACCTGTGATCTGGGCAACCTTTAAAAGAGAATTCTTGGAGAATTATTTTCCTGGAAGTTTGAGAGTGCAGTACAGTGGAGACTTCCTTCATATAACCAAAAAAGGAAGAAAGATCGAACAATATGAGACCGAGTTAGGTCGCTTACTCCAGTATGCACCGGAATCCTTTAGACACAGTAAAGAGTTAAAAAGGCAAGTCTTCCTAAGTAACCTGGATGAAGACTTGAGGATGCGACTCGAAGAATTGGATTTAAGGACCCTCCGTGAACTGTTGAAAGAGCTCGCATTATAGAAGGAGCTAAGAAGAGAAAGAGTAAAGTGATCGAGAAGAGAACCTTTGTGTTTAGGAAGAGGACTCAGGATAGTTATGGTCCTAGCTTCCAAACCAAGAAGTTTAAACCCTTCAACAGCTATAAGGGAAGTGCTAGTGGCAACACGGAAGCATCGAAGGTCAAGGTATCATGCTGAAAGTGTAAAGAAGAGCATTACCCAAAGAGGTACCCCTTGCTCTAACACAAATGCTATTTCTATGGAGACCCTAGCCACAAGATTAATGATTGCCCGAAGAAGGCTTCCACCGTCTGCTTTGTATGCAAGCAAACTGGGCACTTTGCCAATGAATGCCCGCAAAAGATGAATACCCCAGTTAGGCCGCTTGGTACAACAGGAGGAGCTACATCGGTAAAAGGTAGAAATGGAGGAAACAACCTAAGCCATTATGGAGCAGCTGTCCATAGAATGAGGATTTACAACTTCGAAGGGCAGTAGGTGTATGAAGAATCAGACGATGAAGGAGCTGAGATAGCAGCCTTGGATGGAGATTATGGCCCCGACTTTGGTCTGGTGATAGGTTAGAATCAGAAACTGCTTTACCTTTACGATGCAAGTTCTTAAGTATCATGCATTCAATTCTTAACTTAGAAAGTATAAGGTTCTATACCAGTAGATAGCTTAAGTATACCAGTTTCGTGATTAGTATAAAATTCGAGTGTAGGTTACAAACGCGTAGCTAGTCAAACCGCCTATGCTTTGTTCGACACCGGAGCTACGCATTCATTTATCACCGTGGTCTGGCTAAATAAACTAGCTTTCCCATAGATACCATCGCCACTGGTTTTTGAGTTAAGACCCCTACCGGAAGCGTTGTGTCAACTAAGGAAATTCTTAAGATTGTTCCATCGAGATACAAGGATGCTACACTAAGTGTGATATGATAATATTAGAAATGAGCAAATATGAGGTGATCTTAGGAATGAGTTGGTTGACATCCCTTAAAGCTCTAGTAGATTGTAGACACAAAGAAGTGAAGTTCAAGAATCAAGATGGAAGTGAGATAGTATTCAAGGGAGATTCCACGATAAGGTTGAACTCATTTGAGCTATTAATGGATGATGAAGAGATCAACTCGAGTAACATAGCCATAGAGGAGAAAGAAGAAGAGAAACCTGAGTTGGAAACTATACCAGTGATTAAGGAATTTCCAGGCGTATTTCCTAATGGACTACTTAGATTACCACCTAAGATGGAAATCGATTTTGAAATCGACTTATTGGTAAACACCGAGCCGATCTCAAAGGCACCCTACGGATAGCACCAGTCGACCTAAAGGAGTTGAAGACTCAATTGCAAGACTTGCTAGACCAATGTTTCATTCGACCAAGTGTATCACCTAGGGAGCTCCAGTTTTATTCGTGAAAAAGAAGGATGGCTCTATGCGCTATGCATCGATTATCAAGAGCTCAATAAAGTCACCATCAATAATAAGTATCCACTCCCAAGGATAGACGATCTTTTTGACCAACTTTAAGGAGCTAGTGTCTTCTCAAGAATTGATCTATGGTCAGGATATCATCAGTTAAGAATCAAGCCAAAGGATGTACCCAAGACAGCTTTTCGAACCCGCTACGGACATTATGAGTTTCTGGTAATGCCTTTTGGTTTAACCAATGCACCAGTAGCTTTTATGGATCTCAAGAATCGAGTATACAAACCTTTGTTGGATAAGTGTGTGATAGTATTTATAGACGATATTCTGATATACTCCAAGACATGGGAACAACATGAAGAACACTTGAGAATGGCATTACAAACATTAAGTGAGCATAAGTTGTACGCCAAGCTGTATAAGTGTGATTTCTGGTTGGATAGGATATCTTTCCTAAGACATGTCGTATCTGGAGAAGGTATATCGGTAGATCCCGAGAAAATCAAGGCAGTAATGGATTAGAGACAACCTAAGACTGTTATTAAAGTAAGAAGTTTCCTTGGATTGGCTGGATATTATAGGAAATTTGCGAAAAACCTTTCTATCATAGCCAAACCCCTAACACAGTTGACTCAGAAGGATGAAAAGTTCATTTGGACTGATAAGAGAGAACAAGGTTTTCAAGAACTCAAGAAAAGACTTGTCTTTGCTCCAATTTTGGTTTTACCAAACCTTGAGAAATCTTATACGGTGCATAGCGATGCCTCTAGAAAAGGCCTCGGTATGTGTTGATGC
The DNA here is from genome assembly GCA_024138025.1 of Combretum micranthum. Taxonomy (NCBI): domain Eukaryota; kingdom Viridiplantae; phylum Streptophyta; class Magnoliopsida; order Myrtales; family Combretaceae; genus Combretum; species Combretum micranthum. The sequence continues at coordinate 192,384 of JAMXBD010001955.1, read as the reverse complement.
AAGATGGAAAGGTGATTGCTTATGCCTTGCGTTAACTTAGGCCTCATGAGCAAAATTACCCCACCCATGACCTGGAGCTAGCCGCTGTAGTATTTGCACTTAAGTTGTGGAGACATTACCTATATGGGCAAAGGTGCGAGATCTACACCAATCATAAGAGTCTCAAGTATCTATTCACACAAAAGGAGTTGAATATGCGACAACGGAGATGGTTAGAACTCATCAAGGATTATGACCTTGGAATAAACTATTGCCTAGGAAGAGTAAACGCTCTCGTAGATGCCTTAAGTAGGAAAAATCATGGAGAAGTGGCTACCTTGCTCATTGATAAGAAGGAGCTAATAAAGGAATTTGAGAAGATGAGTATCGAATTCGTAGGGCAAAATGTGGAAGTAGAAATCGCCAATCTAGTCATGGAACCCACCTTAGTAGAAAGGATCAAGGAAGCCTAACGGTATGATGAGGCGATTCAAAAGATTAAAGGAGAGGTACAAGAAGGAAAATATAGGATTTCACAATAGATGAAGATGAGGTTGTGAGAATGAAAGGGAGATTATAAGTGAAATGAGGAAGGAAATTATGAGTGAAGCACACCACTTGGGATATACAATGCACCTAAGAGGAATTAAGATGTATCAAGACCTGAAAAGCCACTACTGGTGGAACGATATGAAAAGAGACGTAGCCAATTTCGTGATGAAATGTCCTACATGCCAACAAGTGAAAGTGGAACACGAAATACCAGGAGGACTTTTGAAACCTCTACCGATACCCGAATGGAAATGGGATCAAATTACGATGGATTTTATGTGTGGACTACCAAGAACATCTGTAGGATAAGATGCCATTTGGGTCGTAGTTGACCGATTGACAAAGACAGCTCATTTCCTTCCAATCAACATGACGTACTCCATGGATAAGTTGGCAAGAATATACATAAGAGAGATAGTGCACTTGCATGGAGTGCTCGCAGGAATAATCTCTGACCGAGACCCAAGGTTCATGTCTAAATTTTGGACAAGCTTACAAAGATGTTTGGGAACGAAGCTACACTTTAGCACTACATATCACCCTCAAACAGATGGTCAATCGGAAAGAACAATACAAACTTTGGAAGATATGTTGCGTGCATGTGTAATAGAATTCAAGGGTAGTTGGGACGCACACCTACCATTGGTGGAATTTGCCTATAACAAAAGCTACTACTCCACTATTCAGATGCTACCTTACGAAGCATTGTATGGAAGGCAGTGTAGGTTGCCATTGTTCTTGGACGATGTAGAGAAATTGAGCATTGGACCTAAGTTGGTACAAGACGCGGCTGACAAGGTATGAATCATTAAACTCAAGATAAAGGAAGCACAAGATCGACATCAAAGCTAGGCGATATGAAACGACGTATACTCGAGTTTGAGGTTGGAGACCATGTATGTTCGAAGGTAAACCCCATCAAGAGTATTCACAAAGTCTGGGCACAAGGAAAGTTGAGCCCAAAATATATTGGACCTTTTGAAGTACTTGAAAGAGTAGGAGATCTTGCTTATCGTCTGGCCCTAACTCCTAACCTATCTGGAATCCATAATGTGTTTCACGTATCGATTTTACGAAAGCATGTGCCAGACCCTAGCAGAATCACAAAGTTGGAACCAATACGGTTAAGAGAAAACCTCACATACGAAGAGCACTCGATTTAGATCCTAGATCATAAGGTACAAAAGCTTTGAAACAAGGAGATCAAGTATGTGAAGGATCTGTGGAGAGATCACTCACATGAAGAGCTAACCTGGGAGGCCGAAAGTGATATACGCCAGAAGTACCCAAGTTTGTTCGAAGAATCAAGTATGAACTTCAAATTTTGAGGAAAAAACTTTCTTTAAGGAGGGTGGGCTGTAAACCCCCAAAGTTTGGTGATCAACTAAGCTTAAACCCTAAATAGAAGGTCAACTAGAAATCCTAAAGTCAACAAAACCCTAGTCAGACGTAACCGTTAAGTCAGGCAATCCCGTATAAGCAACCCAAAGAAAGTAAGTAAGAGATTAGTATGTAGGATAGTTCGTAATAACCTGAGAAAGCTTAAAAATATCATATTAGTTAAACCGCAATTTGTTTTGAGCATGTTCGGACACAGTTCTCGAAAAGTGTGTCCCGAGGCTCATAATAGTAAAAAAATTCTGATATACCGTTAGACTCGTAAAAATATAAGTTTTTCAAAAATATCAGTTTCATAATTTTTTTGTTACTAAAAATATCAGATATCGCAATTATACGCGTATTTTCTTACTACCGGTACTTTAATTGTCATATTTACTTTACATTACACTATTTATTACTATTCCACACTATTTATATATCTCTACTTTTTCTTACAACCTACTCATATAACCATACCTCTACTTTCTTACAATTTTCATTTTCAATACAACTTCACATCTTTCATATCTTACTTTTCATTAACAAAAATATAAAAAAATAAATTTCTCTCTCTCTTCCCCCCTCACCCCTCTCATGTGTAGTGCCTGCCCCCTCCTCTTTTCCCTCTATTTGCTTTATTTTTCATTTATTTAATTAACACAAATTTCCTCCCACATTTTCCTATAAATACCCCCTCTTCCTTCCATTTCCTTCACACCATCCATACACTAAAATTACTCTCCCAAAATTTCTACAAGAGTTCTCTCAAAGTTCTCTCAAGTTTAGTTTTCATAGGTAATACTTCTTTAAGTTTTCTTTATGTTCATTTACTTAGTATGAGCTTAGTGTGTGTTTTCTAAACCATGAAGGTTAAGAAAATAATAATATGTTCATACTTTGTTTTTGTTCATGAATCTATTTTCTTCTATGTTGCTTTCATATATATTTAACTAAATATATCTATGTAGATATATACCTTTTAGAGCATATAAGATCCTTTGTTTTGCAATTTGTTTACTTTCAAGTTGTTTTAAGACTAGTCTTTCTAGTCTTAGACTTGTTCTCATCAAGTCAAAACAATTTTCTTTTTCTTTTGGGACTAGTCTATTCTTAGTCCCGGGATACCTTGATGAAGCTAAGGTTCCAATACTTGACATATTTCTTTACTAGCTTATTTCTTTAATTACTATATCTTTCTTATGTTTTCATAACTTTATGATTTTATATTCATGAACATGCATGAACATATTGATTTTGTCTCAATAAGATAAAAGAGGAAAAGTTTTCTCAAAATAAAAAGTTCTTTTCTAAAAATAAATGATGTTATGAAGGAAGTAATTTTTCATAAAAATTTAAGAAATTATCTTAACAAACTTTTTCTAAAAATCTAGAGGAGTTCATTATAAATTTTAAGAACATAGGAATTTTTAAACAATACATACATGCACCTTACAAAGTCATAAAATGAAAAGAAATTCTTGATTAAACAAAAAGTTTTACTAAACCTCACTTTTCATCAATATTTGTTTGACAAACACCAAGAAATTCCTTTCATAAAAATAGAATGATCTTAAGAAATAAGGAAATTATTTCTATAAATATAGAATTGTTACTACTTTCAAAAAGTATGAGAAACTAAGCTTAGAAAATAAAAATCATTCTTTAGAAATTTAAAAAGACTAAGGAAATGAAATACTGATTTAAATAACTTGAGATATTTTCTAGCAAGCTAAGAAGAAATTTTCAAAAGTTTCACTTTTTCAAAATCTTTAGAAGATTTTACTTTTACCAAAAATTCACGGTTGAGACACCTTCATTAGTTTCATGCATTTGATATGAGTACATATATAAATACATTTCAAAGGTTTTTACAAACTATTATAATATCTATCTCTTTTATATGAGTTTTGTAAAAAGGACGAACCAAGTTTTGTGAAATTCGTGGTATATCTGATCACTACTATTTCGAAGCTCAAACGACTTAGTTTGATGAAAATAGTTTTAGAAATAAATAGATCTTTTCGAGTAGGTAGAAAACTGATAAATGTGTTAACACTCTTATTTTTATCATGATTTAAGTTCTTTCAAGTGATATTTTTAGCAAAAATCATTAATGATTGATTCTTAATTGATTAATTTGTCAATTTCAGGAAATATGGAACTTATCATGATGAAATCAAATGAATTAGACAAGAAAAGATCAATTTTAGTGAATTGTGAAATGAAACATGCTGTTTGGAAAGGTGTATGGATGCAGGGAGCAAACAGAAAATGAAACAGCTTTCCATACAGCATGTTTGGAGCGCTATATAAGCCCAATAAACAAGACAGAAAATCATATAGGATGCCAAACGCCCCGTATGAAATTCTGTTTCATCCTGCGCTGCTCATAGAAAGTCAAACAGGTTTGCATACACCCTGTATTACTTTCTGTATCAATTTTTCTAACTCTAGACCTTATACAGAAAATCATACAGGTTGCCATACACCCTGTATGGCATCCTGTATGAATGTGCGCCTACTGTTTTGGGCTTTCTTTAGTCTTTGACTATAGATACTTTTTGGAGAGAGAAAATGAGGAAGAATTAATTTTAGAGAGACAGTTAGATACTTTTTTTTCCTTTAATTTTTGAGAGACTTTGAAGGGAAACAATTACGTAGGATTCAAGTGAGGATCAAATTCAGATTTGTAGATCCAATTTCCATTATCTGAGCTTCATTTTTACAGGTTGTAATCATGAATTCATTCTCCTCTACTGAAGTTCAATTGTTTTCTATTATATCGATGGAGGAGTAGATTATAGATCTAGATCTTGTTCACAATTTAATTTCATCATGTGTTGAGGATATGAACTTAATGAATTTCTGTTGAATTTCTTATATTCAAATTGCATGTTCTTCATCATTTCTTAGTTTTGTTTATCCATAATACAAATCTATTTTTGATTTCATTTAAGTTGATTGAGAAATCACTTTCATGAATAGATCTATGTAATTTGATGAGATTTGATTGTGATCCTAGAGATAGGTTGTAAGAATCTTCCGTATCTCTCTATTTTCATGAGTTCTTGATTTTCATGTGATCTTAGATTGTAATTAGTTAAGGAGAGATCTTAATTAATCTATCTAAGGATAGATAAATTGATTTATTCGAGAGAATTGTCAATTTGTATAAAGAACTTAACGGTATAAGAATTCAATTAGAATAATCCTTAGTATTCTATGATTCACATGATGAGATTAAAGGAAGGACAAGATCGAGATCGTTTATAGTAATTGCTTGATAAATCTTTCTTGAATCCTAAGTGTTTGTGTTTCCTGATCTGTTATAAATCATATTTTCCTAAATAATTAGTGTTAGTCAATCCATCTCTTTCTCATTTTGCTAAATAGTAGAAATATAGTGATTACTAGTAGTTATTCCTTCATCGTGGACGACTCTATCTAAACGCTATACTACGAATTGATAGGTTCACTACCTATTGTCTTTTGTAGTAGTTAAGAAAGGATTTTACAAATTTAAACTACACTTGACAAGGATTTTGTTCAGCAAAGTTTTGGCACCGTTGCCAACGGGGAATAGGAATAATATTAGGAAAGCTATTAATTGCTAGTTTAGCTTTTTGATTTTATTTTTCCTTGAGAAATCTATTCCTGCTGCAAGTTGATCCTACATAGTGTTTTATCTTATGTGTGTAGTGATAGTGCATGACCAGAAGTCAAGGACAAAAACTTGTTGAATTTCATCCAGATCTGGAAAAGATTATTCTCCAATATCGCAAGAACAACAAGTATTCGAGTTCATCTTCAATAAGTGTTGCTGGACTATCATCTCCAATAGTAGATATGGCTGATCCGATTGAGAATAGGGGAGAAGAATACTAGCAAGATAATTTCAATTTGCATCGTCAAGCTCCACGGAAAAATTTTGACTTTCAAGACCTACTTTGACAGAGCTAATTCTAGTATCGTTCGCCCTTGGGTTGAGGCGAATAATTTTGAATTGAAGCCAGTTGTCATTCAAATGGTGCAATAGTATGCACAATTCGACGGCCTTCAAGATGAAGATCCGAATACTCACATCCAAGCTTTCCTTGAAATTCGTGATACATTCAAATTCAATGGAGTGAGTGATGATGCAGTTCGCCTTCGCCTCTTTCCTTTCTCATTAGGGGCAAGGCAAAACAATGGTTGAATTCTTTGCCATGGAATTCTATTACCACATGGCAAGAATTAATCAAGAAGTTCATGGATAAATTTTTCCCTCCTTCGAAGACCGCCAAGTGTAGAGCTGAGATTCAATCTTACCATCAAATGGACATGGAGACGTTGTATGAGACCTGGGAGAGGTTTAAAGAATCTATGAGAAAATGTCCACACCATGGTATCCCGGAGTGGTTACAAGTCCAAATTTTCTATAATGGACTAAACTATCAAATGAGACAAATGATTGCCACTGCTGGTGGTACTCTTAACCACAAGACACCTGAAGAAAGTCTACAATTATTTGAAGATATGGCTGCAAACAATTTTGAGTGTTCACATACAAAAAATGGGGATAAAATGCCTGTTGGTATGATGAATGTGGATGTTGCTACAACAATTATGTCAAAGGTTGAAGCTCTCTCTCGAAAATGGATGGTTTCCTCTTTCTCAGCAACAAATTGCTCATGTTGAACCATTCGGTGGTGAAGAGTCATTTTCTAAGCAAGTTGATTATATGGGCAATTCCATCTGGGCTCAAAATAATCCTTATAGCAGCACTTATAACCCAGGATGGCGTAATCACCCAAACTTCTTTTGGAGCAATAATAACAACATTCAAATGGTTAATCCTAGTCTTCCCGCACCGGTTTTCAAAGGCAACCAGCTCAACATCCTTCAGCTCAAGGTTCTAGCTCTCAATTTGAAAGTTTAATGATGAAATTCATTAAAGATTCGGATGAAAGGTAAAAATCCTTGGATCAAATTTTGAAGAACCAAGAGACTACTTTGAGGAATCATGGAGCTTCAATTCATAATTTGGAAACTCACGTAGGTTAGCTTGCTAAAATGTTATCTGAAAGGCAACTCGGTTCTCTTCCAAGCAATATTGAAATTAATCCAAGAGAGTAAGCTAAGGCAATCACTTTGAGAAGTAGTAAGGAGTTGCATTTGGAGCATCAACATCCACAAGAAAATGAAAAGAATCAGAATTTGTCATCAACTGGAGCAGAAAACATAAAGACAAAATTTGAAAAAAAAATTTCTCCACCAGATGTAAGGGAATATCAGCCTCAGATTCCTTATCATTCTTGTTTAAACAAAACAAAAGAAAAGGAACAATTTGGTAAATTTCTTAATTTGTTTAAACAATTACATATCAATATTCCTTTTGTTGAAGCTTTGTCTCAAATGCCCAAGTACGCTAAATTTTTGAAAGAATTACTTTCTAACAAAAGGAAGTTGGAGGATATTTCTACTGTTGAAGTTGGAGTGAGTTGTTCATCTATTATTTTGAATAAACTACCTCCAAAATTGAAAGATCCGGGTAGTTTTACTGTGCTTTGCATGGCTGGAGATATAATTGTTGATAGAGCATTAGCTGATTTAGGAGCAAACATTAATTTGATGCCCTATTCCTTCTTCAAGAAATTGGGACTTGCTGAACCAAAGCCTACGAGAATGAGCCTTCAACTTGCTGATAGATCAATAAAAACTCCTAAGGGAAATCGAAGATGTGTTGGTCAAGGTAGGAAATTTTATCTATCCTGTTGATTTTGTCATTCTTGATATGGATGAGGATATAAATGTTCCTTTAATTTTGGGAAGACCTTTTCTACCAATAGCTAGAGCTTTAATTGATGTTGAAGGTGGAAAACTCACTTTAAGAGTGGGTGATGAAGAGCTTGTTGTTAAGCTTTCTTCAGTTTTGAAGCAACCAATGGATAATGATGATTCTTGCAATGATGTTGATATTATTGATTTTTCAGTTAGTGATCATTTGGATGAAATTCTTTGTAAAGATGGTTTAGCTTTGAGTCTAGTTCATGACAAAGAGAATAGTGAAGTCAATTGTGAAGTTGTTGCTATTTTAGAGAAGCTTGATTCTGCTATGGAGCTTACACTTAAAGTGGGATTTGAAGAATTGAAGAATGAAGGTGAGTTGAGATTGAAAAGTTATATTGAAGAACCACCGAGTTAGAGCTAAAACAACTTCCATATTATCTTGAATATGCTTTTCTAGCTGAAAATTCAAAGCTTCCGGTTATCATTGCTTCGGATTTATCAAGTGAGCAAAAACAACACTTTTGATTGTTCTTAAGAAGCACAAAAAGGCTTTAGCTTGGAAAATCTCTGATATAAAAGGTATAAACCCTTCATTTTGTACTCATAGAATTTTACTTGAAGAGGGTTTCAACACTGTTGTGCAACCTCAGTGAAGATTAAATCCAAATATGAAAGAGGTTGTAAAAAAAGAAGTGATTAAACTTTTGGATGCTGGTTTGATTTATCCAATTTCCGATAGCACTTGGGTTAGCCCAACTCAAGTTGTTCCAAAAAATGGTGGCATGACTGTGGTCCCAAATGAAAAAGATGAGTTGATTCCGATGAGAACAGTAACGGGATGGCATGTATGTATCGATTACAGAAGACTAAACGAAGCCACTCGCAAGGATCACTTTCCACTGCCCTTTATTGATCAAATGTTGGAAAGACTTGCAGGCCATTTATTTTATTGCTATTTGGATGGCATGTCCGGCTATTTTCAATACCAATTGCTTCAGAAGATAAGGAGAAAACAACATTCACTGGTCCTTATGGCACTTATGCTTATAGGAGGATGCCTTTTGGGCTTTGTAATGCCCCAGCCACTTTCCAAAGGTGTATGTTGGCGATTTTTGATGATTTGGTGGAGAAAATAATGGAGGTTTTCATGGATGATTTTTCTGTTTATGGTGATTCATTCAATGATTGTCTTGCAAATTTGGACAAAGTTTTGATTCGTTGTGAGCAAACAAATTTGGTTCTTAACTAGGAGAAATGCCACTTCATGTGCAAGGAGGGGATAGTTCTCGGACACAAAGTTTCTCACAAAGGCATAGAAGTGGATCAAGCAAAGATTGGTCATTGCAAAGCTTATGATCAGTTAAAGCAATCCGCAGTTTTCTTGGTCATGTGGGTTTCTATAGGTTACCAAGGATTTTTCTAAGATAATCGGACCTATGACAAGACTTTTAGAGAAAAATATGCCGTTTGATTTTAATCAAGAATGTCTTGATGCATTCAATGTTCTTAAGGAAAAGCTCATCAACGCACTAATCATGATAGCTCCCGATTGGAATTTACCGTTTGAATTAATGTGCGATGCTAGTGATTTTGCTGTGGGAGCTATCCTAGGTCAGCGGAAGGATAAGCACTTTCATCCTATTTTCTATGCCAGTAGAACTTTGAATAGTGCTCAAGAGAATTATATAACTATTGAGAAGGAGTTATTAGCAGTGGTGTTTGCCTTTGATAAATTTCGATCATATCTGGTTCTATCCAAGGTAATTGCTTACATTTATCACTCTGCTTTTAAATTTCTTTTGACCAAAACAGATGCGAAGCCACGCCTTATCCACTGGATTCTCCTTCTACAAGAGTTTGACTTGGAGATTAGAGACAAAAAGGGAATGGAGAATTTAGCAGCTGATCATTTGTCTCGAATGGAGAACTCCAATCTAAAGGAATTGAAAGAAGAAGATATTAATGATGAATTTCCTGAGGAGTGATTATATGCAGTAAATGAGGTATTAAATTCTGAGATTCCTTGGTTTGCACATTTTGCTAACTATCTTGTTGCTAAAGTCCTTCCCCAAAATATGACTTTCCAAGAAAAGAAGAAATTCTTTTCTGACTTAAAGTACGATTTTTGGGAGGACCCATTTTTGTTTCGTGTTTATGCAAATCAAATAATTCGAAGGTGTGTTTCTCATAATGAAGGATGGAAAATCTTGCATTCATGCCATTTTGGTCCTATAGGAGGTCACTATAATGCAAATAGGACAGCTCAAAAAGTGTTGGAATCCGGATTCTATTGGCCTTCTATCTTCAAGGATGCTCATTAGTTTGTTGCAATGTGCGATAGATGTCAAAGATTTAGGAATATTTCTCGACGTGATGAGATGCCCTAGAATTATATTCTGGAGTGTGAAGTTTTTGACGTCCAAGGCATTGATTTTATGGGACCGTTCCCAACTTCTTTCGGGAGCAAGTATATTTTGGTGGTGGTAGCTTATGTTTCGAAATGGGTAGAAGCCCAAGCTTTACCCACCAATGATTCTCGAGTAGTCACTAAGTTTCTTAAAAAGCTATTTTCAAGATTTGGAACTCCGAGAGCCATTATAAGTGATCAAGGAATGCATTTTTGTAATTCTCAATTGGAGAAAGTATTGAAAAGATATGGGGTGACTCATAGAATTGCAACACCATATCACCCCCAAACCAGCAGACAAGTTGAAGTATCAAATCGTGATTTGAAAAGAATATAAGAGAAGTCGGTGGAGCACAATAGAAAAGATTGGGCAGAAAAACTTGATGATTCATTGTGGGCATATAGGAATGCCTACAAAACACCATTGGGCACTACACCATACCAGCTTGTCTATGGAAAAGCTTGTCATCTACCAGTAGAATTGGAACACAAGGCCTATTGGGCTATTCAACAAGTCAATTTTGACTTAGAATCTACTGGTATGAGAAGAAAACTTCAGATCAATGAATTAGATGAATGGAGAAGGCTTGCTTATGAGAACATGAGAATTTATAAAGAGAGAACAAAGTTTTATCATGACAAAAGAATCCGTCATCCAAAACAGTTCAAAGAGGGTGACCAAGTTTTGTTATATAATTCTCGATTAAGGTTTTTTCCAGGAAAGTTGAAATCAAGATGGTCTGGTCCTTTCTTAGTTAAACAAGTTTTTCAACATGGGGTTGTTGAATTGGAGCACCCAGAGAAAGGAATTTTCAAAGTTAATGGTTAGCTAAAACTTTATCTGGGAACTGATTTAGACCAGACGGGAAGTGAAGAATTTTGGTTCCATTCACCAAATTTGTGATCAAGCAAAGAGAAGTTTGTCGAGCTAACGACGTTAAACAAATGCGCTTTTTAGGAGGCAACCCATTCTTAATTTCTAACTTTTTCTTTTTCTTCTTGTTTTGTTAGTTTAGTTAAGTTTAGAGCTTGAGTAATATCTTTGATATTCTTAATTTGCAGGAAAATAAACTTTGAACACATGAATACAGTCAAAGAAGTGAGGTTTTCTTGAAAAAATTTTGTTGCCAAATTCATACAGGGGCTTTTAATCCTGTTTCACTTTCTGGAGTTCAACATTTGTGCAACAGAAATCCAAAGGCTGAGATATACAGGCCGTATGGCTAGCCGTATTAGCCATATAGGTTTCCATATAGGGTTGTATCAATTCCTCATTGAGTACATGCAATCCACAGTAAGTCACACAGGTTCCCATATTGAGCTGTATGAAGTTTCTTGTGTTTTTGTTGGAACACAATGGGTCAAACAGGATGGCAAACAGGCTGTATTCTAAGCCGTATTCACCCAGTACAAAGAGTGCCTCAAACACTGTAGGTCGAACGGCTTTTCATACAGGGCCGTATCAATTTCCGTATGAATTCAAGTCATGCACATCAAGTCAAACAGGTTGGCATATAGTCCTGTATGAAATCAGGTCAGTTTTTCATCCAATTCAGTAGGTGATCCGAGTTGTAATACAGGGTTGTTTCCACACATTAATGTTTATGCGCAATGCCCAGAAAGTGAAACGGACTGTCATATAAGCCCGTATAGATTTCCGTATGTATCTTCCTAAAGCTCAGTAGGTAATATGGGGTCCAATATAGGGGTATTTCATCAAACATCTATTCTTTTTAAAATCAAAACACACCCTGTATCAATTGTACTCTTTCAAACATGCAGCTCGTGCCTACTCCTTTTCTATGAATTTCTTCACGAATCTCTTGTACTTCTCTCACTCTTTTCCTCTATCATTCCAAGGATCTCATTCAAGGTATGTCGCTTTTCTTTTTACTTGCTTTTCGCTTCCTACACTCATTCAGGTTGGTTCGAATTAGTCATCTCATAGATTTTTAGTATGATTTGGATGTTTTTAGGATTGTTCTCATTTGAATTTATGATGTTGTTATTTGTTTAGTACTTGGATTTACCCTATATGACTGCTATATTGCAAATTCTTGTTTGGGTAAGTTAGGGTTTGAATCGAAATGTCTTTTCATCTATGAGTTGCTCACAAATTGATTCATTGATCTTATTTGCTGATTGAGTTTGTGCTAGTTAACTTCTTTTGGTTGTTTTAATTCACAATGGCAAGAGTTAATTTGTGCATGCTTCAATTACGGAATACTCAAGCTTTGAGATGATTGTTCTTTGTCGTATCATTTTGTTCTTTTAATGATGACTAGTTGGTTTAGTAAATGCATTGTTTCGTCTTGAGTTGTTCTTTGTTGGCCATTTGCTGCTGTGTAAAGAATTTGGTGGTTTGAAAATGATGCTCTGTCCCTCTGCTATGTAATGCTGAGTCTTGCTTAATGTTCTGTCCCTCTATTAATTTTGGTCATTCACATTCATTGTTCTCTGATCTACTGCACTCAACATCATTTTGAACTGTTAAAGATTTTAATTCTTTTAATGATGGAGCTGTTATTCCTTTTCTAAACTTTTGCTCCAATTGTTTCTTTGCTCTCATATTGTTACTTATCCATCTTTGTCTAATCAGATGCTGTTTTGATTGGGATGATAGGAGTTGTTTCGAATAGTTAACATACTTCTTTGAAGCTTGTTGATCCTAAGTATGTGAAGCTTTTCAGAACATGGTGTATTTTAGCTTACATGCTTTGTTGTGGATCTATGTTCTTTTTTGATCAATTTTTGTTGTTTACTGCCTTGATTGAATGTCAACACCAATGCTTTAATCTCATTTTTCCTTGATCTCATTAACACTTCGTGTTTGTGTAGATGGGAAAGAAAGTTTTGGCTAATAAGAAACGGCCCAGGTCTATTGGTGCTGGGTCAAGTGGTCCTTATCGACCACCTCTGGGCTTAAATGAAGAACACCGCCACAAATTCAAAGATTTGGTCACCAAGAAAATTTTCAAGCCCAACGCATGTCTGGATTGGGATGTTATCGACAGAGATGGATTGACCGATGACTTCACACAATTGCTTGCTGATTAAGCTTGGGCAAACTTTTTCTCAATAAGCGAAAACACTTATCGCAGAGTCACTTTGGAAGTTTTGTCATCCTTCAAGATCACTTTTCCCCATTTACTTCATAGGCTTAACAATGAAGTATCTTTTTGTGCATTTGGAAAATATTATGATCTCACCATGCGTTTGTTTTGTTAGTACACCGGACTTTACATTGCAGACTACATGCAATTGGATGATTTTCAAAACTTGCCCTCTTCATGGCCTCGTGACATAACCATGAATACATTTTGGGAATCCATCTCTAGAAGGAGGCTTTATAATTTCACTGAATCAAGGGTACTCACTTGAAGAACCCAGTCACCACATCCTCCATTGGTTATTGGTTCATTCTTTGAACGGAAGAATCCATAGTACCAGTGTTATGACTCAACTCGATTTGCTTGCTATGTATAGAATGGTCAATGGATTCGAGATCAATGTTGCAGTTCAACTTGCATTTGCCATCAGACATCAAGCAAAAGTATCCAATCATGGTGTTTTTGTGGTGCGTATATCACAAGGATCCTAAAAAATATTGGAATATTTCCTGCTGATGAGCTTACTGATATTGTGGCTTCATCTTATCCTATGACTGATATTGCATTGGTACATTGGGGCATTCCTGAAGCTCCCAATCCAACTGATGAAGCCACTCCACCTCTTTCCACATCAAACTCTACTTTGGCAATAAGATAGTTGACAACAGAGGCTCAAGAGTTGAAAAGACAACAGTAAACATGATTAAAAGGCAACAGGGATTCCAGACTTTGTGGTTTTGAGCTTCAAAACTATAGCTAAGAAATTGACGATCAAACTCCCTGATTGTCTTAGCCCATCTAACAGTGACAATGATGAAGTCAGGACGGGTGCTCTAGTTGGTGATGAGTGAACTCCACACCTAAAGGCAGCTGAGCCATATGGAATAGATGGTGATGATGATATTCTCCAGCATATTGATGATTACGTTGATGATGAAGGAATAGAAATTTTATATCATGGTTCAACTCATGATGATGCAGGCACCAGCATTCCTTTTGTGCAAATGAATACAGATGTTGAACTTAGGGATGAGGATAAAGATGACTGATCTTTTTAGCTATTTTGCTCTTTTTCTTTTGTCTGTTTTCCTTTTGTTGTCTTTTGTGAGAGAGAGAAAGCTTGTTGTCTATATTAAACTCTTATACTCTTGCTCTAACTTGCTTAAACTAACTTTCTTTTTCTTTTTGTGTTTCTTTATCTTGTCTGGAAATCTTGACACAGGGATCATTGAATGGTTTGTGCTGCCAAATTAACCTCCAGGGCGGTACCAGTTTTCCTTTTTCCCATTTGAAATATAATGCTTTAACTTCTTCTTGCGGCTTTTTATTTTCTTGCTCTCATTAATCTTGATTTTGGTCATTGAGGACAATGCCTTCCTTAAGTGTAGGGGAGAGAACAAAGTGTGAAATTAAAAAAGAAGCAGAACAAATGGACTTTGTGATCATGATTTTAAAAAAAAAAAATTACAATGAAATTTCTCTAAGAATTTGTTTTGAGCTTTCACATTCCCACATTGAATCCTTGATACTTAGTCAAAGTTATGAGATAGAATCTAAGTGAAGTAAGCTTACTTACTCTTTAATGATGGAATTTAGAGTTGGTTTTAGATTTAGAGTCCTTAGTGAAATGTTGAGTGGTTTAGTTTTTAAGTTCACTAGGATTATATCTTTTCATTGAAATTTTTGAAAGCTCTTTAATCTCTAATGAAAGAGCAAGTGACATATCTCCCTTGGAATTTTATTTTCATATATATACTAATAAAAAAAAATATTATTAAATAAAATATAATTAGTAGCCTTTACTCCGCTGACTCAGGTGAGTGAGTCAAGAGTATTAAAATCTGAATGTTAGAGTGAATGAGAGTTCGTTGGGGTCCTTTTAAAACCCGATCACTTGGGTGATGAACCCGGGATGTACCGACTCATTGATTTCACTATAACAAGAAAGATAAAAAGGCAAATAAGGTTGAAAAGATACGAGCAAAAACCCATCCAGAGGAATTATATTAAAAAAAAAACTCCCCCTCTGAAGGCCAAATTTAATAAGCGAAATATACATATAAATAAAAAATAAAAAGAGAGAGAGAAGACTAGGGGAGATTTTGATACATACTTTCATTCTAGATCCTTGTGCTTAGAGAGATGATTGATGGAATTATATACTCTCAAGTGAACAAGCGAAGTAAACCAAGTCTGTTTTTGCTTTGTTTGACTTTGGATTTACTTTTAGCTTTGAAAGTTGTTATTAAAGAGTAAGAGTAAAGCTTGATTTACTTTGATTAATTTTAGAAGATTGACTAAAGTATTTTGTTGATACAATTAGAGTGAGAGTCACTTTTAAGAGATGGATGAATTATAATGAATTTTGAACAATTGATTTGAATAGTTCTGTTGTTTTGAGCTAATTTCTTCATAACAAAAGTCATGATTGATGATTGTTCCATTTGTTGTTTGATTTCCTCAATGTTTAATGATTAGATTTGATTTGCTTGAGGACAAGCAAAGAGTTAAGTGTGGGGGAATTTTGATAAATGTGTTAACACTCTTATTTTTATCATGATTTGAGTTCTTTCAAGTGATATTTTTAGCAAAAATCATTAATGATTGGTTCTTAATTGATTAATTTGTCGATTTCAGGAAATATGGAACTTATCATGAAGAAATCAAATGAATTCGACAAGAAAAGAATTAAGTTTGGTGAATTGTGAAATGAAACATGATGTTTAGAAAGGTATATGGATGTAGGAAGCAAACAGAAAATGAAATAGCTTTCCATACAGCATGTTTGAAGCGCTGTATAAGCCCAGTAAACAAGACAGAAAATCATACAGGATGCCAAACACCCCATATGAAATTCTGTTTCATCCTGTGCTACTCACAGAAAGTCAAACGGGTTTGCATACATCCTGTATCGAACCCTGTATTACTTTCTGTATCAATTTTTCTAACTCCAGACCTTATACAAAAAGTCATACAGGTTGCCACACACCCTGTATGGCATCTATATGAATGTGCGCGCCTACTGTTTTGGGCTTTCTTTAGTCTTTGACTATAAATACTTTTTGGAGAGAGAAAATGAGGAAGAATTAATGTTACAGAGACAGTTAGATACCTTTTTTCCCTCTGTATTTTTGAGAGACTTTGAAAAGAAACAATTACGAAGGATTCAAGTGAGGATCAAATTCAGATTTGTAGATCCAATTTCCATTATATGAACTTCATTTTTACAGGTTGTAATCATGAATTCATTCTCCTCTACTGAAGTTCAATTATTTTCTATTATATCGATGGAGGAGTAGATTATAGATCTAGATCTTGTTCACAGTTTAATTTCATCATGTGTTGAGGATATGAACTTAATGAATTTCTGTTGAATTTCTTATATTTAAATTGCATGTTCTTCATCATTTCTTAGTTTTGTATATCTATAATACAAATCTATTTTTGATTTCATTTAAGTTGATTGGGAAATTACTTTCATGAATAGATTTATGTAATTTGATGAGATTTGATTGTGATTGAGATAGGTTGCAAGAATCTTCCGTATTTTCTCTGTTTTCATGCGATCTTAGATTGTAATTAGTTAAGGAGGGATCCTAATTAATCGATCTAAGGTTAGATAGATTGATTTATTTGAGAGAATTATCAATTTGTATAAGGAACTCAGCGGTATAAGAATTCAATTAGAATAATCCTTAGTATTCTATGATTCACATGATGAGATTAAAGGAAGGACAAGATCTAGGTCGTTTGTAGTAATTGATTGATAAATCTTTCTTGAATCCTAAGTGTTTGTGTTTCCTGATATGTTATAAATCATATTTTCCTAAATAATTGGTGTTAGTCAATCCATCTCTTTCTCATTTTGCTAAAAAGTAGAAATATAGTGATTACTAGTAGTTATTCCTTCCTTGCGGACGACTCTAATCTAAACGCTATACTACGAATTGATAGGTTCACTGCCTATTGTCTTTTGTAGTAGTTAAGAAAGGATTTTACAAATTTAAACTACACTTGACAAGGATTTTTTTTTTTTTTTTTTTTGCAAAAATAGTATATATATGCGAAATTTCGAGTTAAAATGAGCAAGTTATGGCTATTTTAAGTTGGAATTTCCTTCAATCCGATTTTACCGTGAATTCAAGATAGATTTAGAATCTTCAAAAGTAGAAATTCTATGAATGACTCATTTTGGGTATTTCATCTGTTTAGGTGAAGAAGGAACCGATATCGCTTTCTTGGAAGACTACTTTGACTAGAAGCGATCGTCATGGAGTGAGTTAGTCCCTTACTAGTTACATTTCCTTGTTTGTGCTTGTAAGTAGTTACACTAGAAAATAAAGAAAAAGATAAATGAACAAATATTGTGTGATTTGGATTCATGATTGGTCGAATAAAAGCTAAGAATATCGAAAGAGGAATTGATGAATAATTCATGATTTCTTGCAATGATATGATGAATATTGATTTGATCACCTTTAACTTGAACTTGACAATAATGGAATAACCCTATATTGAAAATGGTTCATGCATATCATATTTGTGAGTCGCATTTATTTTTCACTACTATTCTTCGTATGGGGAAACGAGGAGTTGTAGTGGTGGCTAGTAGGAGCCGGAAAGTCTACATGGGCAAGTAGGAGCCAAAAAATCTACAAGTATTGATGATTGTATGGGCCAGTAACCACCCAATCCCCGACATGGAGGGCGTAAAATCCATGCTATGCATGGTTTCCGGTTAATCGTGTGTATTTTGTTTGCTCACGTGATCAATGCATTCTCATATGATTGTCTAAATACTTGAGTGTTTTATGGAAATGTTTTGTAGATGGGAGTTATCTCACTAAGCCAGTTTTGCTTATACCTCTATAACTTTTTGTTACAGTACGATTACTTGTGGTTGGCACCAAGGAGCCCCTTGTCAGGTATGAGCCAAAGCTACTAGGAGTTTTTAGAAGAAGTTTATATGTATTTAGTTTTGGATGTAAACTTCTAAGAAAAATCTTTATAGTAGACCTATGTCATCTTTATGTATATTTTAATGAGGGCTTAAGTTGAATAGGACCTTTAGAACGGGGGAATGCCCCTAAGAAGTTGTAAGACTTTGTTATTCTAATTAATATTTTATGTTTATCTATATAAGTTCTTGCATGATTTTATTATCTGCTTAAACGTAATACCCCTGTGAGTCTCCTACTATCTTGGAAGCATGCCTTGCATTTGATATCAAAGCTCCTGCATGACTAAGGTTGTCATTCATTAGCTTTAATATTATATGCGGCAGACTGCTACGTTTAAGGTATCTGCCGGGGCGTGACAGTTTAAGTTAGTATTACGGCCAGGTTTTAAGATAAAAGATAGAAGAAATAGACTTTAAGATAGATAATAAGAAGCTAGAACTTGAGCTTAAGATCTGATCATAATTTTGTTCTCTTGGATAGTTAACTTTTCTCGAAGTAAAGGAAAAGGCCTGAAATTTCCTTAAGGACCCAGATGAGACTTTTGTGAACTATCGCCTTAGGTTGAGAGTCCTATGTGAAGAATTCGCGTTAGTAGAAGACTACAAACCGCCAAGGAGATGTTCTAGCTATGGAGGAAGGGTTTCAAATATTCCTTATGGAGGAATGTGCTTGAAGAGCTAAGATTTGATGCCCTTAGGAGACAAAGGTGGAGTGATGTGGAAGTAATCTACGTAGTTAGAAGGATGATGGTCTTTATGTGTAGGGAAACCATGTTGCAAGAAATGACTTTTATCTTGAAGAACGAAGAAACCCGAAAGAACCCAGACTTTCGAACATGGAACAAGTTAGGATCCCTCGACATTTATGCACATGACGAGCTTGTGGACCACAACGACTGGCTGAGGGTGGATGCAGTAGAACGTATCTACTGGTATGTCGCCTATAAACGTATCGTTCCAATGCCATCGGAATGCAGTACCCAACCAAACTCCATCGGAATGCAACTTGATGTAATTCCAAATGAGGATTTTAGTATGGGAGATGCCTAGGAAAACGAGGAAATGGAGAAACCAAAGGAGATCCCGAAGAAGACCCAGACGAGGACCCAAAACCTGAGGAAACTCCATCCGCATCTCTTTGGGAAGATATTCCCTTAATTCCTAGCCCAGTACCTCCTCGAAGGTTAACCTAAGATGTCCCCATGGACACTTTGCATGAAACAACCCTGTGATGATCTCCGACTTTGAGGAAGAAGGAAGGAGAAATAATCTGCGCTGGAGGATGCTTATGAACCAAGTGGATTCTTGAGGAGTAGGTCCTGTCATACCCTGAAGGGTACCATAAACGTGGCAGTCCACCATATATAATATTAAAACTTAGGAATGACCATCTCAGTCACGCGAAGGCTTCTATACTATGTACGAGGCGTCTAACACATAGAGGAGACACATTGGAGTGATACATTTTATATTGATACAACTTGAGCAACAATGTAAAGGAAATACACTTCACTATACTTCAATTACAATTCGTCCACAGATTTCACTGCACAACTATTATAAAACATTTCACAAAACTAGCTAATATCTTCAAGCATTCTTACTTCCTACCGAAAATCCCGAAGTTATATTCGGCTCCAACCATCTCGGTCCTCAAGTAGCATTCTCCTATCAACCTATTTATTCAAACATCTGTTGAGTATAAGATACACTAACTTAGTGAGAGTTCCCTTAATTTCATACCATACCAAGCAAGTTATAAATCATCCATATGCTATGCATGAACAAACACATGAGCAGACAATTATGTATGGATAACCGAAACCCATACACAGAACGGATTTACGCCCTCCGTATCTAGGGTTAGGATGGTACATAAGTCATGCAACCATGATTCTAATCTAGAGTTGGTGTGGTCCATAAGTCATGCAACCATAATCCCAATCTCTTTCTCTTAGTTATACAACCTCTATTGTTTTATTGTGGTAGTTTTAAGTGCCTACCCACTTCCGTTAACTTAAGCGATCTCGCATCCTTAATGTTAACATAAGCCCTCTCGCCTTCCGCTAATATACTTTTGTCCCACTAAAGGTATATTAGCTACTGCAATGTGACTCAATATGTGATATGCATGTATAGTTTATTCATATAATTGTGGCATGCTAATTATGTAGGTTAAGAGTGATCATAGAGAATTTCAGACAATTCAAGTCTATGCTAACTCATACAATGATTTTACAACAAGTCTTGCCTCGATATACTTATCATTCATTCAACCAAGATTATATCACAACTCATCACAATTTTGTCTTTTCCTAATTCTAATGCAACTAGCTACAAGCACAATCAAGGTAACAAAATAAGAGGAAAACTCACTTGGCCATTGGATCACCAATCTCTTAGTAAAAGTAATATGGTGGTAGGGAATAATCGATTTCGGGGTCACCTAAAAAGGAAGAAATACCATAATAAGTATTTCATCACTTAACTAATCCAAACTATCTTATACAAACCATCGAATTCATAATTCTCGTCTTACATGGGAATTCCAATTTAAAGCGACCATAACTTGATCATTTTAACTCGGAATTTAGCAAATTATATATCGATTTCTATCTACTTCGAAAGATCTATTTAATTCTAATATCATATTTAAGTTTTGAAAACTTTTAAGCTTCGAAAAGATCTGATCATATCATATCAGTAGCAAAAACCACTTTAAAAAATTGATTTTGTGAAAGTTCATGAAGTTTCTACTATCCCAAGCAAGTATTCATGCAATATGAACAAGTTACTATCATAAATGATATGTCATGAGATATATATGTACATGTTCTTGATGATATTTAATAAAAGATATTTTTAGAAAACTTTTTTCTTGTAAGACTTTATGAAAAATCAACTTGGAAAGGCTAATCTTGTATTCTTGACAATTCCCACTTGTTTTTAGAAAAATTCCTTGACAAAATTCATTTATTCTTGTTAAAATTAAGCATTCATTATGTATATTCCTTAAGGTTTTTGTTTTTCAATAAAAATTTCCATTTTACACTTTGTAAACATGTTTTTAAATATAGTTCATCCCAAAATCCGAATTTTATAAAAATTGTTTTTGTGGTGATTCCTTTAAGTAAAAATCATTTGATACTTAGAAAATTAAAGCTCAACCATACCTAGCCACTAAGGACTTCATTTTTTTAATAAAAATTCTATTTTGAGTTTGGAGAATAGGTGTTTTCATGACCTTACTCAAAAGTTATGAATTTCTTAAGTTGACTAGCAACTCAAATTTTCCTACTTTATTTCTACTCTTTGTTCTACATGTTTTTCTTAGCAAATCCCATCTCAACTTATAAAAATCTTTACTTGATGATATCTATGACCTATACTCTTTATTTTCACATAAAACACAAGTTTTGGAGTTGATAAAAGGGTTTTTAAGGCATGGTGTTGAAACCATCCGAATTTACAAAAGGTTAGGATAAACTTAAATTTATATTTTGTAATCTCTTCCTATTTTGAGAATCCTTATTAGTAGATCTACCATTTAGTTATCAAAAACATTTTCTATTGTTACCTATTCCATAAGCCTTTCATTTTTTAAGTAAATCCTTCATTTGGGTGTTGAAAAATGGGTTTTCAAAATTGGTATTGGTTGAGATCCGAATTTACAAAATTTGTTTTTTGATATATCTTTTGATAAAATCCATCTAAACTTATGAAAATCCATCTCTTACATATCCTATCCTAAGAGCCTTCCATTTCTTCAATAAAAACTTCATTTTGAGTTGGAAAACATATTTTTAACACAAGGCACTTGACCTAAATCCGAAAAAAGAATTTTTTTTAAAATAAATAATCTTTGAAAATCACCTTTGAACCATATAAAATGAAGTCTTGATGATATATACCCATTAAACCTTCATTATTTCAAGTAAAACTTCCATTTTGACACTTGGAAAATGGTTTTTAAAAATGGGTCTTACCTAGATACAGATTTCATCATTTTTGTTTAAGTTTAAAACCAAGATCTACACTTACTATGAACATAAATATAAAAGAAATCCATAGTAGTAAACTATAAACTCATAGATTTAAACATAAACAAGATCAAAGTTACGTAAAAGTTAGATCTATAAAATATAACTATTTCTAGCAAGAAAATAATAATATTACAAGAGAATAATCATGGATAAGAGGAGTGTTTCATTTTGGCATCATCATCCTTAGCTTTTAAGCTCATAGAAGGTCATTTGATGCAAAACTCTCACTATACTTTACCTATATCATCTATGGAAGCTTTGGACAAGAGTTTTATTAAAGGATCTTGAAAAATATGTGTGGGAGCTCACATAAGGAATAGAGGCAGCAAGTGTTCTTGCAAGAACAAGAACAAAACAAAGAAAGAAAGAGAGGAAAAGTGTAAGGAATGGTAAAGGTTTGATGTGTGAATGAGAGAGAAAGATAGAATGAGTTAAAGACACATTAAATGAAGTAAAAATAAATAAATGGCAGCCAATAATAGTACCATGGCTGGCATGAAAGTAGAGAGAAGAGAGGGAGGGGATTTGGTTGTTTTTTAACTTAAACTTATAATGTGTAATTAATGGTATGTGTTGCTTCTTAAAGAAGGAGTGAATTAGATTTATTTTAATCAATTTTTGGAGTAATTCAAAGGACAAGGCAGCCAAAAAGAAGTAAAAAATCTGCCATGTAGTGATACATGAAGTGTAGAAAGAGTAAAGTGAAAAAGAAGTTATGTATGAAAAGTGTACAAAAGGTATGAGTTTGTAAGAGTACTTTCTTTATAAATAAAATAAAAATAAGAAAAAAATAGAAAATGTATTCCAAATTTTTGTAGCATATTTTTCATAATTAAAATAAGATAAATAATTAATTTATTTTAGTGAATTATCAAATAAGTTACCAATATGATCAAAATACGCGAATATAAGCTATAATTGACATTTTTATAACTCGAAAAATTATAAAAATTTATTTTATGAAAATAAAAATATTTTTCAATTATTAAATTAATTTATTTTATTTTTAGTATCGGGTCTTAAATAGAAATTGATTCCGTAAAAACCCGAAATGAACTAAATTTTGGAAAAACAGAATTTTCTATGATATATAAAATATTTATCTAAAACTATAAGGATTTAAAAGAATAATAAAATTGTGTAATGAATAATAGTGAATAGTGCTAAAAGACTAGTTAATTACCGATAGTAATGAAATACGAATATAATCGCAAAATCAGATATTTCTAATTATCGAAAAATTATAAAACTAGTATTTTTGAAATCCTTATGAAAATATGAGTCTAATGGTATTAATGGTATATTTTTTATATCTCGAGCCCGGGACACGCTTTTCAAAGTCTATATCCGAACGGGTTCGAAATAGGTCGAAATTTACTAATCTGATATTTTGAAGCGACCTTATAATGCTACGAGCTACTCTACACACTCAAACTACATCTCGGCCTCTAGGACTAAGAATGCGAGATTGCCGGACTAAAACTACTATATTCCACTTAGGGTTTCCGGGTGATTTTTTCGGTTTAGATCTTTGCCAATTTGGAAACTAATGTTTTATGTTTATACAACATATTTAATTTGAGAAATTTATTTTAAATTTTATTTTTGTAAGAATGTAATATCCCTTAACGTTTTTGGAATTCTTGAATTGGGTTTTATTTTCGAAGGTTAATCGTTATTTACTTTTTAATAATTTGTTTTTGGGTTCTATATTACCCGATTTTACAATTCATAATTAAGTATGGAATTTTTCGTACGTAGTGATTTTGAATTTGAAGACTGTTGAGTTCTTATTTTATTTTTAAGGAATCTCATTTTCTCAATATTAAGAAATTTCTGGATTCGTTCATGATTTAGGACAAGTTGAAGCTTGGTTTTAATTTGGAGTTATTTTTAGAGTTTATTTTCGATGTTTATTCTGGAATTATTTACTGGAATTTTCCAGGGCTTACAAGTCTCAAACCCCTACCATAGCAGTAGCACCACAAGGAGGAGATCAAGGAGGTCAAGAAGACACCACCTAAGGAGATAGGATTTCTGCGCAAGAAAATGGATGGCCATCTCAAGCTGAAATCACATCAAGATACAAGGGAAAGAGGATGACAGTAAGTTAATATCTACAACAATTTGTCAAGAGGTACAAGGGTTCCACCAGCCAAAGCATGAATCCTGCACCATCACCATGAAGAAGGAAAAATTGAGGAAGGAAGTAGAAAAGGAGCTAAGCAAACCCGATGAGTCCAATAGCCTTTTTCCTAGGATTAAGATAGGCATATCTTTGTTTGTGATGCATGAATGTTTTGTTTTAAATATGTTTTAATTATTTCATATTTCTAAGTACTTTCTTTTGCTAAGATTGGTTCTAACCTTCTCAGACTATGTAAGGGTTATCACACTCTTCTCTTTTAGTAATGAAAAGTATCTTATGTTTGATTTAATGATTTTTTATTTAATTACTTTGAAAATATTCCTTGAGTAAACTTCTGGTATTTCTGATCTTTTCCCCTTGCAACGATTTAAGAAGTCTAAAACTAAGAATAATTAACAGATGAGGTAGGAGAGGTAGGAGACGAGAACGTCGTGCATCCAATAACATTCCAACTGAGCTGAAAAATCCACAAGTAGGCCAACCAAGGCACCACCAAATCAACAAGCTAATCCCTCACCAAATCAACAAGGTGATGTTTAGGCAGCTATTAACCAATTAACTGGATTGCTTAACAACTTCATGCAGCACGCGCAATGTTACGCCCGAATGGTACCCTAAACGTGGCAGTCCGCCGTACACAATATTAAAGCTTAGGAATGACCGCCTCAGTCACGTGAAGGCTTCCATACTATGTACAAGGCGTCTAACACATGGAGAAGACACATCGGAGTGATGCATTTTATATTGATACAACTTGAGTAACAATGTAAAGGAAATACAATTCACTATACTTCAAATACAAATCACTATACTTCAATTATAATTCATCTACAGATTTCACTACACAAACTATTACAAGACAATTCATAAAACCTAGCTAATATCTTCTAGCATTCTCATTTCCTGCCGGAATCCCGAAGTCATATTCGGCTCCAACCATCTCGGTCCCCACTTAGCATTCTTGAGAATAACATGTTCATTCAAACATCTATTGGGGTATAAGCTACACTAGCTTAGTGAGAATTCCCTTAATTCCGTACCATAACAAGCAAGTTATAAATCAACTATATGCTATGCATGAACAAACACATGAGCAAACAATTATGTATGGGTATCCGGAACCCACACACAGAACGGATTTACGCCCTCCGTATCTTGGGTTAGGGATAGTATTGAAAGTCTACATGACCGCTGCTAGTCCCCGAGCTCTCGGCTCATAGCACTCGACTCGGCTAGGCTCACCCATGGAATGCATCCTCGATGCGCCTTAGTTCCTTATGAATGAGCTCTGGCACTGAGTCTCATTATCCAAACTAGTCCTCGGACCATACCGATCGACCTGCGTAGGAGTAACACACTACAAAATGCAATATGTCCGAAGTGATGCATGACCAATTTAAATTTTTACTTAGGTCAAAATATTCATACATTCTTTAGAGTCACCAACCAATATCATACACATAACAAAGTAATATGAATAGTGTAGTTATCCAATCGAATCATGATTTCGATATGCTTTAGTATTCTTTGGTATACAGACATCAAAGTCTCATCATCAATCCCATCCCCATTCATATCGGTTTTTATCTTGTTCTTATAATTCTAATGCAACTAGCTACAAGCACAAACAAGGTAACAAAATAAGAAGAATACTCACTCGGGCATTGGATCATCGGTCTCTTAGTAAAAGTAATCCGGTGGTAAGGAATCGTCGATTTCGAGGTCACCTAAAAGGGAAGAAATACTATAATAAGTATTTCATCACTTAACTAGTCCAAACTATATGTAAAAACAAATCAAAATCGTAATTCTCGCGATTTGTGGAAGTCCCAATTTAAAACGGTCATAACTTGGTCATTTTAACTCGAAATTTCGCAAATTATATATCGATTTCTATCTAATTCGAAAGATCTATCTAATTATAATATTATTTTCAAGTTTTGAAAATATTTAGGTCAGGAAACAGAGGGATCAGATCTGATTAGTAACGATCACCATTTCCAAAAAATAGTTTTGTAATTGTTTGGAATGTGTCTATTTGATAATGCAAGAATACATGAAATATGAATGATTTCCTAACATGAATGACATGTGATGAGTTTAATGTATGCATGATCTTGATGATTTTTGCTAAAAAAATTTTATAACTTTTTATTTTGCAAGACCACAATAACAACTACTTATGAAAAATCTAGTTTTCTAACTTTAACATCACACTAGTGTTTTGGAATTCATTCTTAGGAATTTCTAGTTATCTTAGTTAAAATTGAGTCTTCATAACATATAATACCTAAGGCCTTCATTTTTACATAAAAATTTGCATTTTGCACTTTGCAAATATGTTTTCAAATAGGATTTACTCAAAAATCCGAATTTTTAGAAATCCACTTTTTGAATGATTCATTTGGGAAAAACTTTTTTAGTGTATTAAAATTTAAGACTTTACTATACCTACTACTTAAGGACTTCATTTAATACATAAAATTTTATTTTGAACTTGGATAATAGGTGTTTTCATGGGCATCATCCAAAGTTACGAATTTTACAAGTTGACTACCAACTCAAAATTTTCCATCTTGATTCTACTTCTTGTTTTACACATTAATCTCATTAAAACTCATTTCAACTTGTAAAAATCACTACTTAATGATACTTATTACCTATCCCCTTCATTTTTCACATAAAACATGAGTTTTGGAGTTGATAAATGGGTTTTCAAAATTGGACTTGGTTGAGATTCGAATTTACCAAATTTATTTTTGGACATATCTTTTGATAAAATCCATCTAAACTTAGGAAAAATCATTCTTTACATATCTTATCTTAAGAGCCTTCTATTTCTTGAATAAAATCTTCATTTTTGAGTTGTAAAACATGATTTTTAACTATGCCTTGGCCAAAATCCGAGAATGAGATTTCTATTTTAAAAATAACTTTTGAAAATCACCTTTGATTCTTGTAAAAAGAAGTCTTGATGATATACATTCACTAAACCTTCATTTTCTCAACTAAAACTCCCATTTTAAGACTTGGAAGAGGATTTTTAAATATACGTTTTGTCAAGATACGAGTTTTACTATTTTTATTCAAGTTCAAATCTAAGATCTACACATAATATGAACATGAATATAAAAGAAATGCATGGTAGTGAACTATAAACTTATAGATATAAACTTTACTCCCTAAAATCATTCATTTATGATATCTATTCCTTAAGCTCTTCATTTTAAATGAAAAACACACATTTTGAAGTTGAAAAATAGCTTTTCTAAATATGGTTTCCTTTTTATCCGAATTTTCAAAAATGATTTTTGTTGAAACCAAAACAGATCTTGAGCTTTCTAAAACTTTTCTACTATCATCAAGCTATTAGAAGTTATTTAAGAAAATAAATCAAAAGTCTAATGTATTTATGAACCTAAAACGTTAGATCTAGTTTACTATACTAATTATAAATGCATGAACACTAAGATAGTTATGTGAATGATGAATATATGCATAACTCATTAGCAATAACAAAATAATAACTCATATAACAAGATTTAAAGCATAAACAAAATCAAAGCTATAAGAAAAAGTTAGATCTACAAAATATAACTACTTTTAGCAAGAAAATAATCATGGATAAGAGGAGTGTTTCATTTTGACATCATCATCATTAGCTTTTAAGCTTATGAAAGGTCATTTTATGCATGAAACTCTCACTATACTTTACCTATATCATCTATGGAAGCTTAGGAAGAAGTTTACTCAAAGGATCTTCAAGAATGGAGTGTGAAAGTGATTTTTTTTAGATGGGGGTAGCTTGTGTTCTTACAAGAACAAGAACAAAAGAAGAAAGAAAGAGAGGAAAAAAGAGAGGAAAAGAGAGAGTAAATGGTGTAGGGTCTCAAAGGAATGAAATGATGTAAATGAGAGGCATTAAATGGAGAGAGAGGAATGTATTAATTGAAAGAAAAAAATAAAACAAGGGCAGCAAATTAGGGGATGCTGCACGTGAAAGACCAAGGAGAGAGAGGGGGTTGAGTTAGTTTGTAACTTAAATTTTTGAAAGTGTAACTTGTGTCATTTAATTTGCTAACTAAATGAAACTTTAAATCATTAAATAAATCATTAAAATAAAAGAAAAGAGGCTATTATTAGGGCTGTGGTTATCTGCCATTTGTAGGGAAATGAAGTGTAGAATGAGTGAAAGGAAACTTAATTAATGTGTACAAGTGACAAATGAAGTGTACTTGAAGTATGTGTTGAAAAAGTACTTTTTATTAACAAAATGTATAAAATAAAATTAAGAAAAATATCTTTAAATGAATGGAAAAATTTTCATAAATAAAATTAAATAATTATTTGAATTATTTTAGTATTTCAATAAATATGTTACCGGTATGATCAAAATACGCGAATATGAGCTATAAATGATTTTTTATAACTCAAAAAAATTCAAAAAAATTATTTTATGAAAATAAAAATATTTTTAAATTATTAAATTAATTTATTTTATTTTTAGTATCAGGTCTTAAACAGAAGCTGATCCCATAAAAACCAGAAACGAACTAAATTTTGGAAAAATGAAATTTTCTAGGATATATAATATATTTATCTAAAAATACAAGAGTTTATAAGAATAATAAAATTTTATAATGAATAGTAGTGAATAGTACAAACGACTAGTTAATTATCGGTAGTAATGAAATACGAATAAAATCGCAAAATCAGGTAATTCTAGTTGTCGAAAAATTATAAAACTGATATTTTAGAAATCCTTATGAAAATACGAGTCTAACGGTATTAATGGTATATTTTTTATATCTCGAGCCTCGAGACATGCTTTTCGAAGTCTGTATCCCAATAAAAAATTTACCAATTTGATATTTTTAAGCGACCTTATATTACTACGAGCTATTCTACACAATTAAACTACACCTCGGCCTCTAGAGTTAAGGGCGCGAGATTATCGGACTTAAACTGTTGTATTCCACTTAGGGTCTCCAGGTGATTTTTTGGTTTAAATCTTTGCCAACTTGGAAACTGACGTTTTATGTTTATACAACATATTTAGTTTGAGATAATTATTTTAAAATTTATCTTTGTAAGTATTTAATATCTCTTAACTTTTTCGAAATTCTTGAATTGAGTTTTATTTCTGAAAGTTTATCGTTATTTACTTTTAATAATTTGTTTTTGAGTTCTATATTACCCGATTTTACAATTCAGAGTTAAGTATGGAATTTGTTGTATGTAGTGGTTTTGAATTTGAAGACTGTTGAGTTCTTATTTTATTTTTAAGGAATCTCATTTTCTCAAGATTAAGAAATTTCCGTATTCGTTCGTGATTTAGGACTAGTCAAAATTCGGTTTTAATTTAGAGTCATTTTTAGGGTTTATTTTTGAAGTTCATTTTGTAATTATTTACTGGAATTTTCGAGGCTTACACGCAAAATGTACCGCCAGCAGTTGCTAATGCACTTGAAGCAACAGTAGAAGCACCAGCACCACCGGAAGTTGAATCCCAATTTGCCTCATTGCCGGCACCACCGCCACCTTGACTTTATCGAAGTTCTTTACCAGATTTCAACAAAAGTAATCTATACTTTGTAGGGAGCTTTGGAAAACCTAATGAAGCAGAAGACTAGTTAACGCAAATAAAAATATCACTTGCTGCTTACGAAGTGCCCTATCACCTTCGCTTGGACTATGGCACTTATATGCTGAGATTCAACGCAAGAGTGTGATGGGAATCGAAAAGTAGAGAGTTACTACCACCTGTGATCTGGGCAACCTTCAGAAGAGAATTCTTGGAGAATTATTTTCCTGGAAGTTTGAGAGTGTAGTACAGTGGAAACTTCCTTTATATATCCCAAAAGGAAGAATGATCGAACAATATGAGAACAAGTTCAGTCGCGTACTCTAGTATGCACCAGAATCCTTTAGACACAGTGAAGAATTAAAAAGGCAAGTCTTCCTGAGTGGCCTGGATGAGGACTTGAGGATGCGACTCGAAGAATTGGATTTAAGGACCCTCCGTGAACTGGTTGAAAGAGCTCGCATTATAGAAGGAGCTAAGAAGAGAAAGAGTTAAGTGACCGAGAAGAGAACCTTTGTGTTCGGGAAGAGGACTCAGGATAGTTATGGTCCTAGCTTCCAAAGCAAGAAGTTTAAACCCTTCAACAGCTATAAGGGAAGTGCTAGTGGCAACAGGGAAGCATCGAAGGTCAATGTATCATGCTGGAAGTTTAAAGAAGAGCATTACCCAAAGAGGTGCCCCTTGCTCCAACACAAATGCTATTTTTGTGGAGACCCTAGCCACAATATTAATGATTGCCCAAAGAAAGCTTCCATTGTCTGCTTTGTATGCAAGCAAATTGGGCACTTTGCTAATGAATGCCCGCAAAGGAAGAATGCCCAATTAGGCCATTTGGTATAAAAGGAGGAGCTACATCGGCAAAAGGTAGAAATGGAGGAAACAACCCAAGCCGTTCTGGAGCAGCTGTCCATGGAATGAGGATTTACAACTTGGAAGTGCAGTGGGTGTGTGAAGAATCAGACGATGAAGGAACTGAGATAGTAGCCTTGGATGGAGATTGTGCCCTCGACTTTGGTCTGGTGATAGGTTAGAATCAGAAATTCCTTTACCTTTACGATCCAAGTTCTTAAGTATCATGCATTCAATTCTTAACTTAGAAAGTATAAGGTTCTATACCAGCAGATAACTTAAGTATACAAGTTTTGTGATTAGTATAAAATTCGAGTGCAGGTTACATACACGTAGCCAGTCAAAACCGCCTATGCTTTGTTCGACACAGGAGCTACGCATTCCTTTATCATCGCTGGTCTGGCTAAACAAACTAGCTTACCTATAGATACCATCACTACCGATTTTCGAGTTAAGACCCCCACCAAAAGCATTGTGTCAACTAAGGAAATGCTTAAGGATTGTTCCATGGAGATACAAGGATGCCACACTAAGTGTGATTTGATAATATTAGAAATGAGCAAATATGAGGTGATCTTAGGAATGTGTTGGTTGACATCCGTTAAAGTTCTAGTAGACTGTAGACACAAAGAAGTGAGGTTCAAGAATCAAGATAGAAGAGAGAAAGTATTCAAGGGAGAATCCACGGTAAGGTTGAACTCATTTGAGCTATTAATGGACGATGAAGAGATCAAAACAAGTTAGCAAAACTAAAGCCAACAATTCCAATAATTCTTTATAACTCCATAAATTCATAAAAGTCTTAGAAAAACTATTAAAGATCTCAAAACATAAAAATCCATAATCCTGTAAAACAAAATATGAATTTCAACATTATTCCGAAATTTACAAAAGATCTAAAGGTTCTTTTCTCCAAATCATATTTGCATCTATTCCTCAGTAAGATAGTCTGGATCACTATCGCCATTCCCATGATCAAAATATAGATCATAACCAGAAAAATCATAAACTATGTCTTCATCACCTATACCTAAAAAATGAAAGGAATGAACGAAATCTCTTAGTACGCTAATCCATAAAACAAATGCATATGCATACGCAATAAGTATATATATATATATATATATATAGTGCAAATTAATCTAATGCAAACAGTAGGTTATTATCTTTATTAAGATAACAAATCAACACAGTTCAGAACTATTGTATATTAGTCCCAAACCTAGAGTAACTCAAACCCCATGAGAAATCAACCAACTCTTTGAAAAAAAGGTAATTATATGCTTATATTGGTGAATGGGTACTTCCCAAACACTCGGGGTCATATTGCCAAATCACCTAAATCTACTAGAATCATCTCAATGCATGAGTCCACTAGGAACAACTTCACGTAAAGATCATTAGGGTGTCACAATAGTATCATTGTCTGCCAGGTCTTTACTGGTTATAGCTAAACACAACCAGACAAACAATTTAATTAAGCCAAATAGATTTAGATTAATTATTTTCTGTTCCTGCAACCAAGCAAACAAAATACTAAACCTAAACGCAAAAACAACAAATAAGGAATGGTTGTACCTTTTCCAAATTCAGGATCAATCTCTCCAAAACAACAATCTCCTTTAACAATAATCTAAAATCTCCAAATCTCCTGATTATTAATATATAAATAGAAACAACTCAAAAACAGAAACATGGAACAAAACCTATTATTCCAAATTCTTTTAAAATCCTAACCTGATAGGAGAAACACCAAATATGAAACTCCTTCTTTGATTGACTTCCACAAAATCCAACAAGAATAACTTTTCTCCACAAAACCCTAATTTATTAATTAACAATTGCAGACAATCCATTATCAACATAATCTCTTATTAATTTTAAGATTAAGAGGATAAAACTTACTTTGATTGATCTCATTTCCTAATAATTTGTCAAAAGATAGGATCTTTTCAAAACCCAAACCCTTGGTTTCATAAATAGACAAAACCTCAAATCAATAAATCATTCTCTTTATTTTAAATCTATGATTGAAAGGACATACTTACTTGATTTGAATCTTAACCCTTGCTTGATTTCCCAAAAGACTGGATCTTGATCAAAACTAGGGTTTCCTAGAAAAATCCCTTCAAAATCTAAACAAAACCCTAAGCAATGGATTGATATGTAAAAAACTTGATAATCGAAGGTGAAAAACTTACTCTTGATCTATTCCTAGGCCTCCCTCAAATCCAAACTCCAAGAACCAATGAATGAAACCCTAATGATGCTCTCAAAAAGGAAAAACTCGAAAAGCACAAATAAAACATGGACCCTAGAACTCTATTTATATAAAGCATTTTCGGTAGGAAAAACTGGCACTTACGCTAGTGGCCTTTATACCTACTCTGGTGGCCTTCATGTAGGCTTTTACAAATTTCACAAGTTTGATAGCTTTACGCTGATGGCTTTACATATAGGCGGCCTTCAAGTTAAAGCTAACGGCTTTGACATCGACCTAAGTCATTTCATCAAATATTTTGTGTACAATTTTCCTGGGCTCAAATCTACCTGTTCAAGAACAAAAATATCCATTTAAACAACATGAATTTACCTTTTTACCCTTCATTATAATTTATTTACTTGTATATTACAATCTCTTTTCAAAATGGTTTATTGTATTATCTATTCGTTTTAACAAATTGAATTTCATAATCTTTTCCAATTTTTCAGATAGCATTCATATAATCTAATTTCAAATCATAAACTCTTAAATATTCAATTTAAATGTTTTTTTTAAACTCCTAACCCATGAATCTTAGTTTAAGTTTCATTTTCTAAAATCTTTATAATTTTTAAGTCGATTACTTGTTTAAAGATATCAGTTTTTAAATTCAAACTCAAATTAAATATCAATTTCTTGTAAGCTAAATTTCTAAATTATGTTTCTAAATCAAGTTATTAATTTCTATAATAAAGATTTTCTATTTAGTTTTAATACTTAGTATAATTATCAAAAGGCTTTAAACCTAATACCCAATTCTAAAAAAATATCTTTTTATTTATTTAGCCTTATCCTTTTCCCTTTTCTTTCATTTTCCTTTTGTTGTCTCTTTTTCTTGTTTTTTTTTTTCCTTTTTGTTTCTTCTTCCCTCCATTTCATCTTCTCTTATTCCCTTCTTTTCTCTTAAAACTAATCTCTAAAATCTCAAATTTAAAGAGATCTTAGATTAAATTAAAGATGAAAAAGAAGATAGGAGATTGAAATAAACCTTAGGTAGCTTCAACAATAAAAAAAAAGGAAGATCAAGTAACTTAGAAATGGCTAAATATGTAAGTTTTGTTACTTTCTTTATTTTTATGGTTGTGTGCATGTATATGATGTATTAGAATTAGAGATAAGTAGGGCTTGTAATAAAATTGGAAGATTAGTAAGATATGAACTTGTATCTTAAAACCTAGGTTTATGCATGCATGTTAGAGCTAGATTTTGATGAATTACGAAGTAGTAATAGGTATATAGATAATGCAAATCATAGTTCTAAGCTTGTATGATGAGAATAAAATGTTAGATGTTGAAAAGTGATGCAAAACAAGTAGATACATAAGTTGAGTACCAAAGATTAAAAACAGAGCAAAATAGAGGAAAACATGATTATTTTTAGTACTGAGTCAAAACTCATGGGTGTGACAATGGGTTTTGAAGTGTTGGGTTCAACAGCTTTTTACAAATCATGGGCGTGATCAAGCCTTTGGTAGGCTTGGGTTAGATGATTTTTCACAATCACAGGTCTGATTTTTGACATAATGGCTCTATTTTGAAAATTTTTATCAATCACGAGCGTAATCCATCCCTTGCTAGCCTCAAGTTGTTTAAAAACTTCAAGATCTCAAAATCATGGGCATGATTTATCCCTTGGTAGCTTCGGATGTTCGAGTTTTTGAAGATTACGGGTGTGATTCAAACCATAATAGCCTATGTTCGCCTTTGCTCCTTTGATCATGAGCGTGATTAAGGGCTTGATTTGGAATTACGACCTCAATCACGACACATGATTCATGGATGTTCCTTATTTCGCCTTGTAAAGAAAAAAAATATAAAAAGATAAAATAAATTAGATAAATGATGAATAATAGATATGATATATTAGTGTTTGTGTAAATAGGAATGAGTTAAACGAATTAACAGGATTAGTAATTAACTTGGGTTAATATAGTTCTAAGTATAAAATGAACTTAGTTAATAATTTTAAGTTCAACTTGACTTAGTAACTTAATTAAATGATTAAATTAATTTAATATAGGTTTAATAGCTTATAATTAGCATAGATTAAAATGTTAGGTTGAACCTTAAATAATAAGGATTACGTAATTTCTAAATTATATTAGACTAAAGTTACAAACAACAGAGAATTGTCTGTATCTTAGCGGGGCGATCTTCGCAGCCATGGCAGGATTCTTATTTTTATGTCTGATAGAATAAAAAACATAAAATGAATGCTTAATATGAAATCAGATGTATGTTAATAAATAATTGAATTGTTTATATGATTTAATCTTTTGAATAGATGTTTAGATCTGGTTTCTATTCATTTTTTATTGTCTTTTGACCTTCGTCGAACTTAGATAAGGTACATAGTGACTTGCATGATGATCACTAGGATATACATTTTAAAATAGATTAAAAAATTAAAGATGACCTTTTTAATTGAGTGATGCTTGTGCTTGTATTGTTGAATCCGATTTTAGACGCGACAATCTTGTTCTGAGCGGGGTATGATAGTTTAGACTCTTAGACCACCTTTATCATGATGCAACGATATTTATAAGTGGCTCAACAGCTAGTTGATAGGAGAAATGATATTGGTATAATATTTGCTTAAGCTTGGGATGAAGTAATATGATTTAGTTTACGTTTATAGGATCGGTTGAACAAATGATGTTATGAACTGAGATGAGTAAAGATGTGTAACAATTGTGATTCCTAGATGAGACTATTTTCTTTTTAAATTAAATATAGGAGATATAGTTATTTGGGCTGTCTATATCAACCTCCTAAGCAGCTATTGTTACCCAAGGCCCTTAGATTCCCCAAGAGTGTAATTGGAGTATGAGTGCTCAGGTGTTGTTTATTTAATTTAATTTAATTTAATGAAAATAACCTGTCATTGCTACATTGCATTTATTTAAGTCAGTGTGTCACTTCATGTGTAGTTGTGTAATTGTATATTGGGTTTCGGCTCATTATTGTTGTTATTGTATTCTTTCCAGGTGTTGTTTTGATGATCATGATGATTGGCTCGAGTTATGGGCGTTTTTTGAAGATTTTAGGAGGAGGAGTGAAATGAGTTAGGACTAAGGTTATAATTTTGTTTATTTTGTTTTGTTTTATAAAAAGCTGAATTTGTCCTCAAAATTGTATTTTTCTTTATAGGGTTTAGTGGAGCCTAATGTTTTTGTAACAAATCTTAAGCCTTGTTTACTATCATGAAAAGGTATATGGGATACCTGATGGTATGATTTTATTTATATCAAAGATTATCTACTCTTGGTAGTAGAACGCGAAATGTTTTTGTAAAGTTTATTTTATAATTATAAATCTACTTGTCTTAGAATATAATTGAATAATTTTATAACTTAAAATTGAGTAACAAATATTTGATACAAACAAATTCTTTGAGGAGGCCTATACATATAATAGTAAGATATTATACGTGATTAGAAGATTTGACTTACTTGAATTTTGATGTAAGATAAGTTGGATCCTTACACAGTCACTCGACTCCTTTGTGGGATCTTATCATCAAATCGTGCTAAGGGTACGTAATCAAACGGGCGTCAATAATATTTGGCCAAAAAGAGGGGAAAAAAAAAAGGCATCGATAATAGCACAAAAAGTCCAGATAAGGAAGGTACTCGTGTACAGAAGAATAGGAAATTGAGCAGAAAAGAAGAAAGGACAATCGAAAGCTGATATGGGGCTATCATTAATTAATATCTATTAGTAGGTATGAAGAGGTAAAAAAGAAGTAAAGGTAAGAGAAAAGAAGATTGCTCGTAGAAGTAGTATTACCAAACCTTGAACAAAGTAATTTCACATTAGAAACATGTAACATTTAAAAAGGAAAAGGGGGAAAAAAAAGGGGAGGAAGGGACGGAGAGAGATAAAACCATTTGATGCTACACATTTTTTTATGTAAATAGACTTGTAAATGAGTCAAATAAAAAATAAATATTAATAAAAAATATAATTTTATTTATAAATAGATTAAACAAAAAAAATATGGATACGAGTGAATAAAATCAAGATCATCTAAACAAAAATTAAAAATTTTTATAAGGAACCGATTTAATTCACCGTATTTATTACATAGTGGAATGTATACCAAAGTTCAAAACAAACAAAACATTAGACCACTTTGTCTTATGCACTCATGTTGTTAAATGTTACATGGTTAATATATAGTACAAGATAACAAGATCTTTAGCAGAAGGGTCGTATTTTTTTACTCAGAAACTACTACATTTATATCCTTAAATTATAAGGATCCTGCATAACTTAATATCATACGCCTATTAACTCCTAGGTGAAAGCACTAGGGTTTCTCCCCACCGAAGGGAGCAGCTACTCCGTCACCAGGGTCTTTTCTTCTAAGATAATCATCACGTCTATATGGCCTTCTTCTACTCCCTCCATCATAGAGAAACCCAATCCCCGTTCTAACCCGCTGAGATCCTTCGAAGCCCTTGCCCGTACCGGTAACTGCTGTAGCCTATCCTGTACCGAACTATCTAGTGCTTGGTGTTAAGAACAGAGAGCTGGTGGACAGCAACAGAGGCTTTCCTTTTAGGGTAGGAGTCCATCAAGGCGCCTTCGAGAAAGCTCGTCAAGTCATCAAGGCTCTTCAAGTCAGGTGTTTCTTTTGTTTCTTTAGAGTCCTTGTTGGGATAAACTCTCGGTTCCTTTTTTAGTAGATCTGTCCTGGTTTGTTTTTTGTCTTGTTTGTAGGCTATCTCAATTTTTCCTCCCCCATGGTCTAATCTTCCCCTGAGAAGAATGTCAGAGCCAAAACACCACGCTGCCCACCACTATGACAGTATTAGGGAGGAAGGCAACACGCCAGTGGTGGATCTAGACACACAAGACATAGATCGCAACTCTAATAGGGTTGTACTCTTGTGCCGTATAGTGTCTGACAAAGTGGAGAATAGGGCAGCTGTGATAACAGTTCTGAAAAAGACGTGGAAACAGTATGGAAAATGCGAAATTGTGGGTTCAAAGCCTAATTGGTTTGTCTGCACCTTCCAGGAACAGCATATAACTGTGAGGATAATTAGAGATGGTCCTTAGGCTTTTCTAGGGAAATTATTGGTGCTGAATATTTGGGAACCACACCAGAACATCGAGGATGTACATCTGGAAAAGTGTCCCATCTAGCTTCAAATACATGGTCTGAAATTAATCAGATGACGGACAGTAATGCTGCTAAGTTAGGAGCTATGGTGGGGAAAGTGTTAGAAAGTGAACCAGTCAATCTTAAAGGAGGAGCTATGAGAGGCTTTCTTTGGGTCAAAATTAATTTGGATTGGAAGGTTCCCATTAAGCCTAGTGTTTGGGTTAGCCGGAACAAGACGGAGAGGTATCTGGTAAACTTCAAATATGAGAAACTACCCGACATCTGTTTCAAATGTGGATGCTTTGGTCATTCCACTACAAGCTGTGACTTAGAGAATGGAAACCCGGGGTATGGCTCATGGCTTAGAGCTCCAACAGTTAAACTGTTCTCGGAAGGAGATGGCTCCCCAAGCAACACATCTCCTGCCCACTCAACCTCAATGGAGGCAGCCTCAAGTGAATCTTCACCAGCCTTTGTATCCTCAATGCAGAACATATCTAACAGAGGCAAAACCCCAGAATTTATATCTAACCTCCAGAATCTCCTCAAGAAACACCCTCAAACTTACATTCCACCTCACTTGAGAACATTAAACACACCTCAAACATACTGCTGCTCCCTTCATCTATAAACAACCCCAACCAATCAGCCTCCTCGAACATAGCACAAACCAAAACCAGATTGCAGGAGGGGCATGAGGTCACTAGCCCTGTTAAACCCAAATAGCAGAAACCTTTCTCCATCACAGAACCTGACCTGTGTGAACATTCACCTTCAATTGCTCCCCCTTCACACTATACCATTACTGCAAGTACTTGCTCAATCAAAGGGAATAGCAACCCTTTATATTTTGTTGAATTACCTGAATCCCCTCCAACTACCCCAAACCCAAACTCTAACACCAACACCACCCCATCTTCATCCTGTCTTGTTCCAGCTTTGAGAACCTTATCCTTAAAGAGACGTCTAGAAGATGAAGCTGGTGGAGCAACTAAAAAACTAAAATTTGAAGTTCAACAGCGGACCTCCCCTATTGTGTTAGTGACTGCAAGAAGATGGAGGAAAACCAAAAAGAAACTCATAAAAGGTGGCAGAAGTAGTTCTACTCAGCATCCAGAAGATAACAGTATGGACAATCTGATCTCGGTTCCAATTATTTACCAACATAACGTCCAGGAAGGCTGTGGTGGTTGGCCTAAAACAGCCACGCAGGAGCCATGATAGCCATCAGCTGGAACTGTCAAGGCCTGGGACCCACCTTAACAGTTCAACATCTAAGAGGTCTCATTCGCAGACACAATCCGAGTGTTGTTTTCTTAATGGAAACAAAAAATAAAATGAAAAAGTTGTTTGGGATTAGAAGAAGATTGAAGTTCGGTTATGAGTTTTATGTACCACCATCTGGACGGTCAGGCGGTCTAGCGTTATGGTGGATGGAAGATGTGGAGATTGAAGTCTAACATGTTGACAAAAATCTCATTCATTCCTTAGTTAAACTAGCTGATGGGCATATCTTTGCACAAGTTTTAAGGATTTATGCGGATCCGATTCATGCCAAGTGTCAGCTTCTTTGGAATACTCTTGTTGACATAAGTATTAATATGAACAGACCTTGGTTATGTATAGGTGATTTCAATGACATTCTCTACACTCATGAGAAAGTGGGAGGCACCCCGGTGTACCAAACTCATGGAAGCCTTTCATGATATGATCATGAACTCTAACCTAAATGATTTAGGTTATCAAGGACCATGGTTTACTTGGTCAAATAGAAGAGATAATACAAATTTGGTGCTGGAAAGAATTGACAGAGCCCTTGGTTCACAAGAATGGATTCAAGCATATCCAGCTTGTATGGTCACTCACAGTGAGCTTATAGGATCTGACCATGTGGCCCTCATTATAAATTCTCACCAACCCGATGAAAAAGGGAAAAAGAGGTTCAAGTTTGAGCAAATGTGGACGACAACTATGGAGTGTAAGGAAGTTATTGAAGAGGCATGGAATCTCTCCCCACCCTCGAGCCACCCCTACCCTCTCGGATATAGACTAAAGCAATGCAAGACTAAACTGAAGGCGTGGAGTCAGAATAGTTTCCCTAATAACATCACAGAAATTAAAAAATTTCATGGGGAGCTGCTGGAAAATCAGAAGAAAGGTGCTAACATGGATTTGCAGCTAGAAAAAACCTTGCTGGCAAAGCTAGGACACTTATGGGAAAGAGAGGAAATGTTTTGGAGAC
Organism: Combretum micranthum; assembly: GCA_024138025.1. NCBI lineage: Eukaryota > Viridiplantae > Streptophyta > Magnoliopsida > Myrtales > Combretaceae > Combretum > Combretum micranthum. The sequence goes on along the minus strand of JAMXBD010001955.1, from coordinate 151,984 downwards.
AAAGATCTAGGATCTATTGGCTAAAAGAGGGAGATAGAAACACAAAGTTTTTCCATCAATCCACTCTTATGAGAAGAAAGAAGAATAAAATTCTTAAGTTGGAGGGTGATGATGGAAGGTGGTTGGAGAAGGAGGAAGACATAATGAGAACATTTCAAAGATTCTATACTTCTCTGTTCCAGACATGTGGAGACTCAGATTGGGGGAACACTCTCGAGCCTATACCGATCCTGGTCAGTGCAGAAATGAATGAATCCTTGTGTCGAAATGTCTCACCTGAAGAAATTATGAGCACCACATATCAGCTGGGGGCTTTGAAAGCACCAGGACCTGATGGATACCCTGGCATCTTTTACCAACGATACTGGAGTATAGTGGGAAACAGCATGGTGGATATGGTTCTCTCGTTCTTCAACTCAGGTAAACTCCCTCCTTCTCTTAACAACACAGAAATTGTTCTCATACCAAAATCCATCCCCCCAAAATGTAAGTAATTTTCGTCCCATTAGCCTTTGTAATTTTGTCTACAAAATTATTTCCAGAATTCTAGTGAACAGATTAAAGCCGTTTTTGAACACTTTAGTTTCTGAATCTCAAAGTGCTTTTATGCCTAATCGAGTTATTCATGATAATATCATAGTAGCTCATGAAGCTTTTCATTTCCTTAGAACCAAGCAATCCTGCCGAAAAACCTATTGTGGTCTTAAACTGGACATGAACAAAGCTTATGATAGGGTGGAATGGGATTTTTTAAAAGGTGTCTTGAAAAACTCGGTTTTTGTGATGTCTGGATAAACTGGATTATGGAATGTGTGACTTCTGTCTCCTACAGCCTTTCTATTAATGGAAAAACAGCAGGCTATGTTAAACCGTCTAGGGGTCTTAGGCAGGGAGATCCTTTGTCTCCTTATTTATTCATCCTAGTAGCTGATGTCTTATCGAGAAACATGGAGAAAGCTGTTGCCAGCAAGCAGCTCACGGCATGAAATTAAGGAGATCTTGCCCTATGATTTCACACCTTTTATTCGCTGATGACTCTTTGTTCTTTGCAGAAGCTACTGTACAAAACATGCAGGTGCTCAAAAGGATCATTCAGGAGTATTGCAGAGCTTCAGGCCAATTAGTCAACTTCCAGAAATCCAGTATATTCTTCAGCTCTAATGCCCCTCCTAGAACTGTAGAGGACATATGCAGCATAATGGAAATCCCCAAATCACACAATCTAGGCAAATATCTGGGTTTGCCCACTTTGTGGGGAAGGAACAAGTCTGAAGCTCTAGGGTTCGTGAATGATAGGATCCGATTGAAGCTGAAGAACTGGAAGAGATGCCTTCTCTCAAATGTTGGAAGGGAGACACTTATCAAGGCAGTAGCAGGAGCCATTCCGGCTTATTCAATGAGTTGTTTCAAATTTCCAGCTAAATGGTGTAAAGAAGTTAATTCTTTGATCGCTCAGTATTGGTGGGGACAAAACCATGAGGAACGTAGAATTCTTTGGTTAAGTTGGAACAAAATTTCTCTTCCAAAATCCGAAGGAGGATTGAGTCTCAAGGATCTTGCTGAATTTAACTCTGCAATGCTCACAAAACTAGCATGGAGAATTCTTTCTAATCCTGATGCCTTATGGGTTCGGGTGCTTAAGGGCATTTACTATCCTAACTCCTCCTTTCTGCAGGCTAAGAGAGGGTCTAGAGACTCATGGGCATGGGCTAGTATCTTACATGGAAAGGAAACAGTATTGAAGGAGCCTTATGGCAAGTGAGGGATGGACAAGCTATTAATGCTGTAAAGGATAGATGGGTCCCTAGCCTGGAAAATCACTTGCCACGCATAAGGTCCATTGAGGCTGCCCAAGATTTAAGAGTTGCTGACTTGATTCATCATCAATCAAGGTCATGGAATTTACATGAGCTGAAAAAGTGGTTTGATGATCAGACAATCCAAGCGATTCTCAAGATAACCCTCCCTTTGTGCTGGATTGAGGACAGATTAGTATGGCACCATGAGAAGAATGGTAAATGCTCTGTCAGATCAACATATAATTTCCTTAGATGCAAATCTCACCAACAGACTCTGCAAGCTTCTAGCTCCCACAGCATTGGCAAGGAGGTATGGAAGCTTGTCTGGCACAATCCGAGCATCCCTAAGATTAAACATTTCATTTGGAGGGCCCTAAGCAATGCTTTACCCACCCAGAAGAACCTGGCAAGAAGGAAGGTAATACAATCTCCTCTCTGCCCATTTTGTTCAGAAGTTGAATCATTAGAACATGTTATTTTGTGCTGTCCTTGGACACAGCTGATTTAGTTTGCCACCTTAGGTATTCGGATATCCCCATCACAAGTTACTTCTCTTGATAAATGGATGGCATCGTGTATTGAAGACCTTACATAGACATAAGATCAAAATCCTTCCATTTTGCTAAGCTAGCATAGTAGCATGGTCTATTTGGAAAGGAAGATGCTCAGCTGTTTTTGAGAAGAAGGAGCCTGATGTGCATTCAATCATTTCCATGGCTAGAAAATCTATCCTAGAGTTGGAGTTAATTGCGGAGAAACATCGGCCAGAACTGATACCGCAGCAAACAAACAGCAGCAGACCCTCCGAACCAGCAGAATTTCCGAACCTGCAGAACTCCCAGAGAGGATAGAGGGACGAGAGGATGTAATAGGCTACTTCAGCAGAACCCCCGAACCAGCAGCAACATCAATCATCCGAGAGGGAACCCATAGCAGCCGAAGTGAGCTATATCAGACCTGCTTCATTCATTGCTCCTGCTCAGGGTCAACAGGCCGATAATAGCAGGTGGAGTTCCCGAATCAAAACGAAATCAAAATTAATTGTGATGCTTCAGTTGATCTTCTCAAAGGTGATGCGGCAATAGGAGTGATTGCAAGAGACTTTAGGGGGATGGTTTTGGGATGCCTTGGTAATCCAGTGATGGTTAATTCTGTTTTGGAAGGTGAAGCTTATGCTATGAGAGAGTCACTCATTTGCAAAGAATAGGAGTTGGAAAAATGTTATAGTTGAAACAGATTCGACGACAGTGTATCAGGCCTTAAAGCAGGACATCGAATCTCCATGGTGTTTGCGAACTGTTTTATCAGATGTGCAATCTATCCTGTCTTTTTTTGATAAAGTGGAGTTTACTTTAATCCCTAGAGGAGCTAACTTAGTTGCTAATTGGATAGCTATTCATAGAAGAAGGAAGATGTGTCCATGGAATTGGGTTCAAATACCCCCATCTTCATTACTTTCAATTCTTAGAAAGGACTCCTTAGATAACTTATTATCTTCTGTTGTTGATCGTATATCTGATGTATCAATTTCTGAATTTACGTAATGAATTCCCTTTCTTCAGGCCAAAAAAAAAATATATATATATATTATATCATACGCCTATTATCCTTCATATACATACATAAAATTTATTTCGCATATCAAATTATTTAAAATCAATCTTTTATTACTAAACTTTTTATAAAAGTTTACCTACCATTATTAACACCAACCCTTAAAAGTTTGAAAACAAAATCATTGCATTCCAAATAGCAAAGCAGTAAAGAAAACCATTATTGGTCTCTGGCAGCCCTTTCCATCCATCCAATACCAACAAAGATTAATAAATAATTATTAAGAAAAGGCTTGTGAACAACAATATCAATTAAATATATGCGCATTCAATTTGATAATTGTTTTTTTTTTCTTTCATGTTTTCTTAATCCATGAATAAAATAATTCATAAAATGATATTATTAGAAAACAATTAGCAATTGTACCTTCAATTTTTTTTCATGACCTATATAATAAAATAAGGGGAATAGAATTCCAATTCAAAAGAAATGTAATAGAGTTGTAATAACTATTACAACGTTCATTTAATGTAAAAAGTAAAATAAGTAATTATTACAGTAAAAGATAAAATATCTACAATAATGCCTCTTGTATTTATTATAGAGAGAGAATAATTATGTAGGTGATATTTTCAAGATAGGAGTATTTATGACAAAGTCGAAAAATAGACATTGAATGACAATTCATAGATTAGATATATGAATTGATATTCATTGTTTTATATAATAACAATTAATTATGAATCCTCTCAAGTGAACACCGTAATATTAGTTTTACGTCGAACGAGGAATAAATGAATAGCTATTCATGCCAAGTAAACGGACCATAAAAAATAACAATTGTAAGAGTACAAAAATACTTTAATTAGGATGAAAATTTGCTGTCTCATGAATGCTATCCACGTCCCGTCTCAATAAATAAATAATTACCACGTATATATAAAGTGATAAAAATTATTTATTATATTTTAGGATATTTTTATTTTTCAAAATTATTTAATACGTATCAATTATCTATTTACTAGAATAGGATAGAGATATCATTTTAGAGACAGCAAATATCTTCCTCTTTAATTATTTATACTAATTAAAGGTAGGTGAGTATACACTGCTCGAAGGTGTTTGCTATTACAATGGAAAATATGGAAATGGTCATACTTATATATAATAAACAACCCCTACTGTGATCTCTTCTCCAGACACACGAAATCAAAACTAAGAAAAATGGGGAAAAGCAGGGTTTTGGTGGTGGGCGGCACCGGCTACATCGGGCGGCGGATCGTGAAGGCAAGCCTAGAGCAGGGCCACCCCACCTTCATCCTCCAGAGGGCAGAGATCGGTCTTGATATCGACAAGCTTCAGATACTATTATCCTTCAAGAAACAAGGAGCTCATCTAGTAGAAGGCTCCTTTTCCGACATGGACAGCCTTGTCAACGCCGTGAAACTGGTGGATGTTGTCATATGCACCATGTCCGGCGTCCACTTCAGAAGCCATAACCTATTGATGCAGCTTCACCTAGTGGATGCCATAAAACGAGCTGGAAATGTCAAGGTATTATTGCTTACGTATTATTATAAAATTTATATTTGTTTTGCGCGTGCAATTTATCAATATATATTTTAAATATGTTTTAAGATAAAATTGAACTACGAATAGTATTAGACAAATATGTCGTGAATTGATTTGCATGGATAAATCCACGTGCTAGATCGATCACAGCTTCTTACCTCATATATATATATCCACATATATATAGATATGTTTTCTTTGGCTAAAACTTAAATAATAATGGCTTATGTAATTTCATGGAATATACAGGGAGGAATGTATTTTCATTTTGAGTGCACCCAATGGTTAAAAGACGTGTCATGTGGTAAGAAAGTACCACAATTTATAAATCCCAAAGCAGTAACTGAGAATTTACACTAAACAAATTGGAACCATGAGAGGTCAAAAGCTTGAAAGGAGTATTTAACTATTAAAATAAATATAATAATTATAATATTAATTATTTTAATATATATCATTTAAAATATAATTTGAACCGTTATATAATTTATAAGATCAGTCCATTAAAATTAATAAAATAATCATAAAATTTCCCTTCTATGTTTTGTGCAGGCTTCAAGCCTATTCTAAACATTTTCTTTTGAATTTTCATTTTTTTCCCTTCTTTTAGTTGTTGTTATAATTATTATTAAGAAATTGATTAATGGTTTTAGAGTAGGAGTTTGTATAGAGGATGATGCTAGTTCTTTCATTAATCATAGAATTTCCTTTTGGGCAAGCTTCAAGCGTATTCTAGACTTTTCTTTTGATTTTTTTTAATTGTTATATTAATTATTAAGAAATTGATTAATGGTTTAGTGTAGAAGCTTGTATAGAGGATGCTAGTTCTTAAAAGGAAACGAACCTTTTTTTAATATATTTTTCTAAACGTTTTGTATTCAACTGATTGGGGTATGATGAGATAATAATTTAATATATTATGGTTAAATAGATGACTTATATCAATTTCCAAGAATAGTCTGACTTGGTCGTTTCAAATAAGTGGCAAATTAATAAAGTGGTTGGTTCGAAGATCTCCGATATCGTTGTGTCATAAATTTGTAATACACATGGAGGACAAATCATTTGGGAATGGATGGACGTTTATTAATGATATTGGAAGGCATGTTGAATATGAAGGGAAAAAGAATTCGTTTATCTGTTTCTAAATTGGAAATTATTAATAGGTGCATTGCATTCAGACAATTATGTTTTTCTCTAAATGAAAAGATTTTAGAAAATTACGGTTGAAAATTAAAGAATTGCTTACTATTTTAAGTGGTTAAAAAAGTAATTATGTTATATTAAATTGTGCAAATAAGAGATTGTCATTATGATATTTTAAAATATGTTTGGTATGCATAGTTATTAAAATTACAAATCGGTTCATACTATTCTACGAATTATGGTTTTATAAGATTTTTCTTGATTAAAATAAGTACAAAATCATATAGATATTGTCTTTCAGTAAAATATGAATTTATGTATAATTTTACAAGTATATGGTTTCACACCAACCTTTCAATTTTGCCAAATCTATACATTTTAATTGTTGGTAAAATTGCAAGTTTTAGAATTATACTAACATGGCATTACTTAGGTAAAGTCATCTCAGTATCCATTTGTAATGATTAAAAGAATATTAATAACTTTTTTAATAATTTAAAACATTGATTCTTTATCTGTTCATGATTTTTTTAAACCATTTAACAAGTTGATTTTCTTTTATATTTACTCTCAAATGTTAATTCTTTCTACTATAATTTTTAAAAAAATAATATAAATTTATAAATTATTCTTTTTTCTTGTCATGCATAATTAGTATTTTGAATGTTTTTTTGGGTACCAAAGAACTGTAATCTCTAGAAAACTGTTCAACTGCCTCTAATACAATCCTTTCCTTAATTGTCGATATTCCGAAAAAGAAAATTATAATTTCTTAAGGTAATCTTTGACACTTTGTGTAAGGGTATCTATAAAATAGCAAATAGCAAAGATTTTCCATTAATAATGCTACAGTGTCATTTTTTAATGAAATGTTAATTAACTATGCCTTCATCAAGTATGAATAAAATTTATAGAGTTCCAATAATGTGCTCTGGATCGTTTGGTACTTTAGAAACAATTTTTTTTCATTGCTTTTTACATTAATAGCACATTACAACAAAAAAATATATATATGATTTTTTTTTCTTTTTTGCACTTACAAATTCCTTCAATGCACTTATTAACATTTTCCAATTTGATAAACTTGATAATACAAAGTGATGATCTCATCTAACGTTTTTAATTTATTTGATCTCAAATTAAATTTGTCAATGAAAAAAGATGAATCTCATGAAATTTGACTTTATTGAATAAACCATTTTGAACAACTCGAATTCCAGCTCTATAAAATTGCTATCAATTCATAAATATTAAATTGAATTCGAATAATTCGTAAGTTGGCTCCCCTATCCGCTTAGTATCCTATATAATATATATATATATGTATATATAATTTCTTGTCCATTCTTTCTGTTGCACCTCGTCTTCCTTCTATGCTATCAAAATCCAATCTCTATATATAAGCATTAGATTAGATAATTAGATTTTCTGATGATTGAGTATTAGTTTAGGAGGTAACGACAGGATCAAAGATTTTTCCTATTTTTACCTGTCATCCTCTTAATGTTTGGTCTAAGTGAAATGACAAAGGCCGCCATAGCCTGCCGACACTCCGTAACAGGAGCTTCGTTCTTTTTTTTGTGAACTTTTGTTAGGTCTTCCTAATTTGAGAACGTATATTTTCTACTATATATACATGGAAATGTATTGATAAGATGGGAGAGCAGCCCACATGATAAATTAAAAAAAATAAAGGAATATATTTTTAAGTTTTATATGACATTGTTGGATGGCCCGTTAATTGAGTTCAAATTCGAGCCATTTAAGTAGGAAAAAATTATGAAAGGTAAATATGCCCTTATGATGTAGAAAATTAATAAAAATAAAAAATGAAAACGTAAAAAGGATGCAAAGATAGAACTAATTTTTTTTTTTTCAACAGGACAATGAGCGTAAATTATCAAGTTTACCTCTAAAGTGTCTGTCAATAATCTGCATGTCTCCCAGAAAATTCAAAGCTTTTTTTTTCCTTCTTTTAACTGTTGATAGATTGTTAAATATAAAAAATAAAATAAAATAAATAAAAATTCCGCCTTTATTATTGCGTCGTCTGCAACCACAGATAAGTTTCCTATAGTTTCTTTTCTTTGAAAAAAAAAAAAAAAAAACAAATCTTTTCACAATGGATTTTATAATTTATAGTAAAAAGAAAATTTATTTAACTGTTAAAAACACGCCCTTACGTACATTTTCGGATTTCCATATTCTTCGCGGATGAATATATACAAGCAATGATCTCAGCGTATTATCATTAACCTACGTTATGTGCATTTCGCATGTTACAGCATGATGCACATCTGTTGATTGTAACGTGCAATTATTTTTGCATCCGGTTAATATTTAAACTTTAATAAAATATATAATTAAAATTTTAAAATTGATCAATTTAATATTTAAATTTAAAATTAATCAATTTAATAATCAAAAAAACTTTTTATGCATACTAACAGTACTTTTATTAAGTTTTTTTAGATACTAAATTAATCGATATCAAAATTTTTTATATATTAAATTTATAAATTTTAAAATTTAAGTACTAAACTGATCAATTTTAAAATTCATACATCTATTTGTATATTTTACTAAAATTCAGGTACAATTTATACTATTATCTTTTTCATATTTAGTCAAACCATACTCTAATAATATATATTGTTATTATAAAGCGAATACCTTTCATTTTTCACCATCTATAATTTTTTTCTCTTTTCTATAGCCTCCTGTTTTTCTGAACTTATGTATGTTAGTTTTGTTTTTGTACTATTATTATTAAAAATTATTTTTTTATAATACTATTTAACTTTTGGGCTGGTGGGTGCCAAACTTAGAGGTAAAACAGATAAAAGAAAAAACGAAAAGTCATACCATGCACCACGTGGTTTGAAATTTTGTAGTAGTGCTTTCTCAATCCGTACATTTTGTTGGACCATGTGGCTCTAAAGCGACGAAGAGAAGTCGTCCAAGAGATGCCGGCAAAAAAAGTTCGTCTAAACGAAGGAACCACCCATCTTTAATCATTATTTGATTTCTTTATTAAAAAAAAGGGCAACACCAGATTGGAAAGAGCCAATTTGAAAAATATGATTCATATTTTAATACTTTTACAGATAAACAATCTAACTTTTAACTTTTTAGTAATACATAATCTATGTTTTAACATTTTGATAATCTAGTAATCTGAGTTTTATTTTTAATAAATACAAAATTTGTGTTTTGTGTTTTTGTAAATAAGTGATTCAAGTTTTTATTTTTGACAAATACATATTCTAAATTTTATTACTTTGTGTTGATAATATATTAGGAACACATTGCTTTTTTTTTTATTGGTTGATTAAATCTATTTAAATAATAGGTATTGATGAGAAAAAACCACATATATATCTCTAATTTATTATTATTATTATTATTAAATGACAAAACATAGGTATTATATTTGTTAAAAATTAAAACTCAAATAACTTATTTACAAAAGCATAAAACATGGATTATATATTTGTTAAAAATAAAAAACAGATCGTTTAATTGTTAAAATATTAAAACATAGGTTATTTATTTATTAAAAATTAAAATTCAGGTTATTTATTTGTAAAATTATGAAATAAGATCATGTTTTTATAATTAATCCTTTTAAATAAATACATATACGACCTAAAAAAAAAAAAAAGAAAAATAGACCCATGATATAAAATAATTTTTAAACGACTATTTTGAGAACTTAGAATAAAACGCAAAGTTTCCATTAACCACATTGACGGATATATATCTAAAAACCCAAACGGTTAACGCAACCTTGACCTTGTGCGATTTGTCGTCCCATCTATGGTGTTTCATTTCGTCCACAAAGTCACATCTGTATTCATACGATAGCCAAATTGAAACTCAGGTGATATGGCACAATTTAGGACAGAAAGAGTATTTAGTAGGTGAATACTTTAGCAGTAAGTCAAAGCCGGCAGGCGTTTAAATTTTATAATAATAATCATACACATGATAAGGTGCGTCTAATTAGGAAAATGCTATTGTTAAATTTCATTGGTAAAGCTTTTAGAAAAGATCTGAAGATTATTTTATATTATCTATGGTCCTATAACATAGATACAAGTATACACTAAATTATCTTGAAATTAAGTTGCTAATTGATATATACGACAAAAATCAAAAATTAAAAAAAAAGTAATAAAATCACAAATAGTTTCGAAATTTTAACAAAGCATGTATTAGGTACTTAAATTTTAATATGATCAAATTAATACTTAAAAAATTTTAAATTGATTAATTTTGCACCTGTAAGAACTTGACAGATGTACTATTGGTATGCATAAATGCTTCTACTAAATATTAAATTGATCAATTTCAAAGTTTAGGTACCAAATTAATTAATTTAAATGTTAAAGTATCTGATTACATATTTTATCAATATTCACGTACTATTTGTGATATTAACAAAAAAAAAAAACAATTAGTAATATGAGAATCTAATCTAGATCTTACTTTAATCATTCATAAGCAGCTCTAGATGAAGATATTTAATATACATATTTGTAAAAAGGATCAATAATAAGCAAGGGTTCGATTACACTAATATAAAATTAAGCAAGTGTGATGATTTTTTTCATCTCTAAAAAAGGCTAAAAAGCACCTCATTTAGCCTACAAAGATATGGTTATTGATCTCATGGACTTGCCTCTAAATATTCATCATGCTTGGGCTAAATGAGGCAAGAGTCACCTCTAACTAAGATAGTGAGGCAAGTTCACCTTTTTCTCTATTGTTTTTTAATCTTTTTTTACTTGCAATTATTATCATATAATAATTCCTATAGGTTTAAATATAAACCCATAATATATTTCATTCGTTCTTTTGTGTGTGACCCAGTAGGTATATCTAATGTTGGCAATAGATCCTAAACACCTTTTAGACCTACAAGACATCATTGGTCTCTAGCAAGATATTATGTCTACCCAAATTAGGTGAATATCAGTAATCCGATTTTTGTCTGATCTATAATTTATGTCATTATTCTTTTTGTCACATGATATCTAGATTGAACATAAGATATGGAGAGTGTCATTCTTATATTGTTCAATCTTATCATTTCTCGATTTTCAAAGTGATATGATAATATAAATGAAATTTATCACACTATCAATTCATTTGAGTATGGCCATGCATTTCTCAGTCTCACTTATCGAAGGGCCTAGAGATATCTCTCTCATAACGAGAGGGACAAATCCCATCTTAATCACTCAACTTCCTCTACATGATATACATTATGCCCAAACTTAACCTTTATAATTATCCGGTTAAAGACAACGTTTGATTGAGTTGAAACATAACGTTTCTCATGTTGGAACCTATGGTGATTTCAGGTCTAAGGATACGTTGACATAGTTATTATAAAAATCACTTATGACAATATTCCATGTAGTGATCTCATAGTGGGTCAGTTCAGCACACAGTTATCTAATATGTGCCTATGAGTTTCATTTGTATCATCATACAAATAGACATCCCATGTTTACCAAATAAAAACTCATACTAGATTTAATTCATTATTATTCCCATAATAATGAGCATCTAAGAACATTTAGAATAATAAATTATTCATGGATTTCTATTATAAAATAAATATGCAAACAATATAAAAGAAATGCCTCTGTTTATATATATATATATATATATATATATATCAAATGATAATATCCAGTAATTGGCCTAGGGCACAATCACTAAGAGAGGTTTGCTCTAGATTTCATTGGTACTTAAATTCTTTCAAAGGAGATTCTAATGTTTGCTCTACTTTTCCTTAATACTTGAAAATTGCTTGAAGAACTTTCTGAGGATTGGTCTACTATTAGATATAACTTAGAATTCCATTTCAATTTAATTTAATTCTTGTTTATTTTTATTCAATTTAAATCTGCACACTTAATAAACATATTAGCATCTTAACACGCTTTTTTTTCCATCAAAAATATCATGAGAGAACCTACGATTCTTTTCTTTTTTAATGATAACAAAACCCTTTCTCAAAACTAGAACAAGGGAAGAATATTAGGTTCCCTCCAACACTGTCCACAATTAATTTAATCAATGCTCTATGGTGCAGTAGGGAACTCCAACTTGACCATCCCTAAATGCCTTCATTCGTAAGGCCTAGATGTTTGTCAAGCATGGTGATCTTCAACCTCTAGCCAATTATCCTAAACCCCTCCTCAACCCTCTTCCTCCTATATAGAGCCTTACATCTATCTGAGCTCATTATATTAGTCTTTATAGTGAAAGCACGTCTAACATCCTCTTACTCCATCCTTGCTACATACTCCTTTAGGACTATTGGTACAAGCCTGTCTTCCCTTAGCTGTAGCACCTTGATCCCTTTCCCTATGATTCTACATTGATGTGGGGAGGATCAGAAGATGCTCTAGCCCTTACTTGAGTAAGATTGACCAAAAGTGATGTAAATGATTCTCCTATATACTACTCAAGGTGAATCGCAGAACCTCCATGATTTGATTGAAGAAGTCTTGATTCCTCTTACATATTGTAATGATATAGCTATGTTATATTTATATTGGTATGAATTCGACATCACTTTACTATGGTAATTTGTCTATTATATATTTTACGTACTAATTTTCCCATCTAATGTGATTGTTAGCATTAACTTATTACTAATATTTGTAACAAGTTCATCTGACCGCATGTGATTCACACACCATGTGCTAACTCCATCTTGGCATCCTACACTTTAATTTACTAAAGAGCATCACCTTGCTATTGTAATATGTCTCTTATATTTTCTTCTTACTAATTTTCCTACTTAATTTACGATTCAACCATATTGTAACAAATTTAAAATTAAAAAAAAAACTTATTATACTTCTTTATAACAATTTCGATGTTTCATAACATAAATGATAATTTTTAACCATATTAATTAGATTTTTTTAAAAAACCGTTGACATTAATTAAGTAATTACCAATTTAACTACAAATTACCTTGTTCAATAAAAATTGTTAGAAAAAATAACACCACCACTATATGCTATATAAACATATGTTATGCCATATAATAGAAAGTATTAATTAATATATCATTTCATGTGTTGTAGCATATGCAAAACTACACAAACAACATAAAATCCATATATAAACATATAAAACATAGATTGTAGAATTTTATCACAACCTATAACAAGACAAGCTAATATAAATATTATATAAAAATATTTCGAATACATATATACACACTAGGCAATTCATCAACAACAACAATAATATATTACAAACTAACTTATATATAAAACATATCATATAAATTTAAAATAACTAAATAGTTTACAAACCTTAAATAGAAGAAAACACACCTAATTTTTTTGAAAGAGTGGGGGAGAGACCTAAAGTGAAAATGAAGTGTGGGAGGGAAAGAGAGGTGTGAATAGTATATATAGGGGGTAGAAGAGACAAGTCTCACATACCTAAAAATTTTCGGAAGGTAGGAACTTTTTCTCACCTTTTGATTTGATATGAGCATTAGCTAAAGAGGTGAGTCTCACCTCACTATCCCAATCAACAGCAAAACCCACCTCTTTTCTCTTCTTTTTTTTTTTTTTTAAACATGAGATGCAAGTCTTACCTTGTCTCAGTGCAACAACTCTAATATGAATATTTTTACTAGTGTTAGTTTTAAAATAAGGATTAACAAAAATCTAATTCCCCTTCAAACAAATCAAGATTATGGCCAATTGCTATTCAAGTCCACTTTTAAATTGCATATATTATAATCATTACCTTTAAGTACATCCTTTCTATTATTAATTTTAACCTCCTTTTTACTTTGAATTTGATTTTTCTTGTGTTTATATGATTTTATGAGTTACAAAATTCTTCTTTATGTAGGTTTTCTTGTTATTTGTATTGTTTCCTAATCCATTACTATTAAATCATTAATCTAATAAGAAAATTTTAAATCACAATTTGGAAGCATCTTTGCTAATAGGATCGGGGCCTTAAATTCTTCTTTTAGAAAACAAGTGGCACAGGATTTTCCTTATTCCAAAATTGTGTATCATCTAGATCAATGCTAGTGAGACTTTATCGGTATTTAGAAGTATTAGATGCATGCAAAGAGTATTTTGCACTACATCATAAACGTGGCAACACAATGTGATAATAGAAGCAAGAACATTATTTAGATTTCAAGCAATAAATGTGAAAGTGCATGTTAAATTTGTAAGTTTAAATTAATTTTTAATTAGATACTGCGAAGTAAAGTGCATCATATATATTTTATCTAAAATCTGGCATCATTCATGTAATTCAATTAATGATGTATCTGTTTTGCAGCGTTTTTTGCCTTCGGAGTTTGGGATGGATCCAGCAAGGATGGGCCAAGCACTCGAACCCGGAAGGGTATCGTTCGATGAGAAAATGAAAGTGAGAAAAGCAATAGAGGAAGCAAACATCCCACACACTTATATCTCAGCTAACTGTTTTGCAGGTTACTTTGTACCCAATCTAGCTCAACTTGACAGGTTAACCCCACCTAAAGACCAAGTCTATGTCTATGGAGATGGCAATGTCAAAGGTAAGATATTCAAAACTAATCAAGAATGAATGGATATTAATGATGGTCCTGTCTTCTGCTACTTGGCAAAATTTTCATTTTTTGGTACCACAAAAAGAGTTACCTTTGTATTTTTATGTAAAACTTGACTTTATGTTGTCTCGTGTATATATATATATATGCAGCGGTGTTCCTTGACGAGGATGATGTCGCTACATACACAATAAAAACAATTGATGACCCACGTACGCTAAACAAAACAGTGTACCTGAGGCCTCCCGAAAACATTCTCACCCAAAGACAGCTGATCGAGATGTGGGAGAAGCTCTTAGGGAAGCAATTGCAAAAGAAGACCTTCCCTGCTGAGGATTTCTTGGCCTCCATGAAAGGTAAAAGAAAAAAAGGAAGCAATAATAAACAAGTAATAATAGCAATTAAGAGCGATTTCGGTAGCTTGCAATGGCATTAGAAATACACCTTTTGAGGTGGCCCCAGCATGTGAATCATATATATACACATGCACACATCGATAAAAAATCAATTTGGCAAGAGTTGTTTGTCACGTGCATGCCCGCGCGTGTGTGTATTATATATATATATATATGTAGACACACATGACATGAAAGTACAAAAATATTTTATACATACAGTAGTGGAATAGATAAAATATTTATTTGATGAAATACATGTAAAATGCTGCTTTCTCTTGAAAAAAAAAAAAAAACAAATATTCCGTAAAAAAATTATAATTTTGCTTTTATCAAATTTCTTCCCACCTCAAACATATGAAATTTCAAAAAAAAAAAAAAAAAAAGATAAATGGGAAAAGATACGCATATTTAGACCCTACTTTTTTCTTTTATTAAGCTATTTGTTGCTGTATATTGTAGAAGCGGATTATGCAACGCAGGTGGGAATCGGACACTTTTATCATATTTTCTATGAAGGTTGTCTAGCAAACTTTGAAATTGAAGACGGAGCAGAAGAAGCTTCCAAGCTTTATCCAGATATCCCATACACTCGCATGGATGAATATATGAAGTTGTATCTTTAACTTTTAGAACAGGGTTGCTTCAGCTTTAAAGGCTAAGATAAAATATGATTGAAAAGAGATAGATTTCGCTTATTGCTCTATTTTTTATTAAGCTTTTGGTTCTCTTCTACCTTTTTTTTTTTTTTTTCCCCTTATAGGTATAAAATTTCCTAAAGAATGTTTGCGTTGTGTACACTTAAAGTATCTTTTTCTTCAGAAATAAGATCCTTCATAGTTATTATTTATCCCGTGCAATTTAGCTCTGGCACGCCTTTGTAATCGTGCAAATAAAATAGTTTATAAAGTGTCTTTTGCGGTTGCTGTTTGCTCCCATAAAGAAATGGATGCCTTTTATTTATTTTATTTTAATTTTTATCAACTACTCCGTTTCAGTACTATTAAGAGTAATTAATAATTGGGATTAGAAGAAAGAATATGTCATCATGATGATATGTCTCATAGTATTTTAAAAATCTAGCCAATATTAGTTTTTGGTTTGTAAATTGACAATAATTAAGATTGGGAAAAAAAAAAAAAAAAACTAAGAGGATTGTTCAGAGTCACTACAATACATGATTGTCAAAAAGACTCCAGAAGATGAAACTTTAGCAGCCTAAATTTGCGCAAGGTAGTCTCTGGTGGTTATACATATGTAATGATTTTTCAACTAAGTCAATTGCTTTAGGTGAGGGCATCAAAGAACCCCCAATATGAGAAGAAAGATTTTAATTGAAGTAACACACCATTTCAAATGTTTAACGACATATAAGTATTAGTAAAATTTTAATATGTGATTATTTTTATGAAAACTACTCTTTATCACTCCAATTTGTTAAAATATCATGGTTTCTAACTTACCACTCAACTGCATACATGGCATGTTATTACCAAGAATCCCTTTCTCCTATTATAAGTATAATATCAAGAAAAATTCTCGGCGTGCTTTCACTTACCGCTCAAACATTTAACAGTGTAGTAAATGTCATATTTTTGTTTGAGAAATTCTATAAAAATTGTCAAGTCATAATTTTTAAAAACTTACTTTTTTGGCTGAGTTCTTTGTCCATTTTTTTATACGTGTTGTTATAGGCATCTTTAATAAACTATTTATAACATCATTTGAATTTACATAAACATAATGAAATAACAATAAACAAAGGTAAGAATTATTTATTAATCTAATGGTACATTAGAATTAACTTCAACATAATTCGGGTCAGATTCATGAACTAGGCCAACCCATCATTGATAAGCTAGACCTATTAGTCCGGCCCAGTCAGGTCATGACCCATATGTAGACCCAGCGGGTACTTGGATCCTGACTGATTCAGGCCTTTAACCCATGCGACCCATCAGGTTGGCTAAGTCAACCACATGACAAAAAATATGGACAAAGGGAAAAAAAAGCATAAGCATAAAGAGAAAAAGAATGTTTAAACCTTTCGCGAATATTTTTCATACCCCATCGAGCTTGTTTTAGGTATAAAGAGGTATAAAAAAAAGTTAATGAAAATTTTATTCAGATACTAAATTGTTCAAAACCAAACTCTAAGTACCTAATTATTCCTTTTGTAAAAGATCATATACTATTTTTGTGATAACTCTAAATATCATAACAAGGTACATTTTGTTAGGATGTTAAAGAATCAAATTATTAAAACATGTAAGATCTTACATTGAACTAAAATTTGCACTGGATAGCCATTTTAAGCAAGTAAGAAGCATGTTACATCATAAGAATATAAGGAAATTGTTTTTAAGGCATCAAATAAATTGATATTTTATGAATAAAATAAAAAATCATATAGATAGAAAAGCTATACAATGTTGTATATTATTAATCTATCTAAATTTAGAAAACAACAAGACATATTAGTAAAAAGACAATATTTGAAGCATAAATATACTATACACTAGCATAAAACTCTTATGATATAATTATATAATAAGGGATAATATAGCCAATATTATATGAAATATCCTTAATTTTGCCTAAGGCTTCGTTAAGATAATAAAAATTAATATGAAAATATAGGTAAATATGAACTATTAATTTTTTACAGAAGTAATTATATTAAACGACAAATTAGTAAATAATTATAAATATCAATTCACATTAAAAAAATTAATTTAAATAACGAATATCAAATTACATAATTATAAGTGATTAAATATTTAAAGTGTTGAGTATAATAACTACATGTAATTAATAGAATTCTAAGTTAAGTTAACTAAATTAGAAGGTAGGGCGTACATGACTAATTAAGGGTATTTTAGTAATTAACTTAACTCATTAACTAAATTCACATTACATAAGGCTTGATTTTCTCTCTCCTCTCTCATTTCCTTTTCAACAGTCTCACAAACCCTCTCTACTCTCTTTATATTCTACTATAAGCTACTTCTCTCTCTAACTTGTTGAATAAGTTACACTATCTCAAACTTGCTCTACAAGATACTCTCTCTCAATATTTTTTTACAAGTCTACTTTCTCACTTTAATAACTCAAACATAATACCTATTTCTCTCTCTAAAATGCCACATCTAACCCAACAACAAAATAAGGAAAAACAAACTGAAGAACATAAGAAGGTTGTTAAAGTGTAGAAACTTCCACAACCTACATGAAAGGGTAGAAGTAGTAGTACATTAGATTTTTGTTTGTTTTTCTATTCTTTTGGTAAGTAAATTCTAATTTCATTGATAAGTAATAAAGATTCATGTATTGGTTTAGTGTCTGGGTATTAGATTCATTTTTTAATTTGATTTCAATGATTAGATTGTATATCTATACTTGAATATTTGTTGGATCATTGCATGCATGTATGTATGAAGATGATTTTCATATAAGTTGATGGATGAATTATTGTTGAATATGCATGAATAGATATAATACATAGTGCTGGAATTATATGAATAAATACGTGACTTTTAATTTCATTTGTTAGTTACATGCAATGATTGTGTTGGTTTGGTTAATTAAATTACATATTTGGATTGAAACGATAATGTGATGAAAATTTGTGATTAATATGTATAATTGATGTTGATTTAATATTGAAATTTACGACTATATGTATATAACATGTATATGTTGAATGATGTGAAAAAATTATATGTATTTGTGATATAGAATTGGGTTATTCATAGTGATATGAGAGTAAAATTGGTTTGTATATGAGTTTAAGTTTGTGGAAATTTTTTAGAGAATAGTTTGAATATTCATGAAGATATTCAAACCTTTAACCTCATATTCATAGTGTTTTTCATAAAAATTCTGGCTATATCTTTAATTCAAGCTAAATTCAACCTAAAATGTGTTTTTCATTAATTTTTGGATTTTGATTGTTCTTGAAAGTTTGTAACACATACATTAACATGAAATCAATATTATAAACATAAAGTTTTAGATTTATCATTAAAGATTTGAATTAAAGTTAGTTTGAACTTGTAGAAAGTTGTTTTGATCTTGCTTTGTGAACAGTGACTATGAAGATTTGTTTGTGACCTTTAATTTTAGAATTATTTAAAAATAATTATAAATGAGTATAATAATATCAAAAGTAAGTTAATTTGAAGAATATTAAGTAAATTATAAATTAAAAAACCAAAGAAAAAGAAGTTATAACGATTAAAAATTGAATCGATTAGTAAAATAGAACTTGATAGTTTATTGGACTTATAATAAATGGAATTTAACTTTATATAATTATTTCGTACGTTACTAATTAATTGAATAAACTTAATTAATAAACGGTTCAAGAGTTATAAAGTAATTAAAGGAAAATTAACTAGTTAATTTAAAATAACTTGGTTAATTGAAGTAAAATAAAGAATTAATAAGAGTTTTATCTTTCTTTCTCTAGTTTTATATTCTCTTGGCATTGATACTTCAAGGGACAAGTATCTTCTATATCAAGTTTCATGTACATAGTGACTTGCATATTGCTTATTAAAGTAGGCATCCTAAAATAAATAAATTATTAAAGATGTTCTAATTAATTATTTAAATGTGCTTTCAGTCGTTTAATATGGTTGGGGAAGTGACAATCTTGTGTAATGGTATAGCATGATAGTGAGGCACTTAAGTCACCATTGATGGCTTGACAAGTAGCTGATACAACGAATGATATGGAATTAGTGCTTAAGAGCTCAACCTTGAACCCGACTCCAAAAGATCTCCATTCATCCTAGTCCCAACCTTCCAACGCTATATGTGACACTTCTTTCACCGAGTTTTCTCTATCATACACAATCTTGAAAGAACTTGGCTCAAGAATTTCATCAGAGTTACTAATGCTCTCATGAAAGCATCCATCTTCTATGCACATCTTTGATGATTGCACCTTTTGTTATTTCTATACTACTCATGGGGCTAGTAGTTGGGGTGATTATAGGTAATCTTATCTTTTTGGCCACGTTGTTGATGATGTACGAGTAGGCATTCTTGAGTCAACAAAGTAGATATGGTCTTATCCAATTTGTAAACCCCTAGATTTTTCGGTATATATAAGTGAACCCCAAGAACTAGAAGTCAAACCAAAGCCCTAAAGTTAACCTAATTCTATGATTAGTCTAGTAAATCTAAATCCGGCAATCCCGTGTTCTTAAATCTTAAACAACGGAATTGAGATAATTGTAGATAATGATTCTTAGTAATATATGAAAGCTTAAAAATATCATATTCGTTAAATTTTAGTGTGTTTCGGATTTGAACGAGATCAATTTTTGAAAACTGTGTCCTAATACATCGGATGGTGAGAATTTTTTGACAATATCATTAGACTGGTAAAAATGTAAAGATTTCAAAAATATCAGTTTTAGAAATTTTCGATAACTAAAAATATTATATATAGGCCATTTACGCATATTTTCTTTACTAACGGTATTTTAATTATCTAGTCTACTATTCATAGTACTATTTCTACTATTCATTACTATTTCACTATCTCTACTTTTTCTTATAATATAATCTTACACACTATTATACATATACCTTATAATTTACCTTCCATATACAACTTTATTCACATCACATCACGCATATTACTTCTTTTCATTATAAAACAACAATAATTAATCAACTCCTCCCCCTCTTACGAGCATGACCAGTGCAACTCCCCTCCCTTTTCCCTCAATTATTTTTATTTTTCAATTTATTTAATTACATCTAATTTTCACTTCAAAACCCTATAAATACCCCATCCCTCCTTCATTCTTTCCCACACTTTCTTACCATAACAAAACTCTTGCAAAATCATTTCTCAAACCCTCTCTCTACAAATTTCCTCTCAAATACTCTCTTTCTTTCTATCTCCATAAACTACCCATTTCTCTTTAAGAGAAATTCTAAACACACCATTACCTACTTTAGGTAAAACTTCTTATATTTATTCATCATGTTTATATAACTTAACATGAGCTTAGTGTATATTTCTTAGACTCATGAGAGTTAAAGAAGCAACAATATATTCATGTTTTGTTTTTGTTTATGTCATAATTTTCCATTATGTTATTATTGTTATTATGTTGTTGTTGTTGTTGTTGTTGTTGTTGTTGTTGTTATTTGCTATAATCTAACTTCTATATGATATTATGTATATTGTGTGTGTATATATATATATATATATATTTCTTAGAGTCTAAGTGCTTACTAACCTAACATATTATTATTATTGCTTTTATTATTATGCTTTTTCTTTTCTTCTTTTATGTTTATGTTTTGCGCATATACTTGTAGAATAGCGTACTAGATATTAGGAAAAGATAAAAAATTTGATATGCATGTGGGTTATCATGGGAGTTATGTATGTGAATTGCTATATGTGATCAATGAACGATAAGAATATCAAAGCCCGATTTGTTAATTGTTATAGTTGTTTCTATGTATATTACTATGTGTGCAAATATTGATTGATCGCCTTAAATGAATTAATGTTGGATTGGAAATTCCCTTAAACCAATTTGTCATGTATATCATTTATAATATCATTTCGTATTTTGCTACTTCTCCTCAGCATGAGACCGGAAAGGTAAGCCGCCTAGCTACATCTTGAGGAATTAGGACGTTCGGAAATACAACCTCAAGGTATAACCGAGCTGGATCGATCGCTTTGGGCAAGGAAAGCCCGAGGACTAATAGTACAGTTCATTGGAACCCCATGACATGCGTAAGATTTCAAGGAGGTTGATTGGGGCCCAGTTCAAATCATTCCCTAACCACCGATAGAGGGATAGATCCATCCTATATACGAAACTGGATAGTCGTATGTATTATTTGATCATATGGTTGCTTGTATTACATATGCTTGTTTAATGAACTTGTTTGAATGTTTGTTATGAGTACTTTTGCATAAGGATTATCTCACTAAGCTAGTAATGCTTATTTCTCAATAGACTTTTGATATTGCAGGATCTTTGTGTCGTACCCGAGACCTCCTTAATAGTTATTCGTCTTAATAAGACTTTATTATTATGGAGATTTATCAAGAGAATGCCCTGTAGAAGTTGTAGAATTTTATATTTTGATGAATCATATTAGTATTATTTTGTATGTTCCACTGCCATTATCTTAAAATATATAACTTCATCGGTCTCCCTTTGTTGTGAATGTACGCCTTGTACATTCTTAAGTTTTAATATTATGTATGGCGGGCTATCACGTTTAGGGTACCTATTGAGGTGTGACACAATTCCCATGTTCGATTTGTACTAATTACTACTTAGATGACTTTACATGTATCCATTTTATGCTAGCCTATTACTTACGCTTTTGATATCACTAACAGAGGGGTTACTTTCTTGGTTTTAATGATACATAAAGATATTCGAATAACTATAGGTATGACACTAACCTGGTACTGAGTCATAGTCATGGCTATCATTTACTTCCGAAATAGTGAATTTGATTTCCTTGTCATTAGCTTTTTCACAAATCCACTATCCCAGCATGTTGTATGCATACATTTTTGGTGAAGATGTTCTCAAGCGACCCTTATTCCCATTTCTATTGTTGCTTCCATTCTTATTAAAACTCTTTCTACCTCTAGCGAGGTATGATGACTTGATATGTGGGTTTTTCCTTTTAGGGAACTTGTTAGCAAGATGTCCCATCTATGTTTAGATGAAGCAGACGATGGTAGTCATCTTGGAACAGTTTTGAATTTTGTGTTTTGGGTTCCCACAGAGGTAACACTTAGATTGTAGATGTGGACACTACTTAAGGTAGTGCTTTCCTTTACACTTCTAACATTGTATTTTTAATGTCCTCATGTTCTTCTTCTCATTTAAACCACTGAAGAGCTTGAGTGCTTTAAACTTGGAACTCGAACTTGTCTCATCAAAAGGCTTCTTTTTGAATGCTATGATCTTCTTTTCTACCATCTCGTGCTTCCTCTTTCTAGCATTTTCCATAATTCTAGCTCTTTTAATAAGTTCTCAAAAGCTCCTGATATCGAATTCTTCTAATATGACTCATAGGTCTTCATCTAAGCCATTTAAAAACACTTGTCTCTTGAGTTCCTCACTATGCTTATATGACTCCAAGGCATATTGCAATAATATGCTAAAGTCTTTTTCGTATTATTTAAGACTACAATCTCCTTAAAATATGTGAAGAAATTCTACACTATACCAAACTCATAAGCTTCTAAGGAAATTTTTTTTCAAGAATTCGTGCATAAACATCTCCCACATGATTGGTGGTAGCAGTTCTCTACTCTTATATTCCCACCATACTCTTGCATTGAACGTTATCATATATGTTCCATACATGAGCCTAAGGTTGTAAACCCTAAAATTTTGGAATTAGTTTAGCTTAAACCCTAATCTGAAAGTCAATCGAATACCCTAAAGTCAACAAAACCCTAGTTAAACGTAATGGCTTAAATCCGGCAATCCCGAATAAGCAACCTTGAGAAAGTAAGTAAGAGTTTAGTATGTATAATAGTTCGAAATTACCTAAGAAAGCTTAAAAAGATCAGATTAATAAAACCGTAAATCGTTTTGAACCCGAACGGATACAGTTCTTGAAAAGCGTGTCTCGGGACTAGGAATAGTAAAAATATTCTGAATATACCATTAAACTCGTAAAACTATAAGGTTTTCAAAAATACCATTTTTATAATTTTTTGGTAAGTAAAAATAACAAATATCGTAATTATACGAGTATTTTCTTACTACCGGTACTTTATTAGTCATATCTACTTTGCATTACACTATTTATTACTATTCTACACTATTCTTTTATCTCTACTTTTTCTAACACCTACTCTTACAACACCATGACCTATAACCTTTACTTTTCACCTTTTCCATAACTTTATTTCATATCTACCTTACTTATTACTTCATCTAATCAATAAAAATACAAAAAATAAAACTCTCTCTCTTTCCTCAATCCCATGGCCGGCGCCCCCTTGTCCCTCTTCCTCTCATTTTTTTTATTTTTTTATTTAAATCACTCAATAATCACTCCACATTTTTCTATGAATACCCCATCTTCTTTCACTTGTACTACTCACAAATTTCTCTACCAAATCTCTCTCAAATTTTCCTCTCAATACTCTCTCCAAATGCTCTCTCAAAACTCTCTCAAAATAATCTCAAACCACCTTTTACCTACACAAAACCCATAACCACATAATACTTCAAAAACCTTCTTTAGGTAAATTTTTCCTTATATTTTCTTTTTCTCATGTTATGTAACTTTACATGACTATGGTGTGAGTTTCCAAATACTAGATGTTATGGAAGCTACACTATATTCATGTATTATTCTTGTTCATGAATATCTATTTATGTTTATGTTGTTATTTTACTTTATTCATATTGTTATTATATCTAAGTATTATTATGCATCTATATATATATTCTTTAGAGCATATACGCTCACTTGCAATTGATTTATTTCCATGCAAAGTAATTTATTTATTTCTTCCATTACAATTTATTTATTTCTTGTTTTAAGACTAGTCTCTAGTCTTAGACTTTTCCTCATCAAGTCAAAACAATTTTTTCTTTCGTTTATTTTATTTCTTTCTTTTGGGACTAGTCTACTTCTTAGTCTCGGGAGCCTTGAAGAAACTAAGACTCCCAATACTTGACTTTATTTATTATTTATGTTATTTTTGCTTGTTATTATTTCTCATAAATCATGCTCATTAAGATTGTTGTCCAAATTTCTTATTTCCAAACTCTAAAAATATTTGATAAAAAGAAGATTTTATCACTTAGGAATAAGTTTATATGAAATATAAAATCTATGGTTTAACAAAAGTAAAATTATTCCTTTCCAAGTTTTAAGAAGAACTCACTATAATTTTAGAAGTTACTTTTGTTTTGAAAAGCTTTTTAAATCATTTCTATATCACTTTGTTTTTCAAAAAGAAAATGATTTTTATACAAAAATGACTTCTATAAAAACATAATATAAAGGAAACCTTATGAAAAAGGAATGAGAATTTTCAAATTAAGACCTTTTCAAATAAATAGTTAAAGAAAATTGTATAGTAAATAAATAGGAAAAGTAGCACTAATGTAGAGAATTTAGAAAAAAAAAAAAAAAGGAATTTTTTTTCGAAAAAGTCATCCAAGAAAAATAATAAGCCAAAAATAAGGTAATTCTTTGAAAACAAAAGAATCAAAATATTCATTTTAAAAAATTTACAAAATGAATTTCTTGTAAACTATAGTTTTCTAAACTCCTAATTAACCTTGTTTTACTCAAGAAACATGGTTGGGCAACAAACACTTGAGCATGAATAAAATATGAGCTAAGTAGCTATAAAAAGAGAATTTTTTAACTATATAGACAACTAAGTATTTATCAAATAAATTTTAAATGATTTAATGTTTGAAACAAATTGTTTTTGGGTTGGGAAAATTCGTGGTGAATCTAATCACCACTATTTTCACCACTATTTCGGAGCCTATATGATCTAGTTTAATAAAAATATTTTTAGAAATGGGTAGATCTTTTCGAGTAGGTAGAAATCAATATATTATATGCGCGATTCAGAGTTAAAATGACCAAGTTATGGCCATTTTAAATTGGAATTCTCTTTTATACGAACTTTGATGTTCTTATGACATTGTTTTGTTAAAATTCAATAAAGTCATCAATAAAAGAAATATACATTTTGGGTATTTCCTTTGACTAGGCGATTCCGAGGAAGGATACCCATACCCCGAGGACTATTTCGACTAAGTGAATTATGTGAACGACTCATCCGTTTAGAGAATTGTCGACATGGCATCGTGAGTTTATTTCCTTAAAATGTTTTACTTAATTATGCTTGTAGTCTAGTCACATTAGAATTAAGAAAATACAAATGGATATGTATGCAAGCAATTTTTTTGAAAGGATCCTAAGAATATCGAGGTCGGAATTGATTAAATATTTGTTTTAGCATAACACTTGATTTGTATGAAATTCTATGATCACCTTAAAATCGATAATAATAATGCTATGATATCATAAATAAATTGATACATGCATACTACGAAGTGAGTCACATTGTATTGGGTTATTATCCTTGGGTGAGAAGGATGGTAGCTCAGGTTGAAAGCAACACTTGGTGGAGTGACTGAAAGCGATTGCTTGGCGACATGGAATTAAATGCTTGGCGGAAAGTCCGGAAGCATGGCTCAATTCAAGTAGACTTAATATGCTTGGTGGTATTGATCAAAAGCATAAATCTTTTTAACAAAAACTACTTGTTTTGAGGTTACGTATCACCAAACCCTGAATGGAGGGTGTAAATCCATTCAACATGTAGTTCCCAAAAAACTATATGCCTTATTTGCTCACGTGTATATTGCATTCCATTTGTTTGCTTAAATAATTTGTTTAAATTTCATTTCAAGAAATCATTTATGGAAATAGTTCTCACTAAACCTATTAGCTTATACCCCTATAGATTTTTTTTGCAGTTCACCTATTTGTGGTTGAGGCCACGTGGACCTTGCAGTTAGGTATTTCCCTTTTGGTTAAGAAATTTCTATATGTAGTTTAGTCTTAGAAAAGATGTAGAAGTATCCTTGAATAGATTTATGACTGGGGAATGCCCTTAAGTTTTGTAAAATCATTGATATGAACAAATGAATATTATGAATCATCTTTTCTTAATTTGTTATTATATCTCCTTAAGCTTCATAATTCCATGTATGGTCCTCTAAATTTGTGAGAACACGCCTTACACTTAATATCAAAGCTTCTGGCAATAGCTAAGGTTGTCATACTTAAGCTTTAATGTTGAGTATAGCGGACTGTTACGTTTAGAGTACCCCTGAAGCATGACAAAGGTGATGTGGTACTTTGAAAGCGTAAAAGGATTGTTACATTTATGCTAACCAATCTTCGGCCTCGTGAGGTTTTCCAAAAGCTCCATCAAAGTATCGATTGCTCTTTATGAAGTCAAGCAAGGTACTTTGATGGGGCCTAGGTGATGGTGGTAATGGTATAGCTGATGTTGATGCAACAGGTGGTGTTTAAGTTTTTGGGGTGGCTTCTCATGTACGTGTAGTAGGTGCAAGTGCTGGTACATTACGAGTTTGTTGCATGTCATTTCCTAACACGCTGGCAAGTTCTCTAATAGAAGCTAAAACTTCTCTTTGTCGGTTCGACCATAGGGGTTGTAATCAATTCACGTTGCGTACGAGTGTATCTCCTATGCAATCTACGATTTTATTAAGTTCATGTGAGATTTTTGGCCTTAAGTAAGTTTTAAGCATTCATCAAATTGCAAGAAGAACCACTACCTGAAATCTTGTCTAGAGCTACAATACAAATGTTACTTCTATGGAGACCCTAAACACAGGATTTTTGATTGTCGAAAGAAGCAAACCAATGTGTGTTACTTCTACAAGCAATCGAGACACTTTGCTAATGGATGCCCTAAAAGGCCAAAACTATCTATCAAAACGTCACACCAATTTGGAGAATACTACACTTTTAAGAAAGGTGATGAGTAAGGGAAACGGTAGGAAACCCCTGCCTCTTTGCCTTACAATTTGGGAGAAGAATGGTCTCTCACAAACCTTAATAATGAAGCTAAGGATCAACAGGATCAACTCATCAGGGAGATATCCTTTCATCATAAAGAGCCACTTGGAACAAGAATGGAAGATAAACCTCTCGTAGGGCATTAGAAACTGTTGTTATGTCTAGTTAATTATTAAGGAATGGATGTCATAATCTTGTTTAAATAATGTTTTGTTGACTATCTAGTTGTGGACTTGATATAGTTTAGATCGAAATAATGTTAGTTATGGGGACTTAGTTATTGGGAACTTGTTAGGGTGAAGTTGTAATTTTGCTTTTGCGTCTTTTCTTTTGACTTTTGTAATGAAAGATTTAACAAACCTTCCTCACATTTTCATGTATTTGCTTTAATGAAATGAATTTATTTTTTTTTAACTATGATTTTAACGGGTTTCAATGCTTCTTTTATATATTTCCTTACTTGATTAGTTTGGTGAAACATGCAAAGCAATCATGACCTTGATCTAGGTTGTGATCACCATCACAAGCATCATCACGCTTGTGATGAAGGGTGTTATCACATTGTATAGAACTTAGAGGAGATAACAGGCTTGATCACGCTCGTTATAAGCTAAGGGAATTTTTTATCCAAGATGATCACGAGGTAGATCATACCCATGATTAACCAAAATAATAGGATTGGAGAAGATCCCCCCTCTCTTCCTCATGACGTCCGTGATTAGCTAACCTTAAGTTGCATTTCCAACTTTGAATGGTCACATCTTCCAAGTGCCTATTATGATCCTATTTCAATTAAAACACTTAACATCATTATATAAGGTTCATATGTCTCTCCAATAACTTCAAAATGACATTATACATACTACTTGTACTACACTTGTTTATACTTAATTTTAACCTTATTAAACCAATCAAAACCTACTATACATATGATATAGGTTTTAAACTATCAATTTCACTACTTTTCCTTTACTTATATAAGACTGACATCCTTAAAAACTCTATGTTCAACATTAACCAATAATAACTCTAAATAAACTTGGTTAATATACAAAATTAACTAAGCAAAAGTATGCATTAACTTACTTAAGTGGCTTTTAAGTTGATGGTGGAAGTTTCACTTGAATTTTAGGACAATTGAAGAAGAGAAAATGTGGTTAGTGTACAAATGTAAATGGTTCCTACATGATTTTTGTTTATATTTATCTCTTAATATTAGTTAAAGTAAGGTTGACTTTGGGGGCATTAAAATTTATTATGTGTGTGCATGTGCATGATAGATAGGGTGGGAAAATTTGGAATGTGAGCATGGCTTTTATGTATGAATTGGGCTTTTTAAAGCCTAATGCATCAAGAAACAAATAATTGAAATCAATACAAAACTTGATCAATTTACGTTATAAATTTATTTAAATAGAATTTTTTATGAAAATCTATAATAAAAAATTTTCTTAAAAAAATAAAAGTTAAGCTTTAGAAATTCAAGTTCTTATGAAAATTTGGAAATAAAATACTTGATAGGTAATTTGAAATAGATCAATTGTAATTTGAGGACCTCTAATTTCACTTAGTTCATTCTATTTATGTTATCATAAGTTAAAACTACTAACTATACCATTTATTCTAATTTTTATATTAAATCTATATTGATTTTAATTCTATTATCTAAACTTACCTTATGGAAAAACGTGGGGGTTACAGTTCCTTAGGAAGGATGACTGATCGTTGCATGATCTCCTTGAGTAGTCTCCTAGAAACATAGCAGTATGGTCGCATTAGACATCTTTTTATCTTGGTTATATTATACACATATGCTACTTAAGATCGTAAGGGCTGTGGAAAGGAGTGAAGTGAAACACTTTATTAATTGTTTTCATTTTGTTTGTTAGGAAGTTTGTGAAGTCACATGAATGGGTACTACTACCCTAGTGGTCCTGTCAACAAACTGGTAAAACTTTGTTTTCTTTCTAATTGATTAAGGCAAAGAATCGAGTAGGTCATTATGCATTAAATCTTTTGGTAATGCTAAGATGGGATCACTTTATCCATTTAAATTTCTTCCTTTCTACATGTTTCTTCCACAATGTCTCCTTAAAGCTATTCTCCCCTTGTTATCACTTTCCTCCAATCTGAGGTCGACATTCGAGGGCAAACTATTCATCCATTGGCTATAACATCCTAGAGATTTTCTAATCCTTATATGAAATTTTTCCATCTTTTCTATGATCTCCATGGTAGTAGCCTATTCATCAAACATCAAAGATCAAATCTTGAGGGTCATAGAAGTTAAGGTTAGCACCAGTATTAGCTTAAGGGCCATCTACTATCTAGTTTTTACTTCTAAGGTCAAATTCTATTATTTTATCATTCCAATATCTTTTTACTTATCTTCCATAATCTTATTGCTTTGATATCAACTTAAACTGTCTCATCCTAAGAGGGCATCATAAATGTGACAGTCTGCTATACATAATATTAAAGCCTAGGAATGACTACATTAGTCATGTAAAGGCTTCTAAATTATGTAGAAGGCATCCTTCACAATAAAGGGAACACTTTGGAATAGCACAATTTATTATGGTAGCAATTAAATAGCAATGTAAGAGAAGTATATATCATTAAACTTAAACAACGTCGATTACATTTTTTAAGGGCATACATTCACTAATATCCTCAAATGGTTAAGGTATTATATTCATTCATAATAGTCCCCATAATAATAAAATTACTTCCAAGGGACTCTTCATTCTATTCTTTCAAATCTTTCCTTAAATCTCCAAAGTCCACTAGTGATTTCCTCGATGTCATGTCCATTGAGTAGAGCCTCAAGTATTCTTGTTTTTATCAAAAATCTATATGGGTGTAAGCTATAACATGCTTAGTGAGAAATTCCATTTATCAATACCATACAACTATAGCTAAACAAGTTTATAATTTCAAGCAGATGCTATGCATGCGATACAACAAACATATGTTACAAACAAGTATGTATAGGTATCCGAGAACCATACATAGAATAGATTTATACCCTCTGTGTCAAGGGTTAGGGAATTTGATTTGAAGGTCACTGCAATTTTCATTGCTAGTCCTCAAGAACCTGCGCATAGTAATCAAATGGTGTGGCTCATCCTTGAGGTCATGTCCCCTATACGACTTAGTTCTCCTAAGAATGAGCTGGGCCATCTTAGCCCTTTTGTTTCCTTGCGTAGAAGTAGCATTCTTTAATATGTGACTCAACAGATGCAATGCATGCCAATTTTATTTAAATCAAGCTGAATATAATTAAAGTATCCTTAAAGGCGATCAAATAAGTATCATACACACATAATCAACATGTACTACTAATGATGTACTTAAATAACCATTCATTAGTTTCGATATGTTTAGCATCCCTTGTTACTCATTCAAATAAGCACATACACATATTCCCATAACCCCATATATATTCATTGTTGTCTTGCACTTACAAAACTAAAGCAACTATCTATAAGCACAAGTAAGGTAAAAAATCACAAGGAAAACTCACTAATCCATGTGCAAACTTCACTCAATGTGATATTCAGGAAATGTGGCTTTGGGATTCTCATTACTTGAACAAGGAAAAACTCGAAATCAGTGTTTCAGATTGACTTCATCTGAACTTCTAATTCTAAAAATTCTGTTTACACTATATTTCTCAATTATGCAGCTTAGACCTTAAAATAGACATCTTGGTCATTTTAACTTTGATTTTCACATATAAGTAGTTGATTTCTACCTTCTGTGATACTCTATTCATCTCTATGACTATTTCAACCATCTAAGGTCATTTAGGTCTTGGAATTAGAGGCGTTAGATTGTGTCAAACATCTATTTAATTTCCACTTTGACATTTTTCACAAGTTTCACCTTTCATAGGTTCAAAGTCATGTATTTGTTATTCCTATACTAAAAAATGGTTGAAATATATTGTTATCTCATAATATATGAATGATCCTAGTGATATTGCTTAAAAGAAATTTCTTCATTAAATAGGTTCATGAAAATCAAAATTTCTTAAGTTAACAAAAATTTAACATTCAAAACTTTTATTGAACTCTTATTTCTTAATACTATAAAATACATCAATTGCATTTTAAAATAAAGTGCCATACTTCATTTAATTCCTTGTAATTCTGGTTTAATATTTCCATTAAAAACTTGGTTGTCAAAACATTGGTTTTTCATGTGTATTTAAGAAAAAAAATTTCAAGTTGTAAAATTTCTAAATGTTACATAGGTGTCACGACATTTTAAAGAAATAGGGGTGATTTTTTTTTCAAATTTCTCTTTTGTTCAAATGATTCCCAAGGCTTTGAAAAATGAGATTTAGAAAATTATTTACATAACAAATAATTGTCAATATTTAAATTTTATAGGTTTACTTTACCATTATGACACCATCACTATGAGCATTTATATGTATGAACAAACTAAACTTGTAAATATTTAACTTAGTAAAATTAACGTTAAAAATAAGGAGTTGACAAGATCATAAATGAAAATATAATCAAAATCAAAATAAAAACATGTGAGTCTTAGATTGAAGTCAAGGCTCTCAGGGACTTAAGATAATCCAATCAGCATGTGTAATAAAATCAAAGCAAAATAAAAGAAATAAAATGGAGGTCTAAGATTTTTGTCAAGGCTTTCCAGACTTGAAATACTTCAATCTTATAATAAAAATCAATAAACATGAAAGGAATAATATGGGAGTCTTAGATTTTCGTTAAGCTTCTCGAGATTTGAAATATTTTAGTCTCATTCGAACTTGATTTTTAAACTAGTCCAAGATTGGAATGGAAATCTTTTAAAAAACATACGCATACACATATGACATAACGTAATATGAGGAGATGGTTTATTGTTTTTACCTAAATTAAGAAAGATGGAAGAAAAATATGGGAGAGGCATAAAGGGGGGATGGAAGTGGCAGCAATTAGGAGGAGAAAAAGGGAGGAGAGCTTTGAGAGATTTTTTAGAGAGGAAGAGTGTTTGTGAAGTGTGAGAAAAATAAAGAGGGAATGGGTATTTATAGATGAAAAATGAGTGAATTAAAGATGTAAAAATAATTTAAAAAGAAAAGAAAATAGAGAAAGAGAGGGAGGGGCACCAACCTCATAGGGAAGAGGGGGAGAGAGTGAAATAAAGTAAATTTATGAAGAAAAAGTATTAAGAAAAGTATAATAAAGCATGATGATTAGATATGCGTAAAAAAAGAGTTATGGATTTGTAAGAATAGGTATATGAATAGGGGTGCAAATGTGTAAGAAAAAGGCGGGTGATGTGAATAGATATGAATACTAGACAAGACAAATTAATTACAAGTAGAGATAAAAATACACGTATAAAGGTTATAACTAACGTTTTTATGATCCAATAAAATTTTATCGGATATTATAAGGATATCTAAGTATTATTCGAGTAGAAATTGATTGTTGGAATATTTCACCTCAGTTTGATCGAATACATGAATTGATCTTGAAAAAGCTTGAAATGATTAAAGTTTTAGAAAAACTAACTGTTTTAGGATATGTACTTAATATTCGGCTTATACTTTAAGTTCATTTTATTTTTCTAACTCACCTAATATTTTAGGGTTTTTGAAACTATTTGATCGAATCTAGGGTTTCTAAGGTTCAAAGTTGACTTAGTTTGACTTTAGGGTTCTGGTTCCATTGTCGATTCTAAGGTTCTACTTAGAAGATGACAATAATATTTGGGGGTTTACTATTTTGTTATTAATTGTTATCCAGTGATTATTTTCTCGATCTGTGTGCTAGCGAATGGGTATAGAAATGGTTTAGTTTAACTGATCAAATTTTGAATTCATAAATTAATACTCTATTATAAAAAATTATTTTATTATTAAATAATACTTGAATGTATTCCCTTGATTTACATGTTAGAGATCAAATAGACAAATGGTTTAGCATAAGGTTCTTGAGTTGAACGGTTATCAAGATTTTCATTTTGTTTTCGAAGGTACTCATTTTCTTAGGGTTTCGCTATTTGGGATTTTCTTATTTCCATGATACTCATTAACATTTAAGGTTATTTGACTTGTTTTAAACATTATTTGGGGTCTTCCGATCTATCATATTAGTATTAATAATAATAATAATAATAATAATATAATAATAATAATAATAATGAAAGAGACATATATAAGAGAAAGTAAGAGAAGAGACTAGGGCAAAGACAAAAACGTTGTAGTTATTATTTATTATTATTCTATATACATATATATATATATATATATTTCATTTCTCTAAGATGTTATCATGTAAATGGGCTTATAGACTAAGACAATATTATTTTTTCTTAAATAGTGTTTGATATCCATATTAGGATTAGATGCGAGATTTTTTTTCATCATATAATTAGTGGATTAAAAATTTATTAACGAATGGATAATTAATCTTTAATGAATAATTACGTTTCTTTTAATTTTCATTCCTTTTATCTTTTTCATATGTAAAGTGAATTAAAAAAAAAAAAGCATAAATTTTAGAAAACATAAATTTTATTAAGTTTCTAAGGATGGTGTTTAAATGCAGATTACAAGAACATACTTGATGGTGAATCCCGACTAAAATATCTATGTAGACATCATATGTTGTGTGATTTTGGTGTGAAATTAGGTGAGTTTTCTCTTAGAAGATTATGGATTCTACTTTTGAGATTGATGGTAAGGTGTGGGTACGTGACAATGAATGAGAGAAGAACGATTCACTTGGAACAAAGATGGGAGTTTATGCAAAAGGATATTGCAAAGCTGAAGAATATTCTTAAAGAGTTGTTCTGAGCATCAGTTTAGTTCTAAGATTACATGATGCTTTCCACATATAGAAACCTCTATCCTACTTACTTTTTCTACTGTTAGTTTGGTGTTGTCATGTTTCTAACATTTAAAATTGGGTTTGGATTGTTTGCTTGCCCACAATTGAATTGATTTGCCAATTTTTGTTTTGCAACACAATTTACAATATGCGGTGTACTCAGAAGCCTTTTCATGATTATTCCCAGCAACATCTTAATGGTGACTAAATATCTAAGGTACAAGCATATATTTTGATGATATCTCTTTGAAAGTGAGTAACTTTATTTCCAATAGGAAAAAAAAAAACTTGCTAAGAGTGCTCACTAAAAAATCTTTGAACATAATATTTGAAGACATTTTTGTGATTCATGGTGGAAAGCTAGTCTAAATGTAAGTCAAGATAATAACAAGTCTGCTTTACCTAAATTAAATGAATTTAATGATAACTTTGATAATTCTATGTGTAATTCTAACAATGTTAGATGGATGCTTTGGAGGTTCTAGTTGAATAATTAGCTAATATGTTGTTGCATTTTAAGCTCTTTCTTAATGATGAAGATACTTATTTAACTGAGAAGAACACAAAATCAAACTTCAAACGTTGACAGCATTATAGCTTATGTTGTTAGGTATAGATAAATTACATTAGGCTTTTTATATTGAATTCCATAGCAATCTTGGTAAATTTTTTCTAATACCATGCTCTTGTTATCAATAAACTATATCACACTTTTGATACGCTGAATTCCATAGCAATTTTGGTGATTTTTTTGTAATATCAACTGATTTTGCTTTTGTTAAGGTGGTGAAGTTGAGAAATGATGATGTGGCGGCAAAACTTCTAAACAAAACTAGAGGTTAGATCTAACTAGTCGATATTCATGAACGAGGATGTGATCTAATTTAGTTACATAGAAAACATAAACCGCTTTGTTAAAATAAAAAGAAAAGGCTTGATTAGCTTAACTAGTATGATTTGATTATTGTCTACCGGCTTTTGGAGAGTGATCATGTTTTTAGTCTTTTGGTTTGTGTATGTTCACATCACATATTTGTTAAAATGTATCAAGGAGTTTTTGTGGGAAACAATCTCATCTACTTTGTTAAGGATCAATTTTATTAGATTTCAAGGAGAAGTGTGTGACATTAAGACTAAATCTTAAACTAGTCTATGATGATTAGCATCTTTCCTCTTGCTTATTTTTGGTAGTAATAAAGGATGTGTTTAGTCAAACAAATTAAGGGGCACAAGGGTGTTTATTATTATTTATTTTTATTTTTTTTGCATTGTAATTTCATATGTTTGGAGATCTTTGGAGAAAACTCTTTTTTTATATTTTGCTAGAAGAATTCAGTTATTCTTATCTTATCCAATTAGAAAACCATTAGTGATCAAAGTTCTGATTTATTTTTTTTACTTCTTGGGCATTAATTGCAGGATAAAAACAATATGATTGCCTATAGTCTTAGAATTTGACAAGTTAATGTATTGAACTTTTATTGGCAATTTAATTGCTATACTTTTGATTTGGTTGCAATTTAGTGAAATTTTTTTTGCCAAAAATTTCAATGAAAATTTAAAAAATAAATCATTCATTGAATTAGGTTGCAATCACTATTTTAACTGTCTGATTTTGATTCAGTATAGGCTATGAAGATATATCTACTCCTAGTTTTTCCTGTATTATTATTACGCAGTGACAGATTAGAGAGACTAAAACATAAAGCAAAATGGAATGGAATTCAATACAACAGCATAAGTTGCAGACGACATAGTGTACTATTAACATATTTTGAGCAATTAGCGATGGAGTTTGTAAGCCCTTAGATTTTTCGGTAAATATAAGTAAACCCTAGAACCGGAAGTTAAACCGAAATCCTAAAATTAACCTAATTTTAGGTTTAGTCTAGTGAATCTAGATCCGATAATTCCGTGTTTTTAAACCCTAAACAACGAAATTGAGATAATTGTGGATAATGGTTTGTAAATAATATAGGAAAGCATAAAAATAGGAGATTCGCAATTTTCAAGTGTCTTTCAGATCCAAACGGAATCAGTTTTTGAAAACCATGCCTTGGTACAACAGATAGTGAAAATATTCCGACATTACCATTAGACTCGTAAAAATATAAGGTTTTCAAAAATATCAGTTTTAGAATTTTTCGGTAACTGAAAATATCAGATATAGGACATTTACACGTATTTTCTTTACTACCGGTATTTTAATTGTCTAGTTTACTATTCATAGCACTTTTCTACTATTTATCACTATTTCACTATCTTTACTTTTTCTTACACTTTACTCTTACACACTATCATACCTATACCTTATAATTTACATTCTCTATACAACTTTAATCACATCACACTTTACACTTTACACTTTACTTCTTTTTATTACAAAACAACAAATTTAATTAATTTTTCTCCCCATTTCCCCATGTCGCCGTCCATTCTCTCTCTCTCTCTTCACTCTCAATTTATTTTCTTTTTTATTTTATTTAATTACATCTAATTTCTACTTAAAAATTCTATAAATACCCCCTTTCTCCTCCATTCTTTTACACATTTCATTTCCATAACAAAACTCTTCCAAAATCATTTCTCAAACCTTCTCTCTACAAATTTCCTCTCAAATACTCTCTTCCTTTCTATCTCCATAAACTACCGATTTCTCTTTAAGAGAAATTGTAAACATACCATCACCTACCTTAAGTAAAACTTCTTCAATTTACTCATCATATTCATTTAACTTAGTATGAGCTTAGTGGGTATTTCTTAAACTCATAAGAGTTAGAGAAGCAACAATATGCTCATATATTGTTTTTGTTCATGTTTATATTTTCCATTATGTTATATGTTTATTATATTGTTTTATTCTAACTTCTTATTTATATCTAACTAAATATATTTAGGTATCTTTATATATCCTTTAGAGCATATAAGCTCACTTGTTATTTATTTATTTCTATGCTTTGTAATTTATTTATTTATTTCATGCTATTATTAAGACTAGTCTTTCTAGTCTTAGACTTGTCCTCATCAAGTCAAACAATTTTCTTTCTTTTCTTTTCTTTTTCTTTCTTTTCTTTTCTTTTTAGGACTAGTCTATGCTTAGTCCTCGGGATACATTGATGAAGCTAAGTTCCCAATACTTGATCTTATTATGCTCCTATTTAATTTTGTATATATCTTATCTTATTATTTAATATTATTATATTCTCATAGTTACTTATTTTATTCATGCATGAACATGTTGATATTGTCTCAAAAACTATAAAAAAGAGTTTCTTAAGAAAAGAAAAATAAGAACTCTCTTTAAAAAGTATTTTTGTCACATAAGAAATGATTTTTCCATAAAACATAAGTTTTATCTTAACAAATCTTTTCCGAAGTTAAAAAAGTTTATCACAAGTTTCTCATAATAATAGTATATGGGATTTCATCCAAGTATACATAAAGTAAAGTTATCACATACTCTTTTTTTAAAACCAATGAAATAAGAAAGTTTCTTTAAAAATTAATCTTGCTAAATCATTGTTAAACAAAGGTTTTTTTTAAACTCGTTTATCGAAATTTTCCACCAACACTCTAAAATATAAAAGTCTAGACAAGTTTTACAAAATTATTAGAGAATAACCTTTTTTAAAGATAAGCCTTACTTGGGAAATAAAGTTAGTAAATGGCTTAGAAGATCATCAATATTATTTATTTAAAGTCGAACTAACTTTAGGAAAACTTTAGAACATATAAAAAAAATTACTTTAAGAAACTTTAGTCACTACCAAGGAACATTTAGAAAAACTACACTTTTTCAACTACTAAAAATAAAGTTGTAGGAATCTTAGAAGACAAAAATTACTTTTTGAAAATTTAGTTATTCTCAAAGTTGAGAAATTGGGTTAAAAGAAGGAAATACTCATTTACAATAATTCAAGAAATTTTTCCAACAAACCAAGGTGAATTTTCCAAAGTCTTAGCTTTTCCCAACATTTAAGATACATTGTATTAGAAAAATCATTATTGAGACAAAACCACTAAATTCATGCATACAATATGAGTCTACATATATATATTCAAAGGATTTTTCAACTATAAACATAACTATATTTTTGTATAAGAATTCTTGAATGAAGAAAAGTTTTAAAACTTGAGTTTTGAAATATGGAATTTTCATGATGAATCTGTACATCACTATTTCGAGACCCAAAAGACTTCTTTTGATAAAAAAAAATAACCTTAGAAATGAATAGATCTTTTCGAATTGGTAGAAAACAGTATATAATATGCGAAATTCCGAATTAAAATGAGCAAGTTATGGCTATTTTAAGTTGGACTTTCCATTCATGCAAATTTTGACGAATTCAATAAGATAGAGTTAGAAAATTTGAGTAAATCTTAGATGAAATACTCATTTTAGATATTTTTTTAAGGTACTGAAGACCAAGATCTTCTCTTTTTCGAGGATTACTTCAACCGATAGAAGATTGCTATGGACGAGTAAGTTTTTTTTACGTTTATGTATTCGCGCATGTGCTTATCGAATAGAGCACTAGATGTTAGGAAAAGATAAAATTGATATGCATGTGGGATATCATGGGAATTATGTATGTGAATTGTTATGTGCGATCAATGAGCGATAAGTATATCAAAACCCGATCTGTTATTGATATAAATGTTTCTATGTATGTATTGTTATGTGTGCAATTATTGCTTGATCGCTCTAAATGAATTAATGTCATATTGGAATCCCTATAAACTAAATTGCTCATGCATATCATTTAGAATATCATTTCACATTTTTGCTACTATTCCTCAGTATGGGATCGGAAAGGTAAGCTACCTAGCTACATCTTGAGGAATTAAGACGTTCAGGGAATACGGTCTCAAGTTGTAGCTGAGTCGGATCGATCGCTTTGGGTAAGGAAAGCCCAATGACTAGTAGTACGGTTTGCTGGAACCCTAAGGTGCGCGCAAAATTTTAAGGAGGTCGATTGGGGCCTAGTTCAAATCATTCCCTAACCACCGATGGAGGGGTAAATCTATCATACATACGAAACCGAATAGTCGTATGTATTGTTTGATCATATGGTTGTTTCATTTCATATGCTTCTTTAATAAACTTGGTTGAATGCTTGTTATGAGTACTTTTGCGTAAGGAATATCTTACTAAGCTTGTTATGCTTATACCCCAATAGACTTTTGATATTGCAGAACCTTTGTTTCATACTCAAGACCACCTTGATCATCTAGGTAGA
This sequence comes from Combretum micranthum, assembly GCA_024138025.1. Lineage (NCBI taxonomy): Eukaryota > Viridiplantae > Streptophyta > Magnoliopsida > Myrtales > Combretaceae > Combretum > Combretum micranthum. Next base: position 112,207 of record JAMXBD010001955.1, on the reverse strand, counting down.
ATCTATGTTTAGAAAATCTTTTGGAGGAACTTTGTTTTAAAGTCTTAGAGTAGGTTTCTTTTAAAATCTTATAGCTTTAGTTATTTGTCTTAGTAAGACTATGTTATTATGGAGTCCTATTAGGGGAATATCCCACAGAAGTTGTAAGACATTATATTTCAATGAAATATATTAAATGTTATTTTGACTATTTCATTGCCAATATCTTACAATGCATAACTCCATCGATCTCCATTTGTTATGAATGTATGCCTTGTACCAATATAGAAGCTTTCGAGTAACTGAGGCAGTCATTATTAAGTTTTAATATTATGTAGGGCGAGCTATCATGTTTAGGGTACCCATTGGGGCGTGACAGTTTAAGTTGGTATCAGAGCATCAAGATTAGGGAATGAAACAGTAAATTTAGAAGTAGAAGTCTTAGAGACATTATAAGTTTAAGATTAAGCCATAAGAGTTTTAGGAAAAATCCTAAAATCATAGAAAGTGGGGATATATAGGAGACTACATGTTTTATGACCATGCTTGAGACATATAGATGGCCTTAGAACTAGATATGCCCTTAAAAGAATAGACGGATTTCCAAACCATTTTACGCCTCAAGAAAACACAACCCTTGTAAGTTTCAAATAATAAGAAAACGAAGTTAACCGACTCTTTGATAACGAAAGGAGAATATGCTTACATAAAAGACTATGTAACCAACCTTAGGTAACGTCAGAAACGAATCTCGTAGGCGCCATCAAAGGATCAAAAGCAAGGATATTCTTTTGAGAAATCGGAAGTGGGAAGAAGGCGAAACAAACCCCAGATTCCCTCAAAACTCAATAGAAGGATCGAGAAAAGTATAAGGAGCCACGATGAAAAGAAAGTGTCGCGTTCACCCAATACGTAACGCCTTAGTTATTAAATCGCAACTAATTAAAAGATGTAGTTAAGTGTTTAAAGGTCAACAAGTGACCTAATGATTTCTTAATAATGCGATCCCTTTGTTTTGTTTTTATGGCATTTATATTATCTCTTTTGTGAGTAAAATTTATGATTTTGATTTCTTATTTTGTGATTTCTTTGTAATGTGTATTTGAATTTCTTGATTTCTTATTAAGCTCCTGTTAATTTCTATCGCAAATTTATTTTCCATAAGTTTTGTATTTTGATTTATAATCCTTATATATTGAGATTTTCATGATTTCCATAAATGTTAGTATAGAGCGTATAATAAAAAACTAAAATCTAAACGATTTAACAATCGTCTAAGAGACGTAGGAATAGAGAACAATGAGATTCCAATGAAGTACCAGCTGAACAAGGAGTACGTCTATAGAACCAATCGGAGAATAACCCTGCTCCTGCCCCGAACCAGCAAAATGATTTTGTTACCATCCTTGGATAGATGAACTAGTTGTTGACTATTTTGATTCAGCAACAAAATCAAAATATACCAGATCCTGCTCCACCTCAGAATGCTCCTAAAGCCACGGTGGAAGCATCCAATGAACAGTCGCATGCCGTGCCATTTCCACCGCCACCGCCAAGATCACATCGAAACCTACTCTCCAACTTCATGAAAAGTAACAGCTACTACTTCGATGGAACCTTTGGAAAACCAAATGAGGCCGAAGACTAGTTGGCCCAAGTAGAAAGATCGTTTGATGCTTATGAAGTGCCCTACTATTCAAGGTTATTTAGGCTCAATTAATAATTAATATTTACGTAAATGAGCCAAGTTCAAGCTTGCAAATTTTTAATGGGCTTTGACTTGAGCTTATACATTTCAAGCTCGTTAAAAGTTCGACTCAACTCGACTAGAGCTTATTAATTTCTTAAACGAGCTGAGTTCAAGCCTTCTTGACCCACCACATTTGCATCTTTAGACACTATACATAATATACTTTTTACTTTAATAATTACTTGTTCTAATTTTTATAAAAAAAAAAAAAAAAATTTGCAATAGCTATTACGATTCCCTTATATTCTCATTGAATTGAAATTCAATTCTTCCTTTATTCATGAGCAAGTCGAACATGTATTAGTGACCTACCTCTAAAATATGGGTTAATTTCTTTAACGACACATAAATTTTTTTTATATAATAGTTTTATATCTAAATAAAATTTTGATCCATAAAGATATCTAAATTTTTTAAATTTACACACATGATATTTTTGTTAGGCATCCAGCCAAAAGTCTAGCAAAATACTGATACAGCGAGGAACCCCTGCACCTCAGTAGACAAGCTCGTTAATATGACAATATTGTTGTACTCTTTGTGGATGTGCTACTAAACATAATTAATTTTTTTCTTCCCTATGGAAAGCCTCAATTCCTCCAATCAGCTCCTCCAAATTTCACTCTGGAATCCCATGGTTGACCAATCGAAAGAAGCCCCGCTTCTCACATGCGTTTCGAGCGTCATCGATAATCTCGAACCGAGCACCCCTAAGGTCGATTGTCGGAATGGCGGGAATTTCTGTCGACCGAGGTTTCGTGTCCTGGTTGATGCGAGGATGAACGAATATGGATGGGATTTTGGATGGAGAAGTTGCGTCCACTAGGCCTTTGACTCCGAGGTTAATGCATCGAATGCTTTCAATTCAGTGATTCGATCGTAGACGGATTCACTGCCGACATTTGAGTAGAGTCGTCTGTGTATGTTCCAACTAAATTAGTACTCTTTTTTTTTCCCCTTATTAATCGAAGTTAGGACAGTAATGGTCTTTCTCGAGACAAAACTTTTATAAAATAAGAAATAACAAAATAGCATAATTTTATAAAGAGATAGGGCAAAATTTATACTCCCAGTTTAAAATACTTTCGAAGGCTAGTTTTGAAGCTTTTGATCGCAAGCGCTCATAAAAAATCGAGACAAAAGTTCACCTTTTTCCTAATCTAGACAAATGAGAAATCTATTGAACTCCTTTTCTTACTTAATGTGGATATCAATCAAGATCCTAAGAGAATGTTACAGTAGAGCCGCCGGTCCAAGCTTTGGAACCAACTTTACATGAAGATCAAGCGGCTAAGGACCAAGCTCAAAGGATTTCAAGTCCACCTAGTGTGCCACAAGGACCAATAACAAGATCCCGAGCTAAGACGCTTCAACAATCCTTCAATCAACACTTCCAAGGCTTAATCAAGCAAGTTGAAGATGGATTACAAGGTTATCAAAGCTTTGGGACAAGTTCGGGTCAAGTTCGTTTCAATATACTTCGAGTTCAAGAGGAAACATAAGAGGAAATTGAAGATTGGAGCGAATTGGAACAAAGGCCGCCAGCTTAAATATTTAGGCCGCCATCGTAAATATTTAGGCCGCCGGCCATCTTGCCAGCGTAGATTTGTAATTTTCGACCAGTAGCATAATGGCCGCCCGCGTTGAAACTTAGGCCGCCAGCGTACTTTATTACGAGAAACTTTTCAATTTCTTGTCTTTTGGATTTCCTTAGTTTTGCTATATAGGTCTTTGAAGGTTGTAAGACAAAACAAGTTGATTATTGTTAAGTTTATTCATGAAATTGAATACCCAAAGCTTTCATGCTTGATTCTTTGTGTTCTTGAGAGAATACATGCTTTAGGAACATTCAAAGAAGATCGATCACCTTCTTTGTGGAGTGTTTCGCAATTAGGGTTTGTTATCCTAATTCTTTAGATCAACAACCTAAGACAAATCTGATATCTAATCCTTCTTAGGGATTGAAATCAAAGGCATCCGTGGGTTTTCTATTCATTGTGTTGGGGGTTCGCAATATCCAAAGGGGTTCTCACGCGTGAATACGAAGGTTCTCGTATCATTTGGTATCAGAGCCTAGGCTCTAGATCAGGTTATATCGTTCTTTCTATTAATCTTTTGTTTCTTGCTTTCAATTCTTGGATTGTTCATCAAGATCAAATCTGATTCTTGTTAGTGAAAAAAAAAAAAAAAGATTGAATCTTTATTGTTCCTAGGGTTTGTTCATCAATTGAACGGACTATTAGATATCTTGTGTGTGTGATCTTTTGTTGTTACAAGCGAAAGATTAGGGTTTGAAAATCTCTATTCTTGAGATTTGAGTTCAAAAAAAAAAAATCGAAAATTAAAAAAAAAAATCACCAAAGATCAATTCTTGTCTTGAGTATTGAGTGTCTTTCCAACAATATAATTCTTGTGTAGAGTTCGTTGAGTTTTCTTCAATTCTCGTTTGTCTGATTCGAAGAGTCTTGAAATTGTCCATTGTATCACTCTAAACACCTTGGTATCGAAATTCTTGGAATTGTTCTAAGAGTGTGATTCGATTAAGAACACGAAAAGAACAGGCTCGAGAGGTGTGAGGGAAACCCTGTGTGTGGCATCTTGATTAGAGAAACACGAGTGAACACCCCCATCTTGTGAGTGATAAACACGAAAGGGAGCGCTTGTGAGGAAATTGAACTTTATTATTGCTAACGATTATTTGTTTTGCAGGAAAAGATGTCGGGTAAGGGTGTGATTGAAGGTAGGGAAGGAGGTAGTAAAGAAGGGGCTTTGATGCAAGACGCTAGAGCATCTGAGTATAAGCGTCTAATCGAGATGATGATGGATATGAAGGAGTCTCTAGAAAATATGAATTTGAGACTACAAGCTGTTGAGAAGGAGGCGAGTCCTATGGGAGTAAATAGAGGAGTTAGTTCTACCACACCCCAGGTTGATGATGTGGGGGATGTTAATGAGTATCGGGAGGAGGAGTATGATGATAGTCCACCTATGATATTCAATAGGAGAGGTAGAGGTGGTAGAGGCGGTAGGGGTATAGGAAGAGGAAGAATGCAGGAGAATTATCCCGTTGCTAGGAATAGATGGAATGATGATTATGTAGATCGAGATTTGGGGTATCAAGTTGAAAATTCCTATCTTTCAGGGTAAGTCTGATCCTGAAGCTTATTTGCAATGGGAAAAGCGAGTTGAGTTGATTTTTGATTGTCACCAATTTAGTGAGGAGAAAAAGGTGAAATTGGCTGTTACCCAATTTCAAGATTATGCTATATCTTGGTGGGATCAGTTGGTGACAAGTAGGAGGAGGAATATGGAGTACCCTATTGATACTTGGCAGGAGCTTAGGGCTGTGATGAGGAAGCGTTTCGTTCCCAAGTACTTTCAAAGGGAATTGATTCAGCGGCTTCAAGTGTTGAGACAAGGTAGTAGGAGTGTAGAGGACTACTACAAGGAGATGGAGATGATCATGACGAGGGCTGATGTGGTTGAAGATGAAGAATCCACCATGGCACGGTTCTTGGGTGGCTTGAACAAAGAAATCGCTGATAAAGTGGAGTTGCTACCATATGTCGAGTTGGAGGAGATGGTACATCTTGCCATCAAAATCGAGAAGCAACTTCATGGCAAAGGTTCAAACAGGTATGTTTCCAAATCTTCTTCAAGCTATAATAATAATTGGAAAGGATATGGAAAATCTGAATTTAAAGGTGGAAATAAGTCTACAGTTGATGTAGCAAAGAGTAAGTCTGGTGGGGTTTCATCTGAGAAACCTAAAGTAGATGATCAGAAGGGTAGAAATCGAGATATTAAATGTTGGAAGTGTCAAGGTGTTGGACACATTAGTAGGGAGTGCCCTAATAGGAGAACATGGTGGTGAGAAATGGGGAAGTTGTCACTGATGATGAGGAGCTGGTAGTGACAAAGAGGAGGAAGCCATGCCTGAATTAGAAGACTGTAGTGATGAGGGTAGCATTGATGAGCCAGAAAAGGTTGAAATATTGGTTACTAGGCGTGCACTTAATACACAGCTGAAGGAAGATTGCCAGGAGGAGCAGCGAGAGAATTTATTCCACACTAGAGGTCTTGTGCAAGGGAGAGGTTGTAGTGTGATTGTCGATGGAGGAAGTTGTACTAATGTGGTAAGTACACTTCTAATTAACCGATTGGAGTTGCCTACTGTACCCCATCCTAGACCATACAAACTACAATGGCTTAGCGATTGTGGTGAGGTTAAGGTAAATAGGCAAGCTTTAATTTCTCTAACCATTGGCAAATACCATGATGAAATATTATGTGACGTCGTTCCTATGCATGCTAGTGATCTTCTATTAGGAAGACCTTGGCAATTTGATAGACAAACCGTGCATAATGGCTACACCAATCGATACACTCTCACCAAAGATGGCAGAAAAACTACTTTAACACCATTGTCATCCAAAGAAGTGTATGAAGACCAATGTGCTTTGGAAAGATTGAGAGAAGAGGCCGAAAGAAAAGAGCGTGAGAGTAGAAAAAGCACTTTTGAGAGAGAGAAGAAAAAGAGTGAAAATAAAGAGAGTGATGAAGTGAGTTGAGTGAAAGAAAGAGGGGAGTGAAAAGCAAAATAAAAATCGGCCTAGAGAGAAAAAGAGTAAGAATGTGAGCTTGATTGCTAGGACGAGTGAGGTTAGATATGCTTTGCATGCCAATCGACCTATATTTGTACTATTGTACAAAGGGGCTTGTTTGGCAACTAATGAGATTAACCAATCTTTGCCTAGTGTGTTTTCTGATTTATTGCAGGAATTTGAAGACGTGTTTCCTGAAGAGATGCCTAGAGGACTTCCACCTGTGAGAGGCATTGAGCATCAGATTGACTTCATTCCTGGAGCTGTCATACCCAACCGACCTGCCTATAGAACTAATCCTAGTGAGGCGAAGGAGATCCAGAAGCAGGTTGAGGAGTTGTTGGAGAAGGGGTATGTGAGAGAAAGTCTGAGTCCTTGTTCGGTTCCTGTAATATTAGTGCCTAAGAAGGACGGGACTTGGAGAATGTGTGTAGACTGCAGAGCCATCAACAAAATCACTGTAAAGTATCGTCATCCTATACCTAGGTTAGATGATATGTTGGATGAATTGTATGGTTCATGTTTGTTTACCAAAATTGATTTAAAATCTGGTTACTATCAAATTCGCATGAAAGTAGGCGATGAATGGAAAACTGCATTTAAGACTAAGTATGGTTTGTATGAATGGCTTGTCATGCCTTTTGGTCTTACGAATGCACCTAGTACTTTTATGCGATTGATGAATCATGTGTTGCGTGACTACTTAGGTAAATTTGTTGTGGTTTACTTTGATGATATTCTGATTTACTCTAAGTGTCTGAATGATCACGTTTTGCATGTGCGACTAGTGTTAACAAAGCTAAGAGAGGAGAAATTATATGCCAACCTTAAGAAGTGTAGTTTTTGCATGGATAAGGTTAATTTCCTAGGTTTTGTTGTCTCTAGTCAAGGAGTGGAGGTTGATGAGGAAAAGGTTAGGGCAATTAGGGAATGGCCTAGACCTAAGAGTGCTAGTGAAGTGCGGAGTTTTCATGGACTTGCTGGGTTTTATAGGAGATTCATCAAGGATTTTAGCACTATTGCTGCACCTTTGAATGAGTTAGTTAAGAAGAATGTTGGATTTGTATGGAGTGATACACAAGAACTTGCTTTTAATGAACTTAAAGAAAAATTGTGTAACGCACCATTGCTTGCTTTGCCTGATTTTGATAAAACTTTTGAAATTGAATGTGATGCTAGTGGTATAGGGATTGGAGCTGTTTTAATGCAGGATCACAGGCCACTAATGTACTTCAGTGAAAAGTTGAGTGGAGCGGCATTGAAGTATCCAACATATGACAAGGAGTTGTATGCCTTAGTGCGTGCATTGCAAACATGGCAGCACTACCTTTGGCCTAAGGAGTTTGTCATACATACCGATCATGAGAGTTTGAAGCATCTAAAGTCAAGACAAACTCAATAGGAGGCATGCGAAATGGGTAGAATTCATTGAGACTTTCCCATATGTGATCAAGTACAAGCAAGGTAAGGAGAACATTGTTGCTGATGCACTTTCAAGAAGGTACGCTTTACTAAATTCTCTTAGTACTTCTTTGCTAGGATTTGAATTGGTAAAAGCAATGTATCTTACTGATGATGATTTTTCTGGAGTATTTTCTGCTTGTGTTGATGGGACTGGAATTAATGATTACTTTGTATCCAATGGATTTCTATTTAAAAAGAATAAGTTGTGCATTCCTAAAGGATCTGTAAGGGAATTGTTGGTTAGGAAGCACATGGAGGGGGCTTAATGGGGCATTTCGGGGTAGATAAGACCTATGATATGCTACATGAACATTTCTTTTGGCCTGGCATGAGGCATGATGTGCATAAAATTTGTAAAACTTGCATTACATGTAAAGAGGCTAAATCTAAACTGCAACCACATGGACTATATAAACCATTGCCTGTTCCTGATGAACCCTGGACTGCTGTGTCTATGGATTTCGTTCTTGGCTTGCCTAGGACTAGGAAAGGTCATGATAGTATCTTTGTTGTGTAGATCGATTTAGTAAAATGGCTCATTTTATCCCATGTCATAAAACTGATGATGCAACATATATTGCTGATTTGTTCTTTAGAGAGGTTGTGCGATTGCATGGCATACCTAAAAGCATTGTTAGTGATAGGGATGTAAAATTTTTGAGTCATTTCTGGAGAGTTTTTGTGGGAAAGTTGGGAACTAAGCTTATGTTTTCGACTACTGTCATCCACAAACTGATGGGCAAACGGAGGTGGTTAATAGAACTTTGGTTCAATTGTTGAGGGCAATCATAGAGAAGAACATTAGGACTTGGGAGGATTGTTTACCATTTGTGGAGTTTGCATATAATAGGGCTATTCATAGCACTACGCATTATTCTCCGTTTGAAATTGTATATGGTTTTAATCCACTAACTCCTATTGATTTATTGCCATTACCATCTAATGAGTTTGTGAGTTTTGATGCTAACTCTAAGGCAGATTTTGTGAAGAAGCTACATGCACAAGTGAAGAATAGGATTGAGCAACACAATGCAAAAGTGGCTTCAAGGGTGAACAAAGGCAGGAGACCAATGATCTTTCAACCCGGAGATTGGGTTTGGGTGCACTTTCGTAAGGAAAGATTTCCACTACAACGAAAGTCCAAGCTGAATCCTCGTGGAGATGGTCCATTCCAGATACTTGAACGGATCAATGACAACGCCTACAAAGTTGACTTACCAGGTGAGTATAATGTAAGTGCTACATTTAATGTTGCTGATCTAAGTCCGTTTGATGTAGGTGATATTCCTGATTCGAGGACGAATCCTTTTGAAGAGAGGGGGAATGTTACGGTAGAGCCGCCGGGTCCAAGCTTTGGAACCAACTTTACATGAAGATCAAGCGGCTAAGGTCCAAGCTCAAAGGATTTCAAGTCCACCTAGTGTGCCACAAGGACCAATAACAAGATCCCGAGCTAAGACGCTTCAACAATCCTTCAATCAACACTTCCAAGGCTTAATCAAGCAAGTTGAAGATGGATTACAAGGTTATCAAAGCTTTGGGACAAGTTCGGGTCAAGTTCGTTTCAATATACTTCGAGTTCAAGAGGAAACATAAGAGGAAATTGAAGATTGGAGCGAATTGGAACAAAGGCCGCCAGCTTAAATATTTAGGCCGCCATCGTAAATATTTAGGCCTGCCGGCCATCTTGCCAGCGTAGATTTGTAATTTTCGACCAGTAGCATAATGGCCGCCCGCGTTGAAACTTAGGCCGCCAGCGTACTTTATTACGAGAAACTTTTCAATTTCTTGTCTTTTGGATTTCCTTAGTTTTGCTATATAGGTCTTTGAAGGTTGTAAGACAAAACAAGTTGATTATTGTTAAGTTTATTCATGAAATTGAATACCCAAAGCTTTCATGCTTGATTCTTTGTGTTCTTGAGAGAATACATGCTTTAGGAACATTCAAAGAAGATCGATCACCTTCTTTGTGGAGTGTTTCGCAATTAGGGTTTATTATCCTAATTCTTTAGATCAATAACCTAAGACAAATCTGATATCTAATCCTTCTTAGGGATTGAAATCAAAGGCATCCGTGGGTTTTCTATTCATTGTGTTGGGGTTCGCAATATCCAAAGGGGTTCTCACGCGTGAATACGAAGGTTCTCGTATCAGAGAAGTTTGGGTGTTCCTCCAATTTTTAGAGAGTAGGTATTGGGAGAAGAAGATGATGCAATGGAGGGGAGAAGAGAGAGAGAAAAAGAAAAAAAGATAAGAAAAATGTAAAAAATATATGTAGAAAAGAGAACTTATTTTTTTAATATATAGTATATTCTGCATCAGTTTTTGATTGAAGAAATGATGGAAATTTAGTCCAAGATTTAAAAAATTTAAATATTTATTTAGATAAATATTTTAATTAGATATAATTTTGATATATTCAAAAAATTCAAATAACATAAATTAAACTTACTCCTAAATCATTGTTCTGCATTTTCGACCAAACCTATGTTGGAGCCGTTAACACTTCCGACACCCCAACCACCCCTCCCCTACATTCTATTATTGTTGGAAAGGACAAGAGGATAAGCTTGTGCTATCTATTATAAAAGTTAATATCCATATTCTTAAATCATAAGGATCTCGCTGTAATTTAATATTTTAGGCCTGCATAATCTAAACGTAACCGTTTCGTCACATCCAACACTAGATATTATAATTAAATAATTGAAAACAAAAATCATTATTCTTCTGAATACACGCAAAGCCCTAAGACAATCAATACTGCTCACTTGCCGTCCTTTTCATCCACCGACTACCAACATAAATTGATAAATAAATAAAAAAAAAAAAAAGAAAGGTTCATTAACGACAATATCAATCATGTATATCCGCACTCAACTTCCTGCCTAAATTTGGTGAGGATAAAAAATTATATATTCGTTATCGAATCTGTTAGGTTGTTCTCCTTTCTTTCTTTCTTTTTTATTTATTTATTTTCAATTGGGCTATTAGAAACCTTTTTTTCCCCCCTTTTCATCTACTTTTCTTAGTTATAAAACAGTTTATAAAATGATATTATTAATGAAAAAGTTAGTGACCGCACCTTTGTTTAATTCAACTTTTTAAGACTGAGTGAATGTTTTCGTTTGTATTTATATCTTTTTAAAATGATATGTATAAATATATTTAATTTATATTTATATTTTATTTATATTTGATCTATTTAATCTTTTAATAAAAATAATCAACTTTTTTTATATGTACCTAATTCTTTATAAATAATTTGTTATAAAAAATTTTAAAAATCTGTATTATATTTATAATTTGCCAACAAACAAATAGACCCTTACATCTACACGATAACGATTATCTATAGAACTGGATGAGATAAGACAATTTTGATGTCTTTCTAAAAATATAAAATATAAAATTAAAAAAAAAAACAAATAAAAAGTTTGGCCCAATAAAAAAAAAAAAAGCTTTATAACACTTAACTGTTTATATTTTTTAAGTAAGGCGCTTATATTATTCGCTATTATAAGATACAGAAAAATATTAAAAAGGAGTTCATGCTTATATAAAAATAACAGTCCCTATTGCCATCCTTGCTTCCATCCACTATTTTAGATAAGCAACGAAAGCTAATTACACCAACACACGAATCGAAACGAATAAAAATGGGGAAAAGCAGGGTTTTGGTGGTGGGTGCACCGGCTACATCGGGCGGCGGATCGTGAAAGGCAGCCTAGATCGGGCCACCCACTTCATCCTCCAGAGGGCAGAGATAGGTCTTGATATCGACAAGCTTCAAATACTACATCCTTCAAGAAACAAGGGGCTCATCTAGTAGAAGGCTCCTTTTCCGACATGGACAGCCTTGTCAACGCTGTGAAACTGGTGGATGTTGTCATATGCACCATGTCCGGCTCCACTTCCGAAGCCATAACTACTGATGCAGCTCACTTAGTGGAGCCATAAAACAAGCTGGAAATGTTAAGGTATTAATGGTTATGTATTATAATAAATTTTATTTGTTTTGCGCGTGCAATTTATCAATATATTTTTCAATATGTTTTGACATAGCTTGAACTACGAATGCCATTAGACAAGTATATATATGTGGTGAATTGATTTGCATGGATAATCCACGTCTAGATCGATCACAGCTTCTTACTTTTTATGTTAAAAAAAGGTAAAATAATAATGGATTATATAAATTCATTGGATAAAGAGGATAATTATATTCTCATTGTGAGCGCATTAAAAGACATTCCATCCGATCAGAAATTGCCACTACGTATGAATCCCAAAGTGTCAATGAAGCATTTGCCAACTTAGATGTCATATCGGTTGGATTCAGATCTAAAATCGGACTCCAATTTATTGGCTCTTGGTTTCCGAAATTGGAGGAACCGGAGCAGGACTCATACAGCTGTTTAGTTTTCGATTCTTGAAAACCGTCGGTTTCTATGGTTTGATTTCGGTTCTTTTAGAATCAAGAATCGTAAAATTAAAAAAAGATTAATGAAAAAATGTTACTTAATTTAAGTATGAAGAAAAAAACTTTAAATTAAAATATTATTGATTAATTGTTTTAACTTAGTAGTTAAAAGAAATATACATTAGTATTTATTTATATACAATCACTTGCACTTTTGGTTGCTATGTTAATAATATGAGATTATAAAATGTCCAAAATACAATAAAGTTCCATAAGTAAAAAACAAATCCCATTGTTCAGAAACAAAAGTTTAATACATGATTTGAAGTATATTTATTATTTATATTGTTAATAATAATACATTTAATATTGTAGACATGAAATAAATTTTTACTTCTCATTTGAAAATAGTTCAAATATTTATTTTTTAATTATAATTATTTTTAAATTTCCTTTCCATCTTTATTTTTTCTTTCTTTTTTTTTTTTTAAATGTTTGCGGCGTATTACTAGGGAACCGCTGCTTCAAACAATTTTAGGGTCTGTTTGGATTGGCTTTTTTCCAGCAGATACAGACACTTTTTCAAACTTTTTGCTAATAAATTATTTATCAAAGAAATAGATATAGATAAAAAAAGTTGACAGTTCTCATCAAAAGATCAAATAGAACAAAAAATAGATAAAATTTATATGCAAATTGGATATATTTACATATATCATTTTAAAAAGATACAGATACAGATGAAATACAGATAATCCAAACAGACCCCTAAAAAGATGAAACTGCTAAGACAGCTAGAACCGACAGATTTTTAGCCGATTCAAAAATTTCAGTGATAGATCGGGCTGATTCCAATTTTGAACCAACCATCATGAGAATGTCAGTTGGCAGCCAACTGACGAAACAAATTGAAACGATGACATGTTGAGCTGCTACGTTTGGCGCGAGCTTTAAACCTATTTTAGACATTTTCTTTGATTTGTTTTTTAGCTGTTATTATAGTAGACTGGAACAGCTCCTGAAAACGAAGATGTTATCGGGTAAAAACTTAATGGATGAAATGGGGTTTAACGGAATTAAGCTATACTTAAATTGAACTGTTTTTAGTATCAGTCTGATCCATCGAAATGAATCATCAGTAGGTTAATCTCGATCTTACAACATTCATGGTATTTTGTTTATGTGTATATGGAGGATCTCTTCTTCTTAAAATTCTTTATTTTATCTTAGGTTTTTTATTTAACATCCCAATTTACCAATTAATACCTTAAACATTATATATTTATTTTTTATATTAGTTTATCATGACATTATATAAAATTTAGAAAAAGAAAACAACTTTTTAGAAGCAATTGCCTTGGATCATCTCAAGGCCATTATAGGCTCATAGAAAGTTGGCCCATGATCTTAATAGCTTGGTTCAAGGTCTAACAGGTTGGTCCATAGCGCAGAGAGGTTGGCTTGGATTTAAAGAACCCATAATCAAAATTGATTATCAATAGGCGGTGATAATTAAACGTCTTAGCTTGCAAATGGGGATATTAAAAAAAAATGGAAAATAATATCACATTAAGGTTTTAGATTTATGTAATGGATAAAATGTTTGTAATCGGAAAAAGTAAAACTTCTAGAAAATAAGGAAGATAGGTGCACACCCATAATTAAAGTTAAAAGAGTTTTAAACTTAAATTATTTGCAAGTTCTTTATATCTTGATTTTATTCTTATGTCAAAGTATGAAATCATAAGGATAAACAAATAAGTATTCTTTGTTTTTGATGTAGACAATGTAAAAGGTTTAAGATCTTAATAGCCAAAAAGAGGAGAGAAAAAAAATGTCATCATGTGACACACGTATTTAACCTAAAATCAGGCATGAAATGATATACCTAATAAACGATGTATTCGAGGTGCAGCGATTTTTGCCTTCAGAGTTTGGGATGGATCCGGCAAGGATGGACCTGCAATTGAACCAGAAGAGTAACATTCGATGAGAAATGAGAGTGAGAAAAGCAATCGAGGAAGCAAACATCCCATACACTTACATCTCAGCTAACTGCTTTGCAGGTTACTTTGTTACCCAATCTATCTCAGCTTGGCAGGTTAACCCCACCTAAAGACCAGGTCAATGTCTATGGAGATGGCAATGTCAAAGGTAATTTATAGGTATATTTGTTCCTCATTTGAACTATATGTCTAAAATAAAGATTGGTGTTGAACTCTTTAAAATAAAAGCTACACAAGTTTTAAGGTAAGAGTTTTGGATAAAGCATTGACTTATTAGGTTAAATATGTCTATTTTTATAGGAAATGTTTGCTGCTTATTCGTATCGTGGTAAGGACGATGCACCTAACGAATTCTGTTTGCTCCTTTTGGTTGCTTATTTTTTCACTGGAGGCTCGGCATGACATTGATATTTAAAAAGATACTAAAATGATTAAAATAGATGAAAAATTGTTCATAATTTTATAATTTGATCTACTTTGCATCAAAATTAATTTGCGGAGACAGAGCATGTCTATGAATTTACGAGATGGAAAATTTGAAAAAAAAAATATATAAATGCGGAATTACATCGTACTTATCCTTATATATTGTTCATGATGATGGTTTTTCTACATTCTGCTACTTGGCCACATTTTCATTTGCAGTACACAAAAGAATTACCTTTTATACTTTTTGTATAAATTTTGATGATATACAGCGGTGTTCCTTGACGAGGATGATGTCGCAACATACACGATAAAAACAATTGATGATCCACGTACCTTAAACAAAACAGTGTACTTAAGGCCTCCTGAGACATTCTCACCCAAAGACGCTAATCCAGATGTGGGAGAAGCTCTTGGGAAGCAACTGCGGGAGAAAACTATTCTGCAGAAGATTCTTGGCCTCCCTCAAAGGTAAATAAATAAATAAATAAAAAAACTATGTGTGACTCTTACATGACTTTTAGTGGAATTATTTATTTTTTTAGCCTGTTTTTAGTGGAATTAAATACAGTTTTAGTGGAATTTATTATATATGTTTAGTACAAAAGGTCAATTTTCCTATTATAGAATAAGTATACGTACGTTTAAGCTCGAAAAAAATAATCATTAAATCAGGCGCGCGTGCGTGTTCGCAAGTGGAATAGTGAAATGAATGAAATATCCACCATTTATATTTACAAATATTTTATCTGATGAGTGCATAGAAAATGCTTCATATTTGAACATTTTATTGTCAATACCTAGTTAGTGTAACTAGGACTGAGTAAGTAACCTTATTGTATGGGGTATTTTACCTAAATCTTACTCAATCGAATAGGTTTTGGATGAATATTAGAGTTAGTGGTAGGTTTTAGATATAGGATTTTTAGAACCTTATCCCATAGTATAGGTTATAGTTATGAGCTTTCCATACCATGAATCCATCTCGAAACCTATACTTTACTAAATATACAGTACAAATTCCTAAATATTTATACCTACCTTGCAAGAATTGTATAAAATTATATTAAGTTATTAATAATAAATAGTACTATTATTTCTAATAACTTTTTTAAAATCAATATTATTTAAGGTAATGACACTCTTCGTTATTTTTACTATTTAATTTTAATAGTGCTACAATGCTTTAATTATCTTCAATGAAAAATATTTTATGTATCATCAATAAATAATTAAATTAAAATGCAAATCTTTTAGTAAATTTTTTTACATTTATTTATTCTTTTACAATTTTATTATTTTCCCTCTTTCTTTTTCATTTAAAACGAAATTGTCTTCTTATATGAATACTATGTTGATATTTTCATCATATCGCTACTTTTATATTTTTTTAATTTTTATTTTATCCTTCCACGTTCACAAAATTTAAAGTTACCCAATTTTTTCTAATTCTGTTATACACCAAAATGGTTTATTATTAATATAAATCAAAGCAAGGATAGTATGAAATTATGAGGAAAAAAAGCGTACATCAAAATTCTTCAATTGATATACAAAAGCAATTAGTGATGGTATCGATATTAAATAACATTTAAGTTTCTTTCCACACTCCAAAAGTAATTTTGATTTAGTACAGGTTCTATAAGGTACCCTATATTTTGTATGTTTTACAGGGTACATGATACAAGATGGGTATAAAATGGTACAAGGTAGGTTTTGGGTATAAAATTTTGCACCATGTACCATATAAGATAAGGTATGGATAGCACTTCATACCCTACCTATTCTATATCCGCTCACTCTAAGCGTAACTATTATATATTTTAACTTTGTTATATTATTGATACCTCATTCAAGTCAATTGAGCTAGAAAGAAGATCAATTAATATTACACGTCAAGTGTGTGTGTGTGTGTGGTGTATATATTATAAAAATTCTCACAATTATATTGGTAATAAACTTCACCAATGCACTGTTAAGAAAAAACTTAATGCAAGGCTACATGCTTTACAACTAATCGTATTAGGTCTATTTGGATTGTCTAATTTTTATCTGGATCTTATGTGTTTAATTAATTTATGAGTAAAAATATCGGTTTTCATCTGTATCTATTTCTTCACAAAATCTATTTGAAAACGATAAAAATAAGATGTTAAAACAATTAGAAACAGTTGAAACAAACTACCAATATCCAAAAAAAAAAAAAAAAAAGAGCCTATTAATCAGGTTAGGCCTTTAATTTTTACATTATTGGCACTTTCATTTTAGTTTGTTGCGCCTGGTATTGCCTTATCTCCCATAGAATTATTTTTGCCTTAAATTTTGTCAAGTTATGTAAGTGGGTTTGGTGTGGCATATATAATCAAATATCTTATCACATAAGCCTATAAAATAAACCACATATATATGTGTGTGTGTGTAAGACCTTTATTTAGACAAAGTGGCAAACTCTAAGTTTCCTTTTTTATTTTTTTATTTTTTATTTTATCTTTCTGATGGAGACTCCGCAATGAATTTTTATCCGTCAGATGTGGCAGTGTCACTTAAATAGCTAGAAATTCACCGATAATCATGGAATGAAAAGCAAAATTCTTCTTATAAAGATTTCAGTTCGCTCGTAGAATTATTATTTTATGTGATCTTCATTATCATTATATAAACATTACAAATGCTTCTAGTCATCGATGGAATGGATCTGTGTTTTTAACTTTCCTACATATTCCATATTTAATTATATCTACCAAGTATTAATCTACAAGTCAAGTCACAGATACAAGAAAAGATATATTGGTATTTTTACATATATATTTATTTTATTACTTGGGTAATTAAAATTTCAATCAAACAAATAAAGTGATAGATGTTTCTTTCCTATATTCCTTAAAAATTATAATTTTCATTTTATGAAATTCCATTCCACCTGTCAAACTTGTCAAGTATATGAAAATTTAAAAAAAAAAAAAAAAAAGGAAAGGAAAGCAAAAGACTACGTATATTTAGACCCTTTTTTTCTTTTTGTTGAGCTATTTGTTGCTATATATTGTAGGAGCAGATTATGCAAACCAGGTGGGAATCGGACACTTTTATCATATTTACTATGAAGGTTGTCTGGCAAACTTTGAAATTGGAGATGGTGCAGAAGAAGCTTCCAAGCTTTATCCAGAAGTCCGATACACTTGCATGGATGAGTACATGAATTTGTATCTTTAAGAACAGGGTTGCCTCAACTTTAAAACGCAATAGAAAATAAGATCTAAGGAAAAAAAAAAAAAAAAGGGTTTTACTTACTTTTGATCTTTTTAGTATGCATTTGGTTCTCCCTTTTTTTAATTAAAAACTCCCCATGAATGTTTCATTGTATACAATTGAAAACACATTAAAAAAAAAAAAAAAAAATCATATTTAGTCAATTGCCATAGGAATGCCTCAAGACAACTAGTTTATTTATTTGAGGATCCTTTTCTAGAATATTCATCTACGATAATAAAATTAAGACTTCTCTTACATTGATTAGCACATTGCCTACATATGATTGGCTAATTAATACAAATCCTAATTACATATATAAGTCTAAGACTCTATCAAAGATTTTTTTTTTTTCCAAAATTAATGTGATTCAATTTACATGGGATACTAAGTTGAATAGTTTAAAAAGGTTTAGCACATTATTTAATGAAAAAAAAAAAAAACAAATTTAATCTATTGTCACATGCATGCCGCAAGATAACTAGTTTATTCTAGGGTCTCCTCCTAGAATATTCATCCACGATGATAAAATTAAAACTTCTCTTAGGTCAATTAGCACATTAGCTACATATGATTAGCTAATTACTACAAATCTCACTTACATATATAAGTCTAAGACTCAATCAAAGATTTTTTTTTTGCCAAATATAATTTGATTCAATTTACATGGGATACTAAGTTGAATAGTTTCAAAAGGTATAGCAAATTGAGTCAAACCTATAGTAAATGAATTGCATTTCACATTTTGATCTCATTCCATTTACTTTTCAATCCAATTCAATGAGCATCTTAATGGCTTGTTACACTTGTCAACAAAATCTCAATTCCTAGGATATAGCTACTAATATTATACTTGAAAAAGTGAGTAAGGCAGTCAAAGGTAATGATTATATTAATGCCATTATCTAAAAGAACCATCTTTTGCACAAAGATATGTTGGGCATAATATCCTCTTTATCTTATTTTTTTTATAGGTTGGTCGATGATTATGAGACATTAATTAGTCACAAGCCTTGAATTAGAAATTCTTAATGACTAAAAGCATAATCTTTTTGTGATATGTCCACCATAGCTAGTCCTATTGTCTATCATCAAGACAATCAAATAAAGCTAAGGAAAATTCACATTATGTTGGAATAGTGGAAGGATGGAGGAAGAATTTTTATTTTTTTCTTTCTTTTTGGAGGAAATATATGTGCAAGCAACAGAATATGTCATCTTCTCATCACATTAAAAGTGCTTCATCCAAAAATGAGAGAAAGGAAGGAAAAGTTATTGAAATTACTACCTCATCCATGATAGATACTATCTTTTTAATCAATCTTTATTTATAACGGACTATTTAATAATTGAGATCTTCAAATTAAAAAAAAAAAAAAGTCAACTTCTCACTTAATCTACTTATTTTACTTTCCTTTGTATTTTAAATAAAGTAAAACAATAACTTTCTCCCTATCATATTGAAATGATCCAAACACCACACATAAAATTCAAAATTTAGAAATAATAGCTGGGAAATAATTAGAAATTTAAACTAAGAGAATGAATAAAATTAATTAGTGGGTTAACTAAAATGACACTTAAAGTTGGTTTGATCAATGGATCTAGTTAGAAGATTTGCCAAATACAAACCTAATAGGATGGATGGTTGAGATCGTGCCAAGTGACACTTTGAAAAGGAGCCTTACAAACCCTAGACCGTAGCCCCATATAAATGCTCCTCATTTTCTACCATGACTTCATCAGGAAACCTAATACAACCCTAAGGTAAGAAACCCTAGACCCTATCCTCCACTTAATGCTAACTAAATAAGATTAAAAGAGAATTAGTAATAATCAGTTGAGATCATCCATTTTATGATAGGAAATGTTGACAATGGAAGCAAACTAAGAGAAGAAGAAAATCAAGAAACTTAGAGAAATTCGTAATAAGATGAGTACAAGGATTTCAAGTATAAAAATGAAAAGTTTATGGTGTTTTAGATGTAAACTTTTACATAAGGATGTTAATAGGAAATAAAGGTAGCAAAGAAGTTAATTTTAGAGGTGTTCTGAGCTTTAGGTTACTACCTTATAGCTATAACAACAAGGTAAGAACTAAACTCAACTCTAGTATTATGAAGATATGATAATAAGAAGATAAGAGAAGTCTGAAAGTGTTAAAGTAAATAATGAACATGTTTCAAGTTGAAATCTTGTTAGAGATTGACCTTGAGAAGAAATGAATGCTGCTAAGTGTTTAATACTATGGATAATATCATATAATAAACGAAAAATTGATGTTATTGATGTTAGAAGTCTAATAAAAGGTTGTTTATGAAATGTTTTGGAAATTTCAGAAAAAACATAATTTTTTTTTTTTTTTGTTGCTGTCAAAACTACATGTTTTAAGCTTTCAATCTCAATAAATCATGTTTTAACAAATAAATGATGAAAATTAATATAGGCTTGAATCCATTCATATAATACCTTTAAGATCATCGAAAGTTGTCTCAAAACATGTTTTTAACAAAAACGTCAAGTTTAAGCTCGAGATTTCATGAAACCTAGAAAAGCACGGCATGAACACAAAGTTATGTTCCAACCGTGCTTCTATCTAAGCCTCAAAAACAAGAGGAGTCGTGTGTTTCCCAGAAAAGCATGGCATATACCGACATCATGTACCTACCCATGCTTCTCTTTGTCTAAAACATTTCGAGACCTAGAAGAACATGAGGAGATACATGCAGCAATGTTTCCCCCATGCTTGTTTCTAATCCTAAAATGCGTTGAAAACTAGAAGAACATGGGGAGATACTTGCAGCTATAAACCCTAAATTTTCGGTAGTTTTATAAGTAGAACTTTAAGGTCAAATGAGAAACTAGAATCTTGAAGTCAAACTGAGTCAACCATGAATGTTGGAAACGCTAGACTCAATTAGACAATTTTTAGAACTCTAAAATATCACATAAATTAGCAAAATAGGACAAACTTAAATTACAAACCACATATAGAGTATATACCCTAAAACAATTAGATCGGCAAATTCGACCGTTTTGAACTTTTACAAGATCAGTTTCCATGTTCAAACCCCGATAAGAAAACGAGGGAAAGTATTTTGACAAACAATTTACACTAGAAATATAATAAGATATTCATAAAATATCTTATACAATTTTATCAGCTTATAAAAACGTCAGGTTTAGCTTTATAAGCGTATTTTTATCTCTAGTGATAATTTAATTGTCCTATTTACTATTCACTCTACTCTATTTTTTCTTACAACTACTCTCACATCTTACATACCTATTATTACATTTAATTTACCAATACAACTTTTTACTATACTTTACTTACTTCTTACTTTTCCCAATCAAATTTTATTAAAATTCCTCTCTCTTTGGAAATTGTAAGACAACACATTCAGATCGTGTTACACAATATCTTGTTTATGGTTATATACATGTCATATTCATATTGTTCATATATTGTTAACTAATCTAACTTTTCTATATATTTATGTATGTATATAAGTATTTATATTTTTAGAGCCTACTACTCACTAACATAACTTTATTTATTTCATACACTTATTTTATTTCATGTTCTATATTTTTGTAAGATTAGTCAATTTCTAGCCTTGGACTTGTCTACATTCAAGTCCGAAAGAGACTGGAAAATTTTAAGTCTCAAAACCTTGAAATCTAAGACTTCTATTTTTTATTTCGTTATGCTTGCTTTATTTTATTACATATAGTGCCTTAATCATTTCAAGTCCGGAGAGTCTTGATAATAATCTAATACTCATATTTCTATTTATGTTCTTATTTATTTATTTCTAAATTTTCTATGTTCTTAAAATAATTCCATGCTCTTCATTTTGTTATTACTTTTTTTTTTTAATTCATGCACATATATGATCATAAGTGATGTTGTTACTATGTGAAAATGGATTTTTGTTAAAAACATGAATGTTGATAATTCTTTGCTATGCAAAATATTTTCCTTAAATCTTATTTCCAATACATGAGAAAGCTTTTCATTGAGAATAAAGAATTAGAGAGAGACATTCATCGACATTTTTCAAAAGGCCAAGACTTAAAGGAATTCCTAAAAGTTTACCACTTGGGGCATTTCCTTCACAAACAAGTAAAATTCCATGTTTTGTGAAATAAATTATTAAATAAAGTTTTTGAAATAAGTATAAGATATTCAAGGTTTCAAAATAAATATTAAACCATGATTTTTAGTTAAGTTTCATGTTTGCACAAATTTAAGATAGGAAAATTTATTATAAGTCTAAAAGTTATTTTTCATAAAACTCAAATTTTCTACATTCCATGAAGATAGTTTAATAAAAATTCTATTTTAAGTGACATCACTAAGATCATGCATATAATTTGAGCTATTATTTTACTATATGATTTCTAAAAGTTGAAGTATTTTATACTAGCCTTAGAGAGTCCATATGAAGTGAAGGTTTTTGAAAATTAAAAAGATCAAGGTTTGGAACTTTTGAACGCAATCTACTCTAAAGGATTCTGAGACCTAGATGATCTTAAATGTTAAAAATTACCTTAGAAACGGATAGAGCATTTGAAATATATAGAAAATGACTACTCATATGTGACATTCCGAGTTAAAATATACAAGTTATGACCATTTTAAACTGAAACTTTTATATCTGAGAAAAACGACTCAAATAGAGTTAGATATTTAAGTAAGACATCTATGAAATACTCATTATGTGGTTTTTTTTTTTTTTAGGTAACGAAAAATTTGATCTACTATTCCCCAAGGATTATTTTGACTAAAGTTGCAAAAAATGGTCAAGTGAGTTTATCTCCCTGTTTTCATGTATTCATGTTTGTGCTCGTAAAATAGAAGCATTAGAAAATAGGAAAAGATAAAAATGGAATATGCCTGTGGGGAATTTCATGGGATATGATTGTACTTATGGTGTTTGTTGAAAGTAAGTAAGTATATCAGAACTTGAGTTATTGATTAATAACTTTATTTTTAATGCCATGATATATTGTTTGTGCATATCTTTATGATTACACCTAAAATTGTTAATATCTCAACTGAGAATGAATTAATAAATTGATCATGCATGACAGGAAGTGAATCACATCATTTTCACTACTATACCTTCGTGTGGGACAAGAGAATAGTAGTGGTGGAAAGTAGAAGTTAAAAAATCTAAGAAAATATGTAGCAAGTAGGAGCCTAAAAATCTACAAAAACTTTATGATGCTCGTATGGGCCTGTAACCCTCCAACCCTAAATGGAACGTGTATATCCATTTAACATATGATTTTTTATTAATCATTTGTGTTGCTTGCTCATATGGATATTGCAGTTCATATGCTTGCTTAAATAACTTGCTTGATTATTTGTATGAGTACTTCATTATGTAAATATTCTCACTAAGCAAGTGTTGCTTATACTCTAACAAATTTTTCATTTTGCAGACTTACTTATGGTTGGAACCTAGAAGATACAATTCTCAGGTAAGACTTTTTGCAATCTAGAGGAGTTTTTAGAAGAAGTTTACAAGAAGACCTTAGAATGTAGACTTCCATAGAAATCTCCTATAAATAACTTCTTTAGATTTTCTTTTTGAATTAGGACTATTTTTTTGTAGAGTATGTATTACTAAGACTTTGATAAGGAATGCCCCTTTGACTTTGTAAGGAGACCATTTGAATGTTTTAAATTTGCTTGTATACTTTATTTTATTAGCCCCTTAAATTGCATAACTCCACCAGTGTCCCTTATTATTATGTAATATGCCTTGTGTGTGATATGAAAGCTTCTACGTGACTAAGTATTCATTCTCCATCTTTAATATTATGCATAATAGACTACCACGTTTAGGGTGCTCTTTGGGGCATGGCAGCAACCGTGTTCCCCCTATGCTTCACTTTGACATCCCTTCCCCCAACCCCCTAACTCAAAAAAAAAAAAAAAAAAAAAAGGAAGAGCATGCCTGAAACATGACTAACCTATTCAGTCATGTAACAAAACGAGGACATACATCTCCTGATGTATTAGTCGTGTTCTTTCCCAGCCCCTTTTTCCTTCTTCAATCTTTATCCAAATAGAAAAGAACTTAATCCAACTTCTTCCTTAGACCTAAATAACTCTCTAAACATGATCTTTAAGCAAAAAAATTAAGTCAAAGTGACTTAGATATAACCAACAATACAAAAGGATTAGAGATGGATAACCATGAACTAATTTCAATTTTAATCATGAATAGCTTCAGAAATCGAGTTTGGAAAAGGATAACAAGCTTAAACCAATGAATAGGTACGCAGTAAATATGTGCTATTTGTTAGGATAGTTTTAATAACCAAATTAAGAATTTAAATTCAGCTTAATTAAGTGTTAGTTGCTACTTTGCTACCTACAGTAGGAGTGGCACCCCAAATTGGGTTACAAGTATGAACTTAACTTTTGGATGATGTTGTAGTTTTGGCACTCAAGCCCCTACGGTATGTGGTTGAGCTCGTCGGGTAGTCGATAGGGAAATTTCCAAGATCAAATGGCTGACTAGGAGCATGTATGAAGTTGTAATGAGTTATATGGTGTTATGGAGTTCTATATAAAGCGTTACAATGAACCATGCTCATTGGTAGTAGCTTGTGAGGAGATGAACCAAATGAGACTATTTTTTATTTTCTTTCTAGTAAGTTCTGGGGACTTATTGAACTCCCCTCTTTAGCGCTCGATTCACTGTGGAAACCCTACCCCTTTTGTTTGGCAAAAGTCTTGAGTACTTTTGTGTGTATCAGTATTTTTAGGATGCCGTGAATACTTGTTTGCTGACTTAAACTTAATCAACTTAATTTGTGTTGTTACATTAGCCTAAGCTTCCATGACATAAGTGCATATGTTTCATTATTATGTACTGGGCTTCACCACTCACATTTTACTATTTTAGGTACTAATGAGAGTTCATATGTGGACCTCTACTATGATTCTATAAGTTTCAGGACCGACAAGATAGGAGAGTGACGTCGACAATTGAAGGATTAAATGGAACCTTGAAAAGACTATTTGAATGTCTATTATTATTTCAGTGGATGTCTATAAAAAACTTAAGTATTTTACTATTGTGGGCCAAGTGCCAAAATTTATAATCGAGTTGAGCCTAACTCCCCTTTTGGCTACTATCTTAAACTATTTTTTACTTTAAATTTTTGTTTTACGCTTTCTTAAAGTACTTTTCTATATGTTGGTATAATGGTTTATAAATTGTTAGTAAATTGTGTTTCGATGCGTTGTGGTCAAACTAAAGAGCCTAATCATGATTTCATAACTAAAACTTGATTAGCAACTCACCTAGTTAACAGAAACCTTGCATATGTTGCTTCAAGACGATGTGTGCGGTAAAACAACCACGTTCTTAAGCAACTTAAGGTTACGTCATTTCACACATTCTTTTGTCTTAATTCATGTTTGTTTTAACAACTCACCTAGTTAATGGCAGCCTTGCACATGTTGCTTCAAGACGATGTATGCGGTAAAACAACCGTTCTTAAGCAACCTAAGTTACATCATTTCACACATTCTTTTGTCTTAATTCATGTCTGTTTTTTCCTTACTTCACCTATTCCTTTTATCTCTCCAAACATAATCCTAATAGTGATGTAAAGGAAAATCAAACAATGTACCTTGATCAAGTTCTTAAGGTAGTCTCCATATAATAATATTGAAGTAAGAAATACTTGCATAATTACTGCATGAGTTTCACTTTTTTTTTTAAGTTTTACACATAATAATTGAGGTTGTAATATATGATATTCAATCAAACTTTCATTTGTCAATATTCGCTCTTGAAGTTTGAAATTACTAAATATCACACTCAAATAAGCTTTTAATTTTCAAATTTACTATCTTCATGTTGTTAAGCAGATGACATGTCACCTAATCATTAGAAAAAGAGCATAATTATAAGCAATGTAAAAAATTTAACAAGAAAAAGTGAAGTTATGGTATTTAGTAATTTTAAATTTTAAATATAAAAATGGAAAAAAAAGAACTCAAAGTCCAAATAGTGCATTTGTCATTATTCTATTAAAATTATTCATATAATAATAATGATGATTATGATGACTACAATGAAGAGGGTAACAACAGCAACAAATCATTCTTAATTGAAGTGATTTCTTTAAACCATTAGCCCTTCTAATACTAAAATTGGAATCTCAAACTCTTCTATCAAGTGTAGCTCATGATTTATAAAGTTTTGTAGGTAAAGGTAACCTAAAAATATTTGTTACGTCCGACTTTGTTGTAGAGAGAGAGAGACAAATCATTACAACTAAACCAAAATTAAATAAAGGGTCAATGTCCAATCATTACAGCTAAACCATAAATAGAGAGTTAATGTCGCATTCACTATGTAAACTTTACTTAGCTTAAATATACAATTACCTAAGTTAGATTGAACTTTACTCAACTTAAATATACAATTACTTAAGCTAATTATGTTAGTTCCATTAGATGGCATGGATTCTGTAGCCAATATTGAAGTTAGAAATGCTTGCATAATTATTACATGAGTTTCACATTTTTTTTGTTAGTTTTACACATAATTGAAATGATCTAGGCACCAATCATAAGAAATAAAAATCAAAAGAAATCAATGGAAGCTAATTAAAGTTACATATGAATTTAAATGACTAAATTTTTCAAAATTTCCAAATTCACCTTAAGCCAGGAACGAAAATTTTGAAAATTAAAAAAAAAACGATTTTGGATTTAAGAATTGAAATTGAAGAAAAAGGAGTCTCAATGTAGAATTTGAATTAAATGAGAAATTCGATTCTTAAAGAAAAATTCATTGAGACATATGAAGGATTTAAAAGAGTATTTTAAATCTCAAATCTCAATTGCACCAATTTATTAATTCAATTATAACAAATTTTCTATTCTTTTCTCTATTGTCTACTTAGTTTATTTATTTAAATTATCTAACTATGTTCAAAATTAACTATCTACTATATTATTTATTTAATCGTTTTTAAATTAACTAGATGAGAGTTTAAGGTATTTCAGTGTTAAACTTAATTATGAACGCAAGTGTGTTCAGATTTGAACTTTGACTTCCTATATATCTTTTAATGATGTAACCACTTCCTTCAGTAAATCTGTCTAATGTAACCACTTTTATTCATTGAAGTATATTTGAAAGTATCTTCTTAAAATTTTGGACATTGTTATCTTAAAAAAGTATGAAGATTAATCTTATCTTTGATAATATCTTCTGCTGCATTTAACATCTATGATCAATTGATATTAAATCTTCTAAAGGAAATTCTATTGAATATCTTTGAAACCATGTGACATGAAGCTCCAAAAAATCTTGATACTTAGTTGTAACAACGTGTTGTGTGAATCTTAACCCATATCCTCTTCTCTTCTTGATAGTGAAAATCCATCTTTAAAATCTCATCTAATTTCTTCTATGTTAAAGTTGAATAATACTTCAAAAAGAACTCCTATATAATCGAAGTAACCAAGCTTTCCATAAAGCTTGTCTTAAAAAGCTTAACGAGCAAAACAACTTAATATGTATCCCCATAGATTTTTTAAGTCTACTTAAGTGGAATGCATTAGATGCATTATCTAAATATATCTAGTGTCTTCATCATTAATAAACTTTTCCTTAATATGAAAGAAGTTCACAAGAAAAAAGAACTCGTAATACGTTCTTCTTAGCTTAAAGATTTTGATAGTGATTCTAACTTCTAACATAGCTTCTCATAGTGATCTGCAATGCCTGACATTAAATTTACTAAAGCTTCTTACTATTGCTATACACTTAGTTAAATAAATTAGATAACTTTATTTCCTTTTTGCTATCATCAAAACCATAAGGAGAGATCTTAACATTTATGTTCCTTGTAATTTTCTGTAGCTAGTATCTTTAAGTTCCAACATTATTCTATTAGAGATAACCAAAAGAAGCCTATTTAAGTTGGAGAAACACAATGGGGAGAAACCCAAAATCAAAGGGAAGCATGATGGAACCAAGCTAACAATAGCCCTTAATTCTAAATTTCAAAGATGAAAAGTATCACCTTTGTAGTCCTAATGAAGACATTGTTCAAGTCTCAAGAGTCATGGACATAGTAGAGAACGGGCATGAAGAGCACCGAACAAACTTAACCAACAATTATAAGAAAATCACAAAGAGGATGCAAAAGCATTACTGTTCATTTAATCGACACTGGATATCTAGAATTGCAGCAGCTACTACCTCCAAACAAGCATGGGAAATTTTGAATCATGAATATATAGGTAACAAGAAGGTAATTATCATAACATTACGAACTCTTTGTTGTGATTTTGAGACTAGCTATGAAAGACAAAGAATCAATGCAAGAATTCCTATATAAAGTACCTGAGATTGTTAATAAAATGAAATCTTATGGGGAAACCATGAGCAATGAAACTGTAGGAGGTAAGGTATTAAGGAGTTTAACCTCAAAATTTGATCATGTTTTTGTTGCAATTAAACAAACTAAGGACTTGTCTACTTTTAGCTTTCATGAATGATGAATACTTTGTTGGCCCATCAAGCTAGACTTTGCAGGTCTCGTGAAAAGATTGAAGAAAAGGCTTTCCAAGTGAAAGGAAAGTTAGAAAGTTTTCCAAAAGGAAAAGAAAAAAAAAGCGCAAGAAGCCATGGCAAAGGCAAAGGTGAATTTTGCAGACAAAGTCATGGTGGTGGTAGGGATAGAAGTCAAATTGGTGAACCACATCAATATAAAGGCTCAATCTAGTGCAGATATTGCGTAAGATAAGCCATAAACAAGCTAATTGTTGAACTAAATAGAAAGAAGAACAAAAGCAAGCAAACTTTGCAGAGAAATTTCAAGAGGAGAGTAAGTTGTTCACGGCCTATTCACCAACTCAAGATGATGTCAACAATAAAGATGTATGGTTTTTAAACAATGGTTGCTCCAAGCACATGTCTAGAACTAAGTCATTATTCAAGGGGCTAGATGAATAACAAAAAGTGAGGTCACCTATGGCATTGAAAAGCAAATGAAGGTTGGAGGAAAAAGTACAATTGCCATCAAAACTATGCATGGTGATGTCAAACTTCTCCATGGTATGCAATATGTGCTTGTTTTAGCTCACAACTTATGGAGTATTAAGCAGTTGATATCTAGTGGATACTCTAATGTGTTTGACAATAATTCATGTATCACTTATGATTAAAAAAAAAAAAATAGTCAAAATATGGAAACTATCTATATGGCACATAATTGAATGTTTCCTCCAGATGTTTTGAGTGTTGTAAGAAAAGCCTTAATTGTTAGAAGGAATAATGAGGCTAATTTATGGCATTTACGTTATCAGCATTTGAATGTGAATGTTTGAAACTTTGAGTCAACACCAAATGGTTATTACATTGCATAAAATTGGTGAATTTGATTTTTGTGAGGAGTATGTTTATATGAAGCAGAATATGAGTCATTTCCTATTAGAAAAAAATCATGGAAAGCTTCTAATTACCTTAAAATTGTGCATGTCGATTTGTGTAGGCTTATGAAAACAAAGACACTTGGTGGAAATCTCTATTTTCTATTATTTACGATGATTATAGTAGTTTAAATTGGGTTTATTTCTTAAAGTTTAGAATTTTGGGAAGTTTAAGGCATTTGTTAAAAACCAAGGAAAGAGAAGTATAAAAGCACTTCGAGCAGATCATGGCAGTGAATTCCCATCTAATGATTTCACAATTTTTTGTGATAAGAATGGCATTTGCAGGGAACTTACAGCATTATACACACCAGAACAGAATGGCATTGTGGACCAAAATAATCGTATAGTGGTAGAAATGGCTATAGGCTTGCTTAAGGCAAAGGGACTTCTAAACTAGTTTTGGGGAAAAGTAGTTGCAAGGACGGTATATCACTTGAACATTGATAAGACTATATTATTCCATTCATTCAAGGATTATTTGAGCTTAGTTTGCATCTATTTTTATCAATTATCCTAAAAATTAGCACATAATATTGTTATTTGTTGATCTTAGGTGAATGAAGCTTAAATTGATGAAGAAATAACATAAAGGATCAACAAAAATCAACAAAGTATGAAGACATGGGTGAGATGCAATCGTACCTTATCTAAGATAAAGGAATTTTTTATCACAGTTGATGACATGCTCTGAGTCATGGGCGTACTCTAAATTATTCTAAAGGATGATGCTATCCAAGATAAGGGCGTGTGATGCTTTGCTCACATTCACAATTGGGGACACCACCTTTCCTGTGTTTATGCAAACGCTAGCATCATATTTGGAGAAAATCTATAGTCTTTCACACAATCCATAGCGAAGTCGTAGATGATTGAAAGCTCATTTCACAGTAGAGACCACCACCCTTAATACGACCACATAAAAAAGGAGTTATAGTTAATCTTGAGAGGCACAACCCAAGGCGCGACCATGTAATAGGTTGTGTCATTTCCATCTTATATGGATTCTGTTATTTTTAGATCTTTTTACCATGTCAGTTTCTTTTGTACCATAAGTATTGCTTTTTCATGAAACCCTAAGAGGGAGAGTAAACTTTAGTTAGAACTACACAGAGAATTATTCAAATTTCATTAGATCTTGCACATCTTTGCTTGAATTCACAATTGATCTTCAAGAATTTTTTAGAGAAAATTCAAGGAGATCGTTCATTGCACTTCATCGATTCTAAATTACAAAGGATCTTGATTTTAATAGGCCTTATTCTTATCATGATCTTCTTTTACTTCTTTGATTTGTTAAATCTATGGATGAGTGATTTTTTAGTTAGATCTTACGGATTTTTATGATTAATTCACATAACTCTGTTGTGATTTAAATGAAATGGTATTGATTTCTTGAATTCAACAATTTATGCTCAATAGATTTTTAATTTGTATAGTGCACAGTATGGATTCATGTCTAATTTCATTAAAATTAATTGAGAAATTGTTTTAATGAATAAATGTAAGCTATCGATGAGGATTGGTCATAACTTTAGAGATATAGTAGTGAAAACCTTCTACAATTGATCAATTAATCTAGTGAATTCTGGTACGTAATGCAATTCTGTGTTACTATTGATCAAGGAAGAGAATTAGATCGATCAGTTTAGGATTAAAGGTTATTGATTGTGAGAAAGACGTTAATATACTTTGAGAATCTCGCAATTCAAGAAATTGGTATTGAAATTATTGATAATTTATCAAGTTACATGATAAGGCCCAATGGTGAAATAAGATCTAGTTTCTTTGTGATTTGGATTAATTTCATTTTGTGAATTGTGTCATGAATGATTTTTCATATTAGTTGTAGTGATTTAATAGTTTTAGTTGTTAAAATCCTTTGAATTTTTTAGGTTAGACAATAGGAAAATGGTGAGTAAGAGTAAATGCTAAGTTCTTTAGGGTAAAACAACATCTATACTCAATTCGATGCTACGATGATAGATATGCTTGCCTTATTGAGATGACCGTAGTTAGAATTGGGTTCATAGATTTATAAATTTGTAAAACTCGATCTATTTGATTACCATCAGATACAACAGCAAAAGTAGTTTTGAATTAAACACTATGAATTGTGATTGGTTAAGAAGCCTCAGGTGAGCGATTTAAAAGTTTTTAGTTGTATAGCATATGCTTTGGTTAATTATTGTTCTAAATTTGATGAAAAATCTAAGAAATTCATTTTCATTAGATGTATTTCTCAATCCAAAGCATATTGTTTATGTAACCTATACGTTGTGTAATGCCCTAAACTAAGGAATTATAACCCGCCACGTGTCCCTCTTTTAAAAGAGACACACAACGGCTCTAAATCTCAGTACTTCAAAATATAAACATATAAAAATCTCCATGAACCCACATTTAAGGTACTCCAGAAGGAACAAAACCTGTGAAACCTGTAATTTATAACTTTCAAAAATCTCATGTAATATAAACTAAATCCGAGTTGGCAAAACCAAAGCCAACAATAATCCAGAAAAGATCTAACTTCCAACTTAAAATCATATAATCTTGTTTAATAAACTATTAAATAAAAACCAATACTTCAAATCCTCAAAAATATAAATAATCAAAATATTTTATAAAAATCTTCAAAAACTCAAGAAATCCTTTTTCATATGTCATGTATAACATCTTATTCCTCTGCAGGGTTGTCAGGTCCACTATTGCCATCCTCATGATCAAAATATAAGTCATAAACAATATCTCCATCACCTGTACCTGAAAAAGAAAGGAATGAGCGAAAACACCCAGTATGCTAGTCCACAAAAAATATGCAAATGCACAAACAACATGCTAATGCACAAACAACATGTATATATACGTGCAACTAACTAAATGCAAACAATATGATTATTATCTTCATTAAGCCGGCAAAATAACATGGTTCATAATCATAGATCTCTGTTCCCAAACTTGAAGTTACTTAGACTCTTGAAAAACAACCAGATATAAAAAAATAAATAATTGTATACATATATTGGTGAATGGGTACTCCCTAAACACCCGCGGCCATGCTGCTAATCCTATATCTACCGGAATCATCTCCAAATGCAACTACACTAGGGACAACGACACACAAGGATCATTAGGTTGCCTCACCAGTATCACTATCTGTCAGGTCTTTACTGGTCAAAGCCAATGACATCCAGAAAAACAAATTAAGCCAAATAGAATTAAGTTTATTTATATATCTATTCCTACAAGCAATGTTCAGAAAACTAAACCTGCAAGCAAATACAACAAACAAGGAAATATCGTACCTTTTCCAATTCCAGGAACAATATCTCCAAATCCATAAATTCTTAAAAACAATAAGAAATTTCCTAACTCCTGAATATAACATATAACAAGAACAATATATAAATCATCACATCAAAACCCTAATTATCCAATTCTCCAAAATCATCCAAAACCCTAACCTCTCAAGAAATCACAACTGCAAAATTTCTTCTATAAATTCCCCACAAAACCCTAATTGCATAAATCAACAAATACAAACAAATCCATCATTCTAATTCGATCTTTTAATGAATCTATGATTTAGAGGATGAAAACTTACTTTGATTTGACTCTAAATCCGAAAAATCGCTAAAGACTGCAAAAAAACCGTAAGCCTAGAACATCACCAATCATGAACGAACAAAACCCTAAATCAGAAATCATTTTGGTGAAATCTACATATGTAATTAAGGGATTTAATTACCTTGAATGGATCTCAAATTCCTAATCATTCTCCTCAAGATTCAAATATGATCTTCAATGGTTTCTCTCACAATCCTCTTCAAAAACATGAGAAATCTATTATTATGACGTTGATTACATGTTAAATCGTATAGATCTCGTATACATCTACTTACCTAGATTGAAGACCTTGATTCTCCTTTGATTTTTCACACCAAACACTTAAGAAAACAAGCCCTAGGTCGCTTTGGAGAAGAAGAACTCAGAGAAAAGCAAGACAAACCCTAATTCTCGTCATAAACTGCATATATATAAGAAAACAAATTTAGGCCGCCAAGTAGGCCGGCGGCCTAAGTGCCATCTTAGAGCCATTTTCTATAAATTCATCTTGTCTCATTTGTGTGACTTTCCCGTGTCCAAAATTTATCTGTTTAAAGACAAAATCACCCTTTTAACAAACACTTAAATTTACTTCTACCATTCATTATAACTTATTTATTTGTATATTACAAGCTGCAAAGTGATAATTAGTAGGGATGTTTTATTCAATGATGAAGAAAGTTTGAAATGGAGCAACAATGATGAGCAAACACAAATTGGAGTTCCATTTGAAGAAGCATTTAAACCAATGAATACAAGTTCACCAAATTCCTCCCTTTCAACACCTAGTGAAAGTAATCCAACAAGCTCACTAGCTTCAAATAGTAGTAGCTCATCTTATGAGTCATTAAAGGACTCATGTCCAAGAAAATTCAAATCCTTATAAGAGATGTATGAATCTTGTTCTTTTGCTCTTTCAAATTCTACTACTTATGATGAAGCAGCAAAAGTGGAGGAATGGCTAAATGCGATGAAGGGGATATTATAGATACACAAAGAAATGAAAGTTGAAAGTTGACAAATCTTTCTAATGAAAAAATTCTATTAGTTTGAAATGGATATTTAAGACAAAGTATCATGCAAATGGGAGAATTCATAAGCACAAGGCATGATTGGTAGCAAAGGGATACTATAAACTGCAAGGAGTAGATTTCAAAGAACAATTAAAATGGTTGGTTTATCAATTTGATGTTGGGTCAACAATGGTCTTCTTTTGGTATGCTTATATGTTGATGATATAATCTATATGGGCTCAACTCATTCTCTTTAGTTGAATTCAAATCTAGTATGATGAGCAATTATGAATCGATAACTTATAGGTGTTGCATTATTTCCTTAGGCTTAGAGTGAAGCAAGGAGAAGATGGAATATTTATTTCACAAAGGAAATATGTAGCAGACCTACTCAAAAGATTTAATATGATTAATTGCAAATCAGTAGCTACACCCATGAATATGAATGAAAAATTGCAGCTTGAAGACGGTACTAAGAAAGCTGACGTAAGAAGTTTTAGAAGCTTTGTTGGATGCTTGATTTATTTAGCTAACATGTTACCGAATGTGTCATTCTCGATTGGTGTTGTTTCAAGGTTTATGAGCAATCTGTCAAAGCATCATTTTGCTGCAAAAATGATCTTACATTATATTGCTAGACCATTGGATTATGGAATTTGGTATGCTCATGTTGCTAATTTTATACTGTGTGGATTTACTCATAGCTATTGGACAACACTATCATCATTGGAAAGAGAATATGCAATAGTAACTTTGTCAACCTCTCAAAGTTTCTGGTTAAGAAGACTTCTTGCAGATGTTTGTCAAAAGCAAGAGTAAGCAACATAATTTTTTTGTGACAATAAAGCCACAACTGAGATCACTAAGAACCTTACATTTCATGGAAGAAGGAAGCATGTAGACATTTGTCTCTAATTTATCCATGAGTTGGTGGCAGCAAGTGACTGATATATTTACAAAAGCTCTCTCATATCATAAGCATGTTTACTTTAGATCATTACTTAGAGTGTGTAATTTTGAATCAAAGGGAAGTTTTAAAGGTTGATTCAAAATTTAGATGTGCTTTTTTTCGTTTGACTTAGTCTATGATGTTTATGTCAGTGTCAATTTGTGTTAGTATTAGCGTCGCTTTATGTGCTTCTTATTTTTCTTTGATGTTATTAGTCATTAGGGCAAAAAAATCTTGAATCTAGATTAGTTAAGATTTTTAGCCCATTTAAGTTGGTTGTAATTGCTAATAAATAAGCACATTTATTTGTCAAAATGAATGATAGTAAACATGTCTACTTCTCTACATTTTTCCTCTATTTTCCACTATTCTAATTTTATGTTTCTGGTAATTTTCTGTGGTTAGTATCTTCTAAGTTCCCAATAGATTTGACTTACTGGCAAGGCCTACACTAGAATATATCATAATGAAAGATTTTTTTGCTAAATAAGGATCCTATTCAAATGATGGAGCCACTCTTCTTCCATCAGGATTAGCTGTGAAATTGTAAAAAAAAAAAAAATAATAATAATAATTTTAATATTATAACCAATAAGGTACATTTATTAAGATGTTATCGAATTAACCTATTAAAACTTGTAAGATCTTATGTTCTTGCAAAATTGTTGAACTAAATTGTGCACTTGATAGCCATATTAACCAAGTAAGAAGCATGCAATCATCATGGGAATATAAGGAAACTATTTTTAAGGCATCATATAAAATTGATGTTTTATAAATGAAATAAAAAATTTGAAAGATGGAAAAACTATACGAAGTTGTATTTTATTAATCTACCAAAATTTAGAAAACTAAAAGATAGATTAGTAAAAAGACACAATATTTGAAGCATATATACTATACATTAACATAAAACTATTATGGTAGAATTATATAATAAGGGATAATGGAGTCTAATCTTATATATCATATATATAGGATAAGTTCATTTAAACAATTATTATAATTACATTACATCAAATATAAATCAAAAGACATAGATAGGATTGTATAAAATCAGGCTAGATGTTCAATTTATAGTCTCATACCATTTAGCTATATAAAAATTTCATATACAATTATCATAAATAAGTATTATTGCTGCTAGCAAAATTTACTAGTTATCTTATACTCCTAATATTATATACATATGGACATATACTAATATAAGAGCATTATTATGCTATTTTTCTTCTTCTTGCCTATATTTGTTTGTTTGCTTCACTTTTTTTTTTAATTGATATATTAAGTAATGGTCAATATTTGATTGCATATGGTCATATTTGTATTTCTTACGCACCTTTGGTCCTAGCACACCCTTAAGAAAGTACTATAAAAGTTCTTATGTTTATTATTTATTTGTTTATTTTTCTTTTTTTTTTTTTTCAAACTTTGGTATTAAGATTTAATCAAAAATTAGTATTGTCCCAAATTCCTTCACACAACATTTCCAACCTATTCAGTCAACATGAATAGCCATTCACTTGCTATTCTCATTCACCCCCTATTCGTGTCAGCTCGTTCAGTTGACATGAATAATTATCCACTCTCTATTCGTTCTATATAAAGCTGTTACAGTATTCACTTAGGAGCAATAGTAATTCGTAATAAATTACTGTAAAATAAATAACAATTCACGTCATCATACCAATAAATTATCAATCAATTCAATAGTGTATCTTTGAACTTTGTTATTAATACTTCTGTCTTGAAACTATTAATTATACAGTTATCTTTTCTTTATAATAAAAAAATAAACATTACACATATTTTAATTTTTACTCTAATAATTTTTTATTTTTTTTATATTAAGAAAATATTATAACAATTATTATAATCTTATTACATTCTTACTAAGCTAGAATTCAAATCCCTATTATTCATGAACGAGTCCACAATGTTTTAGTAACCTACGTTTAAATTATTGATCTGTATTTTTGACTAAACTAGATGAGACATGAATGCTTCCGAAAACCCAACCCAACCCAACCCAACCATCTTGACCTCGGCACAAGTTGAGTCTAACCCATGATCCGTCCAATATCGACACCGACGGGCATGACCGACAAATGAATCAGTAGGTATCTAGGTGGTTGGCGATTCAAGATCACCAACCTGTAGGGTTAGGTGTGGGTCCCACACAAAAAAACAAAGGGGAGAAAAAAGAGAGATCGAGAGGGAGGAAGAAGAAGAACGAGAAAGAAAAGAGTAATCGACCATCCTTCTTCGACATTTTTTCCCTTTTCACCATTTCTTTGCTTTTAATTTGAAAAATATATAATCCACATTACAAAATAATCGACCATCCTTCTTTGGAAAATAATAAAAGGGCACTATTACCAAACAAACAACAACAATCATCAAGTGAGATAAAATAAAAATCACTACTTTCCATGCCGACACACACAGAGGAGGATATGGACCAAATCATATCTTAAGTTTCGACCACTCACATGGAATGAGTGACAGAGAGAAAAAGAGATTTTTTTAAAATGATAAGATGGTTGAAAGTGAAAAAGAAATGAGAGAGATAGAAGGAAAAAGAGAGTGACATTAAATTATTCTTTTTGGAGAAGATCAAAGTTGGTGCGTGGATGAGACAGACCATGAAGAAGGGAAACGAGAGAGAGAGATTAATCTCTAGAAAGTAAGTTGGAGACAGATGTTGAAAGTATAACACAATTTAAAAAAAAAAAAAAAAAAAGAATTCTTACTGTGCCTGTTCAATATGTAATTGCTCAGCCCGTGACCCAGATGTGACTGGAACCAGCCCGGACCGGCCTTCGAATCATCCTCCTCCCAGTCTATAAACCAACAGATCCATGCCGACGTTGGCACTTCTATAGGGTTGTTTGGATAGTCTGTTCTTTATTCATATTTGTATTTATATTTTTTAAAAATTATATGTAAATATGTTTTATTTATATTTATATTTTATTTATATTTGATCTATTAAAACTATCATTTTTTTCATCTATATGTATTTCTTGATAAATAATTTGTTAAAAAAATTTAAAAAAAGTATCAATATCTATCGAAAAATACCAAACAAACAGATCCTAAACTAAGCTTATACTATATGATAAAAAAAATTAATATTTATATTCTTAAATCATAAGGATCTTACTAATTGCTATAACTTAATATTTTAGGCCTGAATAAACTAAACGCAGCCATCGGCCAAAAATATATATATATATATATATATATATATATATCTAAACATAACCATTTCGACACATTCAACACTAGATCTCATGATTAAATAGTTGAAAACAAAATCATTATTCTTCTGAATACTAAAAAACCATTGCTGGTCACTTGCGAGTTGCGGCCCTGTTCATCCACCTGATGCCGACACAGATTAATAAATAATAATAACAAAAAAAAAAAAAAGGCTCGTTAACAACAGTATCAATTAAATATATGCACACTCAACTTCCTGCCTAAATTTGCTGAGGATTAAAAATTATATATTCAGTATAGAATCTGGTAGGTTGTTCTTCTTTCTTTCTTTTTATTTATTTATTTATTTTTAATAATGTTATTAGAAACCCGCTCTTTGGTGCTTGATTAAGGATAATTCTTGCTCTTGTGATGATTCCAAATTGTCCAACACCTCCTAGTACGACAAAAAATAGATTTGAATTTTCCTCTGGAGAGCAAGTGACAAATTCTCCCGTCCCTGAATCAAACAAATGGAAACATTAAAGCAGAAAGAGAGAATATCCAAATCCATGCATGCTGACAATATTCACAAGTACAAAAAATTTATCTAAACTAAATTAGAAGAAGATAAAAGTCTTGATTAAGCGATTAGAGTTACTTGTCATTAGCAGACCAAACATGATATTTTCAGTGATACATTAGCAATTGTATTTGTAATTAAGACATGCGAGATATAAAGAAATATGTGCAGCAGTTTCACATGCATACCGTTTCCACCAACTTCCACATGTTTTACATGCAAAACGTAGGAAGTAAATAATTCACATTTCTCTACTGCAAATTTTATACCATTACTTAAATTAGCGTGGATTTGAGTAATAAGTTTGATTGTGCCTTATTTGGGGGAGGGAAAAAAAAGGAGGGGATGTGGGGGTAGGGGGCGGGTCTACTGGTTTGTGCCCTAAAATTGAAAAGAAACAAATTAAGAGAGAGCCTTAATTATTAAAAGTCCAAGTAAGGTGTTATATTTAACAGAATATAAAAGCCCCCATAACATATGCTCTCTTGAATCACCTGTGATGAAGCTGCCACTGTCCAGTGCACATGGAGATAGTGAAATTGGCAATACAACACGTGGCGATGAACTTCACGGTGATATCGCAGAATTATAATTAACAAAAGTATGTAACATGTTTCTTTCCATGCGGTGCTTTCATACAAGAAATATCAAGTAGTAATGCAAGCAATCTCATTCAATAGAACCATACACGTCATCCTATCCAATCAAATCATGAACACCCTATTCCTATGCAATAAACAATTTGCCTTTGAAGGCAATCTTCAAACCCCTGAACAACCCAGTCGAATGATTTTATGTATGAAGACATTCAAGAGATATCAATTTTTGAGACAAATAAATACATAAAGAACACACCATTTTAAAAATATCACCCCTCCAATGAAGGCTTATAGATAAAATCAACAACTTAAGATGATAGATGAAAACCTAAAACGCTCCAAGAGAAGTTGGAAACAGTGGAGTTGGCCTGTAAGAGAAACAGTTTGGAGTATAGCTTGAGGCACGCCTTCTAGGATTACCCGAAGAACCAATTGCTGGCTGGTTTGGATAGGCATAGTTGCTCTTAAATAGCCGAACAGAATTAGATATTATTCCTAGAACGAACGACAGATAACCACATTTTTTTCACGAGGTCATACTCAACTTACAGATCCGGAGATTCAACTGCAAAGCTATTGAAAAACAATACCTTTCTTTGAGTCAGGAGCATAACACATAAAAAAATTCCAAGAATTTTGATTTAATAAGAAACATATCGAGGAAGGACCTAACCAATTCACGATAACAATCAATTATTTACTCCCAAATCCTTCATCATAATATAAAAGTCAGATTTCGAATTGAAGAAAATAGTTTCATTAATTTAAACCACTTCATTTCTTACCAATAGGCTTTCTAATCTGCACAAAGAATACTCAATTAGATCTCTATATCACATATGAACAATTACCAGGAAAATACCGTGCTATAAGAACCACAAGCTTTATTGCAGACTTTCCACTGGCTTCCACTAGATTTGAGGCTTTACCATCAAAGCTTCTCTCAAGTTCGTACCCAACCTATATGATGATATTGTGATAAGCTATGGCAATTCTAAAGCAGTACTACAATTATGTATAAGGTAAACAGAATAAATACAAAAATAAAGACTAGTAACTAAAAACTCCTTAATGCGATCTCTTTTGCTTTGTTTCAGACCTAGCTTACCTCGTGAAGCAGACGAACCCTTTCATCCTCCAATGGCAATGGCCTAGGCCACTTTAACAACTCGCTTAACTGAGGACCTAAGAGAATGTTAACCAGATTTTCTTTTCAACAAAAGAAAAGCAACCTGAAAAAACCCAAAAATGCAAATGTGTCGTCAATGGGTTATTGAATAGTGGACTCATTCTAAACACCAATGTTGGACCATACCTTACGAACTATGATTGTGTGTGCATTCTTATTCCTAGGACTATAGTGGACTCAACAAACCCAGTTCGCTAGCAATTAGCATGACCACATTCAAAATCTGGAGAAACAGTATCCAAACAGAGCTGAGGTTCTAAAGCAAGAAAGACTCACCGGCGAAATCTGCGGACTACGAAGTCGGAAGTACGAACTGGAAGAAGAAGTCTGGAACTGTGCGAGTGTGCGTGACTGCCGAGCGCCGACTGCGTGTGGTGTGGCTGTGTGTGTGGCTGACGGACTGACGTTGTGTGAGTGTGTGAGACGGTAAGCCGTGATCGGCGATCGTGAGGCGCCGTGTGAGGACTGAGAGTGAGTGAGTACTAAGCAATGAGCAGGACTGCAGGAGTGACCGAGGGGCGAGTGAGGACTGACAGACTGAGGAAGACAAACACAAACAAACGTAAATGGTAAACCTAATTCATTTTGGGGCTGGGCCGATTGCCTTTACTTTAGGCATTGAGCAGAATTTTTATTTTTTTTTTAAATTAGTAAGACGGTTCGGTTCGGTTCGAAATCGCGAACCGAACCGCGAACCGAATCTCTATCTTCGAACTAAACCGTGAACCGAATCTCTATCTTCGAACCAAACCGTGAACCGAACCGAACTGAAAAAAACCGAATTTTCGGCTCGGTTTGGCTCGGTTCACAATTCGATCGGTTTTTTTGCCCAGCCCTAATTTCGACACATTCAACACTAAATCTCATGATTAAATACTTGAAAACAAAATCATTATTCTTCTGAATACTAAGAAAATCATTGCTGGTCACTTGCGAGTTGCGGCCCTGTTTATCCACCTGATGCCAACACAGATTAATAAATAATAATAACAAAAAAAAAAAAAAGGCTCGTTAACAACAATATCAATTAAATATATGCGCAGTCAACTTCCTGCCTAAATTTGCTGAGGATAAAAAATTATATATTCATTATCGAATCTGGTAAGTTGTTCTTCTTTCTTTCTTTTTATTATTATTATTTATTTTTAATAATGTTATTAGAAACCCGCTGTTGTCGTTGTTTTTTTTTTTTTTTTTTTTTTGCCCTTTCCATCTACTTTTCTTATTTATAAAACAGTTAATAAAATGATATCATTGACAAAAAGTTAGTAATCGCACCTTAATTCAATTTTTTCAAGACTTATATTTACACGATAACAATTATCTATAGAACCGAATGAGATAAGACAATTTTGATGTCTTTTAAAAATATTAAATAATAAAATAAGTTTGGCCTAATATATATATAAGAAAAAAGGTTTGTAACACTTATTCATATTTTTTAAGTGAGGCGGATATATTATTTGCTATTATAAGATATAGAAAAAATATTAAAAAAAGGTTCATGCTTACATATGACTAACCATCGCTACTGCCATCCCCGCTCCCATCGACTATTTTGACAAAGCAGCAAAAACTAATTGCATCAAACACACGAAATCGAAACGAAGAAAAATGGGGAAAAGCACGGTTTTGGTAGTAGGTGGCACCGGCTACATCGGGCGGCGGATCGTGAAGGCCAGCCTAGAGCAGGGCCACCCCACCTTCATCCTCCAGAGGGCAGAGATAGGTCTTGATATCGACAAGCTTGAGATACTATTATCCTTCAAGAAACAAGGAGCTCATCTAGTAGAAGGCTCCTTTTCGGACATGAACAGCCTTGTCAACGCCGTGAAACTGGTGGATGTTGTCATATGCACCATTTCCGGCGTCCACTTGGGAAGCCATAACCTATTGATGCAGCTCCACTTAGTGGATGCCATAAAACGAGCTGGAAATGTCAAGGTATTACCGCTTACGTGTTATTATAAATAATATTAGACAAATATATACGTCGTGAATTGATTTGCATGTATAATAATTCACGTGCTAGATCGATCACAGCTTCTTACTTTTTATATTAAAAAAGGTAAAACATATAATAGATTATGTAATTTCATTGGATAAACAGGATAATTGTATGCTCATTATGAGCGCATTAAAAGACATGCCATGTGGTGAGAAATTACCACTATTTATGAATCCCAAAGTGTCAATGAAGCTTTTGCCAACTGACATAAATAAATTGAAACGATGATATATGTCGAGCTGCTACGTTTAGCACGACCTTCATACTTTTTAGACACCTTCTTTTGATTTATTGTTTAGTTATTATTAAATAGACCTGAAACAGGGGCTTGATCAAAAGATGATATAAGGTTAAAAGTTAATGGATGAAATGGGACTTAATCGTGTTAAACTTGGTTAAATTGAATTGTTTTCAATATCAAATTCGATTCAATTAAATTGAATCATCAAATTGGTCGATCTCAATTTACAACACTTATGATACTTTGTTCATGCACATATGGAGGACCTCTTCTTCTTAAAAACTGTTTATTTTATCTAGGGTTTTTTTCTTTTTAACTTTAAAATCCCTTTTTACCAATTAAAACCTTAAACATTATCTATTTATTTTTTTATTAGTTTATCATGACATATATATAAATTTAGAAAAATAAAACAATTTTTTAAGAGCAATTGTGTGAAGAACCTCCATTGAACAT
The DNA here is from genome assembly GCA_024138025.1 of Combretum micranthum. Lineage (NCBI taxonomy): Eukaryota > Viridiplantae > Streptophyta > Magnoliopsida > Myrtales > Combretaceae > Combretum > Combretum micranthum. Next base: position 68,976 of record JAMXBD010001955.1, on the reverse strand, counting down.
GTCCTAATAGGTATGTTGAATTCAAACCACTTTTTTTTTCCTCTTCAAATGAAAAAAAAATTTCTAAAATTTATGTCAGAATTAATTAATATTTAAGGGTAAATTTTAGTAAGATGTTAATGTTTTAAGTAGTTAAAACAACTTATCAATGTTATATGAAGTGATGGAAAATTAGATATCATTATTCTGTTATTTTTTAAATTTGTTTGTTGTGTATATATAGTTGTTCAAATCGCAAGCCAAATTATACTATTATATGAATTTATAATTTTATAAATTTTTTCATAATTAAAACATACAAAAAATCATATCGAAGAAGTCTCTTAGCAAAAATTAAAATTTAAATGTAAAATTTTATAAGTTTATAATTTCACACTAATCTATGATTCTACTAATTATATATATGCATATATATACATATTACATCATTTCACGCCAGCATCCATTTGTAATAATAAAAAAATGTTGATCAATTTTTTTTATTACTTAAAGAGTTAATTCTTTTTTTATATCAGTTTATATAATGTTGATATTTTTTAAAATTGCTTAAAATATTAATCATTTATTTAAATTTATACCCAAACATTAATCTTATTTAATTTAATTTTCAATAGAAAAAAGTCTACAAATGCATGAATTGCTCATTTGTGATTAATATTTAGTGTTTTGAAACTTATATGCTTGGTAGAGCATTCATATTCATGATTCTTAGTACAAGTTTTTAGATTAAAAACCTTACTTTTGAGGTCCTCGTAGATATAGAGAGGTATTAACATTCTGATTCCTCTACTAAGTATCCACATTCGATAATTCATTCACAAAGTTTTTAATTATAATACCTTAAGAAACTATTCTTTTAAAAGACCTTGTTATTTTATCCATAAAGTTTTTTTATAAGTTGTCATACTTTTTTTGTATTTTTATGGAAATAAATTTTTATTTAGGATCCTAATTAAAACTAATTATTTAAATAAAATTAATTATCAAAATATAATAATAAAGTCAAGTTTTTTATACGGGATAGAGAAATTTTTATGTGTCATCGGCATGTCGCGAGCTATTGTCGTGATATTGGTTCGGAGCAAAATGAATAGGACCCATCCCAGGAAAGTCAAATTTGTTTAAGACAATTCAATAGCAAAAGTAAGGGCAGTGGGTCCAGCAAAATGAAAACACAGCTAAATGACAGGATTGAAGTCAAATCATACTTTTAGAAAGAGTAAAGCAAGCCCTGACGCGTATCGCGGAAACAAATCAGGATGTACGATAACTATATATTGCTTCCCTCAATTGTGATATTGGTACGGCAATCAAACTTGATATCTTGATTTATTTCAGAGATTTATATGTAAATTTTTTTATTTCATTATATAGACGTGATTTAGTAATAATAGTATACTGATTAATTTTATCTAATTTATATAATAATATTTTTATAGCAATGATAGACATATATTATACTCTATTTTTATGAATCATATTTACTTTACGTATCATATTTAATTTTATAAAATAATAAAATATTACAAAAAAAAACTTTCTTAAAAGGTTTAAAAAACTCTCCATATCTTAAAGAACCTTAAAAAATAAGATCCTTTATTTAAAAACCCATGTCAATAATAAGAGATCTCAATGTTGTAAAGACCTAAAAAAAAAAGTTTTCTTCACAACGTTAAGGGCTTTACGGAAAAATTGATAAGATTCATAAGGAGGAAAAATTCTTAAGATATCGCAGGATTCTTATGTGAATGGCCATTTACACGAGTCTGTGTGTAAGCAGGATTCTTTTATTTATATCTATAACGTGATAAATTAAATCAAATCTATAGATGGCCAAAAAAGAAAAAAAAAATCATATCTGTAGATTTATTGATTATTCGGATACTCTCAATCTACATTCACTTAAAATTTCTGTAATTTCTCCTTCGAGTGTTGCGATCACGTGTTAAGACTAATTGCAAACATGATTATTTGATTAGGAAGATAACTCGTGTATATATTTCTGTCTTCCTATGCTTACATCCTTTCTCGAAAAGGATGGTTACACTTAATTCATTCCTTTGATTTTTTGTTCCTGGTCAAAATAAATAATCGGGAACATTCTTCATCTCTGTGGAAAATTGTATTATCTTTCGTGAAAGTCCACAAACATTTTCTTTTTAATTTCCTCTTAATTTGTGAAATTGACCTTGTAATTTCACATTGTTATTGTTGTTGCTAAACTATCATAAGCATCAATTCTTTCTTGGCTCATGAAAATAAAAAATTTGGACATGAGGTCATGAGTTAATTCGCAAAAGCCAATAGAAAGAACCCTTTAAATTGAAACACATGAAAACGAAGTGTCAATATCTTCCATCAAAAACTAAAAATATGAGAAATCACATGGTATTTGAATTGAAAAAGCCAATAAAAGAACCCTTAAAATTGAAAGACACGAAGATGAAGTGTCTATATCTTCCATAAAAAACTAAAAATATGAGAAATCACATGGGTACTTGAATTCAAAGACCTGATGCATAAAATAATATCTCTATGACAACAAACAAGAAGTTAATTTTTTAATAATCGTTCCATGTTTTATGTTTAATATTTTAGATAACATATCCTTCTAAAATATTGTATGGTAAGATTACTACAAATGGCCAATCACGTGCAATAAGTGTGGTGTTAACCTAAGAGAATTCCTAAACTGATGACATATGTACAGATATCACAAAAAGAGGCGTGAGAGGAAGAATAAGCAAACCTGATTTTTTTTACTACACAAGTGTGATGGAAGATCAAATCAGATAAATTCAATCATTCTTAACTCATTCTTTGTGAAGTAGTTGCTTAGATTCTTTCTGTAGTTATTTTGATAGAGTTTTCGCATTACTTTCGATCTTAGTAATACATCGAATTGACCACAAATGAGAGTAGAAGTCTCTTATTTATAGATGTTAGAAGTAGATGGTAGCGTTGAATGACCCTTAGATGAATAGTTAAGATAAAGTACTGCCTGCAACCATTGGATCTCTTCCATGGATCCAATAGCCAAAATCCATCCATTCTTTTATGAATGTGGGCATAAGCTATGGATATGAGCTTAGAATAGAATGAGGGCTTTTATAATATAAAAGAAGCTCATTTTCTTATTAAAATAGGCCATCTTTAATATAAAATAGAAATAGAATTTTTTTCTATATAAGCCCAATTTTAGCTTAATAAAGTCCAAATTAGCCTAAAAAGATAATTTAGAGTCCATTTTTCATGCACGAGATAACCAAATAAGGTTGGGAGTAGAATAAACCAATCGAGTGATCCCTATTCTAAGCCAATTGAGCCAAATCTTCCTACGACATTCGTTATTTAACTAATCTTTTGGGCCCTATCACTAGCCCAAAAGACAAATTCTTGTATTAAATTGAGCTCCAGGTCCAATTACCAAAATGACCCTCTTCAAATATTACATGACTTAGCCATGTGTCCATTCATCAATTTCCAATGATACTAAATTTCAAGATGCATTTAAATGCCATCCATATATTTAACGAAAAGTGACATTTGCTATTAAATTGAGGGATGGATCTCATAACTTTATCTTTGATGTTTTTTATGTTACTAGCCTTCATCACAATCTATTGAGTATGGGATAATTGTCGGATAAAGGATACAACATGCAGATTTATCAAGGTTACTGCACATTGATTGGCAAGCATGGAAGATTTGTAGCCAAAGTACTAATGACGCCGAATCACCTATTCCCTTTGAAAATTCAGCATGGAAAATTTTCTTTTTAAGTTCTATTATTTCAAATGATGATTGGTTAGCATATGCGTTTTGGACATTTTCACTTTTCTGGATTGAATTATCTATCACAAAAAGAATGTGTTTATAGTTTACCTATTGTGAATATTCTCGATGGTATATGTGAGACTTTTCAACTGGGCAAGAAGCACAAAGACTCATTCCCAACTGGAAAGTCTTGGAGGGCGAGAAAGTTGCTGGAGATTGTCCATTCAGACTTATGTATGGTTGAGGTGCCAACACATAGTGGTAGTAGGTATTTTGTTACTTGTATTGATGATTTCAACAGAAAGACATGGGTATATTTTTTTAAGTAGAAGTCAGCAGCTTGTGATGCCTTTACGTCATTCAAGGAATTAGTGGAAAAACAAAGTGGGTGCAAAATCAAAGCACTAAGAACAGATTGAGGCCAAGAATTTATTGTATATGCAGATTTCTTTGATCACGTGGAATCCAACACCAACTAACAACCAGATACACACCTCAAAAGAATGGAGTTGTAGAAAGGAAGAACAAAATAATCTTGGACATGGCAAGATGCATGCTGAAGGCTAAACAATTGCCTAGAGAATTCTGGGCATAAGCAGTTGCCACTACTGTTTAGATTTTGAATAGATGCCCAACTAAGAGTATTCATGGCAAGACACTTGAAGAAGCTTGGAGTGGAAGGAAGCCCTCAATTCGGCATCTCAGAGTTATTATGTGTATTACATATGCCCATATACCAAATCAGCTTAGGAAGAAATTGGATGATAAAGGAGAAAAATGCATTTTCATTGGCTATAGCTCAAACTCAAAGGCATACAAGTTATACAATCCAGAGACAAAAAAGGTGATCATCAGTAGAGACGTGAAATTCGATGAAGAAGGAATATGGGATTGTCTTCAAAATCCCAAAGGAAGCGTAGTAATTCCTTATGATAATGAAGAAGATGAAGGGCAAAATGGTTCAACTCAAGATGTGCCAAAATTATCTAACAGACCACAAAGACAACGCCGATTACCAGCCAAATTGGAGGATTATGTTGTTGGTGGTGATAATGATCTTTCTGATGAAGAAATTATAAATTTTGCTTTGTTTATTGATTGTGAACCAGTGACACTTAATGGAGCTTTAGGAGACCCAAATTCAAGGAAGGCCATGGATGAAGAGATTTATGCCATTGAGAAGAAAAAAACATGGGAGCTAACAAATTTGCCTATAGATAAAAGGCCAATTGGAGTGAAGTGAGTCTATAAAACAAAATACAAGCCTGATAGAGAGATAGACCGATTTAAAGCAAGGTTGGTGGCTAAAGGCTACAAGCAAAAGCCTAGTATTTATTATTTTGAGGTATTTGCTCCAGTTGCAAGGCTAGATACAATATAAATGATTATTTCTCTTTCAGCTAAAAATAATTGGAAAATATATCAAATGGATATCAAATCTGCTTTTCTAAATGGAACATTGGAAGAAGAAGTGTGGTTGAGCAGCCTGCAGGTTATGTGATTGAAGGAAAAAAGAGAAAGTTTACATACAGAAGAAAGCTCTATATGGTTGAAGCAGGCACAAGAGCATGGTACAAGAAGATTGATTCATATTTTTGCAGCATGATTTTCAAAATGCCCGTTTAAGCATACTTTATATACTAAATTTGTTGAGCCAGGAGATATTCTTATTATGTCTCTTTATGTTGATGATCTAATTTTTACTGGCAACAATTTAAGGATGATTGAAGAAATCAGGGAAGCTATGATAAGCTAGTTTGAAATGACAGATATAGGCTTAATGTCTCATTTTCTTGGCATTAAGGTTGTTCAATAAAATGGTGGCATTTTCATTTCTCAGAAGAAATATGCAAGTGATATTTTGAAGAAATTTAAGATGGAGAATTCAAAGCTAGTCTCCACTCCAATCGAGAAAAGTTAAGCTGACAAGAGAAATAGTGGCAAAAGATAGATTCAACTCACTACAAAAGTTTGATTGGAAGCTTGAGATATTTGACTGCAACATGACCAGACATTGTTTTAGGAGTTGGATTGCTTAGCAGATTTATGGAAGAGCCACATATTTATCATCTGCAAGGAGTTAAAAGAATTCTCAAATATATCAAAGGTACTTTGACAGAGAGAATTTTTTATGCCAATGATAATGTGAAACTTGCTGGCTATATAGATAGTGATTGGGCAGGAGATATAGAAACAAGAAAAAGCAGAACAAGATACGCATTTCATTTAGGGAGTAGTGCAGTATCATGGTCATCAAAGAAGCAACTAGTTGTCGCACTCTCTATAGCCCAAGCAGAATATATAGCAGCAGCTAGTTGAGCAACTCAAGCAGTGTGGCTAACAAGAATACTAGAAGTGATGCATCAGAAGCAGGAAACTACCACATAAATATTTTTTTATAATAAGTCCGCTATTGCTCCATGCAAAAATCCAGTTTTTCATGCACGGTTCAAGCATATTTATATCTAGTTTCATAAGATCTGAGAGTTGGTTTCTGAGAAGGAAGTGGACATCAATTATTGCTACACTAAAGATCAAATTGTAGATATTTTTACAAAGCTTTTGAAAAAAGAATTATTTTATAAGTTGAAGAAAATGCTTAGAATGACAAGCTTGATTTAAGGAAGGCAATGTTGATTAAAGAATTTAAATGAAGTTGCACAAAGCTATTTGCAAAAGATGAAACCAAAATTCTATTGTTGGCAATATTAATTCTAAGCCACACATAGAAATTGATAGACAATTTACAATCCTTGTTTTACGTACTTTCACAAATGAGTTTTTTCTAAAATTTATATTGTAATGCCTATAAAAAGGCCAAATCCTGTAACATGAAATATATGTATCATATTTGATTATAGGGATGCACTTAGGTCAAGTCGCACGTGGAACAAAATATACTGACCTAGCACACACTAGCATATTTTGTATCTGGAACAAATATACTGATCTGAGACAAGATATATTGACCTGAAATATTTTGCATCTGGGACAAAAAACACTGTATCCGAAACAAAATACATTACTTGGAAATAACGACTTATACACAAGTCATCGTACATAAAAAATGAGCAACTTGATCTAAGAATTTCCAAACATATATTGAAGCTCTTCCTCTCTCTCTCCTCTCTTTTTTTTTTCCCGCTACATGTGCGTGTGAGTTAGACAAAATAAGTCTCATTGACATCAGGTATGAATAAAAAGTTTGTAATCGACACAGTGAAACTTCTAGAAAATAAGGAAGATAGGTGCACACCAATTAAAGTTAAAAGAGTTTTAAACTTAAATTATTTGCAATTTCTTTATATATTGATTTCATTTTTATGTTAAAGTATGAACTTCTAAGGAGAGACAAATAAGTATTCTTTGACGTTGTTGACGTAGACAATGTAAAAGGTTTAAGATCTTAATGGGAAAAAAAAAGAAAAATCATTATGTGACACATGTATTTAGTCTAAAATCAGGCATGAATGATATAATCTAATAAACGATGCATTCGTTGTACAGCGATTTTTGCCTTCAGAGTTTGGGATGCACCCGGCAAGGATGGGCCATGCAATTGAACCAGGAAGAGTAACATTCGATGAGAAAATGAGAGTGAGAAAAGCAATCGAGGAAGCAAACATCCCACACACTTACATCTCAGCTAACTGCTTTGCAGGTTACTTTGTACCCAATCTATCTCAGCTTGGCAGGTTAACCCCACCTAAAGACCAGGTCAATGTCTATGGAGATGGCAATGTCAAAGGTAATTTATAGGTATATTTGTTCCTCATTTGAACTATATGTCTAAAATAAAGATTGGTGTTGAACTCTTAAAATAAAAGCTCACACAAGTTTTTAAGGTAAAGAGTTTTGGATAAAGCATTGACTTATTAGGTTAAATATGTCTATTTTATAGGAAAATGTTTGCTGCTTATTCGTATCGTGGTAAGGACGATGCACCTAACGTAATTCTGTTTGCTCCCTTTTGGTTGCTTATTTTTTCACTGGAGGCTCGGCATGACATTGATATTTAAAAAGATACTAAAATGATTAAAATAGATGAAAAATTGTTCATAATTTTATAATTTGATCTACTTTGCACTCAAAATTAATTTGCGGAGACAGAGCCATGTCTATGAATTTACGAGATGGAAAATTTGAAAAAAAAATATATAAAATGCGGAATTACATCGTACTTATCCTTATATATCTTGTTCATGATGATGGTTTTTCTACATTCTGCTACTTGGCCACATTTTCATTTTGCAGTACCACAAAAGAATTACCTTTTATACTTTTGTATAAAATTTTGATGATATACAGCGGTGTTCCTTGACGAGGATGATGTCGCAACATACACGATAAAAACAATTGATGATCCACGTACCTTAAACAAAACAGTGTACTTAAGGCCTCCTGAGAACATTCTCACTCAAAGGCAGCTAATCGAGATGTGGGAGAAGCTATCTGGTAAGCAATTGCGGGAGAAGACCATTTCTGCCGAAGATTTCTTAGCCTCCCTCAAAGGTAAAAAAATAAATAAAAACTAAGTGTGACTTCTTACATAGCTTTTAGTGGAATTATTTATTTATTTTTAGCCTGTTTTTAGTGGAATTAAATACAGCTTCTGGGTGGCGCAGTCCAGTACATAAATTATATATATATATATATAGCAAATATTAGACAGGATAAATAAAGAAGAAGACGATTGGGAGATCATATGATATAATTAGAAGAAGCAATAAACATAGAAGGATGTAGAAATTTACTCAAATCATGCTATTACTCTTTTAAATTCTAAAAGATTACACCAAGTAAGAATATTAAATTCAAGAACAGGGATGTTTAGATCAAATGGAGAAGAAAAGTGAATTTTCTTATTATAGAATAAGTATAGGTTTTATCTGATGAAATGCCCATGGAAAATGCTTCCATATTTGATCCTTTTATTATCTAAAACTAGTTAGTTACTTAATGTAACTGTTGATATACCTCATACAAGCCAGCTGGGCCAATCAATGTAGAAAGAAGATCAATTAATATAACACTATGGTATATATTTATAATAAAATTCTCACAATTACATGGCAACAAATGGTTAGTTTTTAATATATTTACTAATCATAGATATATCTACTGTATATTTATGTATACATATACACGTAACACATGGTGTAACACCAATGTAGGGCTAAGAAAAAACTTAATGCAAGGCAAGTTATAGTTAATTGTTTTAGTATCTTTTTGAATTGTTTGATTTTTATTTATATATTATCTGTATTTCATTTATTTTTGAATCACATGTGTTTGATTTATTAATGAATAAAAATATCAATTTTTATCTATGTCTGGTTCTTGATAAATATTTATTTAAAAACCATAAAAATAAATATAAAACTACCAAAAACAGATTAAACAAACAGGTATATGCCCAAAGAAACAAAAGCCTATTGATCAGTTTAGGCATTTAATTTTTACCTTTAAATTTACACTCGCATTTCAGTTTGCTCCGCCTGGTATTGCCTAATATCCAATAGAATTATTTTTGCCATAAATTTTCTCAAGTTTATTAATTGGGTTGGGCGTGGCATATATAATTAAATATCTGATCACATAAGGCTTCAAGATAAACCCTACAAACACACACACATACATATATATAAGACCTTACTTAGACAAAGTGACAAAGTCTTCATTTCGTTTTTTTTTTTTTTAATTTCTCTTTGATGAAGACTCGGCAATGAATTTTTATCCGTCGGATGTGGCAGCATCACTTAAATAGCTAAAACTCACAGATAATGATGGAATTGAAAAACAATTCTTATATAAGATTTTGGGTTCGCTCATGAAATTATTATTTTATGTAATCTTCATTATCACCATATAAACATTACAAATGCTTCTAGCCATCGATGGAATGGCTTTATGTTGTTAACTTCTCACATATTTCATATTTTATCTACAAAATATTAAACTACAAGTCAAGTCACAAATATAAGAAAAGATATATTGGTATTTTTACATATATTTTTATTTTATTACTTGGATAATTAAAATTGCAATCATATAAATAAAATGATAGATTTTCTTTTTCTATATTCCTTAAAAATTATAATTTTGCTTTTATTAAATTTCTTCCCACCTAAACTTGTCAAGTATATGAAATTTAAAAAAGAAAAAAGTAAAAGCTACGTATATTTAGACCTTTTTTTTTAATCGAGTAATTTGTTGCTGTATATTGTAGGAGCGGACTATGTAAACCAGGTGGGAATCGGACACTTTTATCATATTTTCTATGAAGGTTGTCTGACAAACTTTGAAATTGGAGATGGAGCAGAAGAAGCTTCCAAGCTTTATCCAGATGTCCAATATAATCGCTTGGATGAGTATATGAAGTTGTATCTTTAAGAACAGGGTTGTCTCAACTTTAAAACGTAAGAGAAAATAAGATCTTAAAAAAAATAAAATAAAATAAGTTTTCACTTACTTTTGATGTATTTTAGTATGCATTTGCTTCTCTTCTTTTTTTAATTTCTCGTGAATGCTTCATTGTATACTATTGAAAACACATTAAAAAAAGAAGATCACATGCATGCCTCAAGATAACTAGTTTATTTATTCAATGGTCTCTTTCTAGAATATTCATCCACGCCTATAAAATTAAGACTTCTCTCTGATTGATTAACACATTAGCTACATATGATTAGCTAATTACTACAAATCCCACTTACATACATAAGTCTGACTCTATCAAAGTATTTATTTTTTCTCAAAATAACGTGATTGAATTTACATGGGATACTAAGTTGAATAGTTTTAAAGCGTTTAGCAATTGAATCAAAACTATAATAAAAGAATTGTATTTCACATTTTGGTCTCTTTTTATTTACTATTACTCCAATTTAATGAACAACCTAATGGCTCATCTACACTTGTCAATAAATCTCAATCAATTATCCATCCTAGTATAGAGCTACTAATACTATATTTAAAAAGTGAGCAAGGTGGTCAAAGATAATGAGTACATTAATGTCATTATCTAAAAGAATTATCTGTTGCACTACGATTTTTTTTTTTTTTTGGCATAATAACCTCTTTACCTTAATCTTTTTATGGGGTGGTTGGTGACTATGACACATTGATTACGCACCAGGCTTGACTTAGAAATTCCTAACAACTAAAAGCATCATCTTTTTGTTGATAAGTTGGCCATAGCTAATCCTATTGTCTTCAATCCGGGTCATCAAGGCTATCAAATGAAGCTAAGGAAAATTCACACTATGTTAGAACAGTGGAAGGATGGAGGAAAGAATTAGAGAAGGGAGAATTTCATATGTTTTCTTTTTATTTGGAAGAAAGATAAACTGAAAAGTAAAAAAAAAAAAAAAAAATTGTAAGGAATTGAATATGCCATCTTCATAAATACATTAAAGATTTAATATCCGATAATGAGAAAAAGGATAGAAAATTATTGAAATGATTAACTTATCCTTTATAAATATAGTTAATTATAATAATATAACATGTGCTTTCGTCAATTTATAAGTATTAGATCTTTATTAAATTTTTTTGACAAATAGATGACCTCTAGATTCATACAAAAGTATCTTTATAATTAATTACTATTACAAAGATATATATTAGATTTTTATTTGTCTAAAAAAATTAATATAAAAAAATATTACTAAATAAAATTAAATAAATTAAATATTAAATTTTTTTAAATGAGAAAATTGAAAAAAATGTAAGATTAATTTTATGACTAATAAAATAATAACATGTGTCATTCAAAAATTATTAAATAATATTGATACTTTAAAACTTAGGTCACCTATTTATTAAAGAAAAAAACCACAAGTCATGTATTTGCAAATTAGTCAAGACATAAGTCATGTTTTTGTAATTATCTATTATAAATACTATCTTTTTAATCAATCTTTATTTTTAAAGCACTATTTAATAATTGACATTTTCAATTTTTTTTTAAAAGAAAGTTAACTTTTCACTCAATCTACTTACTTTACTTTCCTTTGTATTTTAAATAAAGTAAAACAATAACTTTTCACCCATTCATAGTCTTTTGTTCTAATTCTTTGTTCTTTTTTCCCTTTACTCACCAATTCCTTTCATCTTTCCAAATGTAATCTTAATAATGATGTAAAGGAAAATCAAACTATGTACCTTAGTCAAGTTCTTGAGTAATCTCCATAGGATAATAGTGAAGTAAGAAATACTTATATAATTACTACATGAATTTCACATTTTTTTTTTTCAGTTTTACACATGATAATCGAGGCCATAATATATCATATTCAACCAAACTTTCATTTGTCAATATTCACTCTTAATGTTTGAAATCGCTTAATCTAACTCTCACGTAAGCTTTTAATTATCAAATTTACTATCTCCATATTGTTAAGCAAATGATATGTCACCTAATCTTTAGACAAAGAGCACAATTAGAAGCAAGGTAAAAAATTTAACAAGAAAAAGTGAAGCTATGGTATCTAGTAATTTTAAATTTTAAATATAAGATTTTAAAAAAATCAAAGTTCAAATAGTATTATTCTATTAAAATTATTCATATAAAATAATGATGATGAGGATGAGGAGGAGGAGGAAGATGGCAACAATAGCTAGTAGCTAATCCTATTAGCTCAGTTAAATGACATAGGCTATTTAGCTAATACAGTAGTGGCATGTGTCGACTTTACTTAGCTTACATATACAATTACTTAAGTTAGTACTCATACTTAATTTTGAGTCTATTTTACCAATTCAAACATCTTTCCTTTAATTGAAGTTATATAAAAGGTTCATTGCAAAAGTTTTTATGATGTGGGACAATAGATACCACATTATAAATGCCCATACTTACATGCACAAAACTACACAACACACAAAACATAAATACACACAATTATAACTATATATAGCATTACAACCAACACATTAGGTTTTAATTAAAGTGGAAAAAACAAACATCTTTCCTTGGATTGGAATTAGGATGCAATGCTAGTAATGTCCTAAATGAAGCTTAAAAATTTGAGAACTATATATTTATGATTGAAAATTTAACTTATGCATTAAGAAACTAATAGCCACACATGTATTGAATTTTTGTGTGTTGGTTAGTATTCTAGAGAAAGATAATACTTTAGTCATTTGCTAGGATGAGCCCAGATGTGTATCTTTACCTTTAAGGCAAATAATGACATTATTAAGCAACTTCCTTCCCGAAAGGCATAATAACAAAGAAATGCTGCAAAGCTCTCGCTGAGGTAGCTCTTAAGGTGGATTGTGTGGCACATGTGCTCGAATACAACGTCTATTCCTACATATTCAGACTTTTAGTGATTGTGCCCAAGCCCAATTATTAGATATTGTCATTCTTACTTTTTAATTAAGAGGCATTTATTATTATATTGTTTACATATTTACTTTATAATAATGTCCACGGACAATCATGCAATTATTCTAAATGTCCCTAAATGCTCATTATTGTAGGAACAATAATGAATTAAATCTAGTATGAGATTTGCTTAATAATCGCAGGATGTTTATTTGTATGGAGATACAAATCAAACTCATAGGTATATGTTGGAGAAATGAGTGCCAAACCGACTCACTGTGAGATCACTACATAGATTAATGTTATAAGTGATTCTCATAATAACAATATCATTGAATCCTTAGACCTAAAATTACCATGGATTCCAACATGAGGAACATTATGAATTGAATCAATCAAACGTTATCTTTAACCAAATAATTATAAAGAATGTGATTGGGTATAATGTGGATCATATAGAGGGAGATGAGTGATTAAGATGGGGTTTGTCCCTCGCGTTATGAGAAAGACATCTCTGGGTCCACTCGATAGATGAAATTGAAAAATGCATGGCTATGCTTAAAAGAATTTATAATATGATCAACATCATTTGTTTTATCAATCTACTTAAAGATCGAGAAATGATAAGATTGAACAATATAAAGGTGACACTATCCATGCCTTATGTTCAATCTGAATATCTTACGACAAAAGGATTATGATATAAGTTATGGATCAAGTAAAATCTAATCATCAATCTTCACATAATTTGGGTAGAGGTAGACATAATGTCTTGCTAGAGGCCACTTATGTCTTGCTAGAGGCCACTTATGTCTCATAGGCTAGAAAAGTATTTTGGATCTACTACCGATATTAAATGAACCTACAAGGTCACACATAAAGAATGAACCAAACAGGTCATGGGTCTAATTTAAAATAAGCCTAGGAGGAATTTCCTAATTGTTTATTAATCTTAAAGAGTTGAGAATAATAAATAATAATTTTCTTGATTTAGAAGAGAAAACTTTTAATAAATGTAGCTTCTTCCAGAAAGTGGTCTAAAAGAATGTAACTTCACCAAGAAGTATTTCCTAAGGAAGTTACTTTTTTTGGAAGTCTCCAAGAAGTACTTCCTAAAGAAGTACACTCTGAAAAAGGTAACTCCATCTATGTATAAATGTAACAGCCCCACCCCAAGAGCAGAGGGCATGACAGTTATGCCATAAATATCAACTCCGAGCAATATATGCAAGGCATTCCTCTATTGAGTGGGTTTCTAATTAGGTTTTAATTTGAGAAATTATTATTAATTTTTGTAGAAATTCCAGCAAAGTGCCATTTGTTTTTTAATGGTTCGGATTTATCAAAACGTATAAAATTTAATATGTTTAGAAAATAAGTATCGCAAAATATTTGTTTATAAATATTGACCATAGAACCATCAAATAAATATAACTCAATTACAAAACTTTTGGAATTAAAGGTCCATATCAAACCAAACAAAAGTCTTTCATAGTTATTTGATTACAATCATCTAAGGTTATAAAATATGATTACAATAAAAGCATTTTCATGAAAAACTCATAAAACCTATCACCATCTAATCAAGTCATCCCATGTAGCACTCATCATCGCCATACCACAAATGGAACCTAAAGTTAAAGAATGAGTTGCAAACCCCAATAAAAAGTAAGACAAGCACACCATGCATGTCATGCACACCTAAGCAAATGCAACAAGCACAAGTTAAATTCAATTAAATTTTAAACAGCAAACAAGTATTTTCAGTGTCTTAAAAATATTAACATGCAGAGAGTACTCATGACTCCCGCCAAATAAAAAGGATAGGGTTCCTATAGGCACCCCATTTTTGTCTCTCTCTTTTTTCATCTTTTGCTAAGTTATATATATATATATATATATATATATATATATGAAAACAAAGTAAAAATCACAAAATCAAAAATTGGAATACCTTAAAAAAGTAATAATAATAATAATAAGAAACTCCAAAAAATTGAAAAAAATCTAAAAAGCAAATAAAAAATAATAATAAACGATGTCATAAGTAAATTAAAAGATACTATGCCATTTTTGTTGGTAACTCATGTTTTGATCTAGACAACAAAGATATATTGAATGGTGGCTCAAGGTAATGTTGTGTGAGGTAAACGGCTAAAACACAGGTTCGAACTCTTCTGGAGGTAAGATGTATCAAGAATTTCCTTTTTGCTCTTTTCCAGGGCAAGTCATATGCTATATAATTGTTTTGCATATTTAATGTTATTTATTATTTTCTATTACTTTGTACTAACTTTTTTTGTGTTCTTTTCAGCAATTTTTTTTTTATTATTATTACTAATTTTACACATTGCAAGTTGTTGGGATCTCAGTAGAGTTTAGGTAATTTTCATCACTTCATTGTCTTCTTTATTTTTACTATTATTGTGAATGTTATTATATATATATATGTTATTTTAATTAAGGCTCGTAAAATTTTAAAAGCTCATATGTGGTATCCTTTTTAGATGTAATGGCTAGCCCAAATCTAGATTTTTTGGTTAAATGTTTTCTAAAAAATGATTTTTATAAAAGCCCATGGACCAATAGCTAAATTAGGGTTAGCCTACCTAGCTGACCCTAATTTTATTATTTTTTCCAATTTATGTTGGTGGTGGCTCAAAAGTTTTAAAATTAAATATTTTTAAAGAATTTTTAAAACTTTTTTTAATTATGTCAGTATCTGTATTAAATTGATTAGGCTTAATGTAGATCCAATTAAAGAAAGGGAAAATTTTAGACTCAACAGTTCCCACGGCAAATCATGCATCAAGAGTGGGTTTTGATAAATCCCTAGAACTTACTAGAAAAAGAAAAGAAGAAAGTAGTCTCTTACGATCAATTCCACACAAATAGCCATTAATAAGTACAGTCCATTGCAACATTTTATGCAAAGGCCACACCCCCATAAAACTCCATTACAACTGTGCCTTAGCTCCTAATTGATCGTCTAGTTTCAAAATATCCCCTATTGACTACCTACAAACCCTAGATTTTCAGGGCCCTTAGATCAAAACCCAGAGCTAATATCAAAACCAAAAGCCTAAAATCCACCCAAGTTAAAATCGAATTCTAAAAACCCTAGACAATATTAGCTAATTCAGATAACCTTAAATGTCTGGTAAGTAAAATGGGAATAGAAAACCCTAAATACTAAACCTTAAGAAAACGAATACCTTTGCAAATAGAATGAAAATCTAATAATCTTTCGACTCAAAAAAACCTTATGCTAGACGATTCATGTATATGATTGCTAACATAAAAATCGAGATAGTATGTTTAAATAATATTTGATAATAAAATAATAACATAAAATCCTATAATATAGGTAAAACCTTAGAGTTGACATCAAGCCAATTATAAACTATAGAAACCTTAGACTTGATTAGGTATAATTCTAGGATCCTAAAATATTAAATGAGATAGAAAACTATGAAAAGCCTAAACTTTAGTTAAATATGAGACTTTAACCCTAAAGCAATAAGTTTCCCTGAAGCTGCAATTGTTTCGGACCTTTCTAATCGGTTTTTGTATCCAATCATCGTCACCCAAATCACGGAAAAAATATTTCGATGAACAATTTATACTAGAATAATATTAAATTATCTATATAATATCAGATAAAATTTTATTGGCTCATAAACGCGTCAGTTATATATTTTATATGTATATTTTATTATCACTACCGTAAATTAAATTGTCTTTTCTACTATTCATCATTATTCACATGAATCATCTTTTTCTTATACTCTTACACCACGCATCTTACATAATATACTCTTATACATTAATCACCATACTTTATTACACTTTACTTAATATTTTTCTTCTTGAATTAATTTATTTTTCTCTCTCTCCCTCTCTCTTCATGGCTGGCACACCCAACCCCCACATACCCCCACCCCACCACCCCACCCAAAAAAAAAAAAAAAAAAATTCTTCCTATTTTATTTTTTCCTTTTCCAATTATTTTTCCATCTTTAATTCCCTCACTTTTTCATCTATACATATCTCTTCCTTTTTCATTTTTCCCACACTTTACCACCCTTCTTCATTTCAAAACTCTCTCAAAATTTCCTCTCATGTCTCCTCTCCTATTTACACCACCTCCCCTTCCTCACTTGCCTTTCTCAAATTCTTTTATCTTTCATTTAGGTAAATATTAAACGCTCTCCATATATTTTGATTATGTGATATGTGTATGTGTATGTCTTTAAATGTTTTCTATAAAATCCCTATGATGCATGATGATAGGAAATGGAATTGCAAGACAACACATTGAGTTCATATCACACAATTTTATGTTTATATTCGTGTTTATGATATGCTCAATCTATTCTTGTAACTAACTCGACTTTCTATATATAAATACGTAATGTAAATATTTATAATCCTTGAGCATATGGCTCACTAATCTAATATGTTTATTTATGTTCTTTATTTTAAGTAATTTATTTATATGCTTTAGACTTGTTCATTTCAAGTCACAACAAGACTAGTCAACTTCTAGTTTTAAACTAGCTCAAAAATCTAATATGAATAAGAGCGGAATATTTCAAGTCTTGGGAAGCCTTAACTAAAATATAAGACTCCCAGTTTATTTCATTTCATTTCACTTTGTTTTATTTAATTTATTCGATGACTCCATTATTTTGAGTCCCGGGAAGCCTTGATTATAAGTTAAGACTCCCATGTTTCTATTTTATTACCTTTGTTAACTTTTTTATTACATCAAGTTCATTTTGTTGTTGCCACATTTTTGAAATAATCGTTATATTTATATACATAGATGCTCACAGTGATGTTGTTATAATGCTAAATTGAATTCCCAAACCTTATATGTTAACAATTCTTTGTTGTGCAAAATATTTTCTAAAAACTCATTTTCAAGACATAGGAAAACCTTTTATCGAAAGAAATTTTTGAAACAAAACCATCCCTACTATTTTCCTTGAAAATTCCAAGACATGTAGGTGGTAGAGGAGATGTGAAATTTAAACTATTCTTTCTCAAACCAACATGACTTTAATGATTATAAGTAATAAAAATCAAGAAACAAATTCTATACCTAAATTTTCTAAAATTTATTTTCAATACTTAGGAAAATCCTTAGTACAAAGAAAAATTTAAAAAGGAAAAATCAATTTATTATTTTCTTAAAATGCCGAGACATAGGCAGCAACTTGTTGAAATTTTATAACTTGAAATTTTTTCTTGAAAACACACAAAAAATCAATATTTTGACAAATGAGTTTTCCAATAAAAATTTAAACAAAATTTACAAGGAGTAAAATAAAGTATAAAATTTTGTTTAAATCATTTATTTTTAAGTACTAAGAAATAAAAATTTAGCTACATTCTTTCAAAGTGTAAATCTTCATGAACTTAAATTTTTTAAATAGTCATAAAGATTATTTGATGAAAACTTCATTTTCAAGCAATATCACTAGGATCATACATGTATTATGAATTATTTGAGTCACTTATTATGTTTAAATATAGGAATGACAACTATACATACCCTAGAAAGTCTATAAAGAATAAAATTTGCAAGATGTATCAAAATGAGCTTAATCATAATTCTGAACGTAATTTGTGTAGTGAGATTCTAAGACCTAAATGACCTTAGATTGTTTAAAAAATCCTCAGAAATAGATAGAGTTTTCAAAGTATGTAGAAATCGACTACTCATATGTAAAAATCAGAGTTAAATAACTAAGTTATGATCATTTTAAGGTTTAACCTATATAACCAAGAAATATAGTGAGAATAGAATTCCTAAAAGTAAAATTTTAGATGAAGTTAATTCAAAACACTCATTCCGAGTTCTTCCTTGTTCAGATAACGAGGATCTCGAGGCCACGCATCTTAGTGATCACTTCGACTAAGGATTATACTATGGATGAGTGAGTTTTTCCTTATGATTTTGCTACCTTGCATGTGCTTGTAAATAGTTGCACTAGTTTGATTAAAAAAAAAATATGATAAAATGGATATGTATGGGGATTCGTGGGTTTTGTATGTGATTCTATGTTGATGTGATAAAATGACAGTTAAGCATATCATGACCTCGAATTGTTTGTTTAAGTACTTTAATTACTTATATACACGGCTGTTTAGTGTTTGTTAAATTGTTTGATTGCCTCCTAATGAATCTTTATGAAGGCTTAGCTTAAGAAAAAGAAATGTTCATGCATTACATCCGATGAGTCACATGTCAAAGGCTGTTACTCCTACATGATGAATTAGAAGGACTAGAGTGGCCCAGCTCATTCTTAGGAGAACTATGTTGTATGAGGAACATGGCCCCAAGGATGAGCCATGCCAATTGATCACTATGAACGGGTACTTAGGGACCAACGGTGAAGATTGCAAAGACCTTCAAATGGAATTTCCCTAACCCTTGACATGGAGGGCGTAAATCCATCTATGTATGGTTTCTAGATATCCATCCGCTTGAAATTAATAAACCTATTTGGTTATGGCTATACGGTACGGATTAAGAGATTATCTTACTATGCATGTTGTAGGCTTAAACTCTTTTAAATCTTTATTGAAATAGGAATACTTAAGGATTTACTCAATAGACATAACTCCAAGGAAATCACCAGTGGACTTTGGAGCTTCAAAGGAAATACTCGAGAGGATAGAAGGAAGATTCTCTTGGAAGCACTTTATGTTGGATATGTGATATATCATTATTTAGAGACTATTATGAATGAGTATAATACCATAAACATTTGAGGATATTAGAAAGGATATGCCCTTAAGAAATGTAATCAACTTTTTTATGTTTAATGATAAATAGTTCTCTTACTTTGCTATTTAATTGCTACCGTCATAAATTGTGCTACTCTAATATGTTTCCTTCATTGTGAAGTACATCTTGTGCATAGTATGGAAGCTTTTGCATGACTAAGGTAATCATTCCTAAGTTTTAATATTGTGTACGGTGGACTTCCACATTTAGGATACCCCTCAGGACATGACACCAACCACCTATTTTTACCAAGCACTTTATGGGGGTCTAAGCGCCTACATCTACCACATCATCCCGACGTTGCGATTAGGCTCGCAACCCAATCCAAGCATGCCATTCTTAGAGTAAGTAGTCAAGTAGTAACCAACACTCAATTAAGTTGAGTTTAAATTCTTAGTTTAGTTATTAATACTACCCTAGCAAACAACAAGCAATTACTGTGTACCTATTGGTTGGTCTGAGCTTACTATCCCTTCCAAGCTCAATATCCAATAACTGTTCATAATTGAAGTCAAGAATTAGTTGAAGATATACTATCTTTATTTCATTTGTATTGTTTGTTAGATCTAAGTCACTTTAGTTTAACCATATCTACTCAAAGATAATGTTTAAAGGGTCATTTGTTTCATTTAGCCAAGTTATCTAGTTAATTATATAAGTTAGGGTCAATTTTGGGGCTTAGGTTAACCAAACCTTAGTCTTTATGGGTTTCGATTCTTAATCATTCAAGAATAGGTCCCCGTAGTCTACTAATCATGTTTAATTCTTAGTGTCCTCCAATTATGAAGTACGAATTACTTTTATTTATGTGGAATATTTAGACTTAATGTGTTTAAATGAAGTATAGTGTGAATGGGGTATTAGTACTTGCTACATTTGTGCTTTAAAGGTCTTGGAAGCTTACTTGGGGTTAAGGGAAGAATCGAGTCAAGTTTCGTGTAATTTAGACAAGGATTATCGAAAGAATAAGGGGCTAGAAAACAACACAGGAAATATACTAGGAAACGTACCCCCATATGTTATTTTACATGACTAAATGTTTTAGTCGTATTCTCCCTATATTTAGGATTAGAAAGGTACATGGGCAATTACATAACCTCGTGTACTCCCTGTGCTATTCTAGCATTGAAGGTGTTTAGGATTAGAGAGGAAAACGAGTAGAACACAGGTATATGTACTTTCCCATGTTCTTCCAGGGTTCATTGCATTTAAGGCTAGAGAGAAGCATTGGCAGGTACATGAAGACTTCATGTACTTGTTGTGCTTTTCTAGAAAGCATGTCCTCTTCGAGTTTTGAAGGTCGGAGAGGAACACAGGTAGGTACATGACTGTCACACCCCATAGGGTACCCTAAATGTAACAGTCCACCATATGCCATATAAGACTCACGAATTACCACCTTAGTCCTTCGGGAGTCTTGTATAGATGTAAGGCGTCCCTTTACGACAATAGAATACTTGAACTGATGGAGTTAAAGAGTTTAATTTGGCATTCAATAGCATTAGAAAATAAATCAAAACACGTATATAATTAGTTACAAAATCTAAGGGGCATTCCCCCGCAAAAGAATATTGTTTAAAAGGTCTTTTACAGTTATCCAGAGTCTCTTAGTTTCCTACAGAAGTCTAAACAAACTTGAATACAACTTCTAGAGGAAACGTCTAGCTCCTATACCTGATCTATAAGTTGTCTCCGTCTAAGGCATATGAACCGGTGCTGCAATAGATAAAAACTGTAGGGACGTAAGCTATACTAGCTTAGTAAGTGAGAACTTCCAAAATCACAATTATAACACATTAATCAGACAAGTGATATGCATCAAACATATGGAATCAACAAACATATGACCAGTCGAAAATCATATGTGGATAGACTTGTGCCCTCCATCCCGGGTTAACAGATTAACGAATACTGCGGTACTACTCAAATGTGTTGTTTAGGATCACGGTTAACCAACTTATAAATTCGTTTGTGGATCACGATTAACCAACTCATTAATTCATTTATGGATCACGATTAACCTTTTTACACCGTTCAGGATCACGGACAACCAACCAATGCTAATGCTCCATCCCCATTTATGATATGAATGAATCCATATTTATTTTCAATTCCAAATAGTCAATTATACCAATTATTTAAGTGATTAATCAATAATCACAGACAGTCAATCCTAATTCATCTATACAAGCAATAGTTAATCACCCGGCT
This sequence comes from Combretum micranthum, assembly GCA_024138025.1. NCBI lineage: Eukaryota > Viridiplantae > Streptophyta > Magnoliopsida > Myrtales > Combretaceae > Combretum > Combretum micranthum. Next base: position 46,852 of record JAMXBD010001955.1, on the reverse strand, counting down.
TCAATATTTTTACATTCCATTTCTCATATCAACAACAACCATACAAACTTCACATTTACCCCCATCATGCATATCCATTTTATCTTTACCAAATATCTAGTGCAACTATCATTACAACCACATACAATAAATGAAATCGGAAGTGATACTCACTCGTCCATGGATCATCGGTCTTTTAGTAAAAATAATCTGATGGTAGAGAATCGTCGATTTCAGGATCTCCTAAAAAGGAAGAAATACCCTAATAAGTATTTCATCACTTAACTAATCCAAACTATATATCAAAACTTAGTAAATTCGTAATTCTCGTCATTTGCGAAAGCCCCGACTTAGAACTGCCATAACTTGGTCATTTTAACTCGGAATTTCGCAAATTATATATCGATTTCTATCTATTTTTAATATTATGTTCAAGTTTTGAAAATGTTTAGGTCACGAAACAGTAGGATCATTTCTAATGAGTAACAATTTTCTAATTCCAAAAATAGTTTTGTAAATGTTTGAAATGTTTCTACTTTATAAATCAATTATACATGTAATATTAATGATTTCCTATCATGAATGGCATGTTATGAGTTTAATTATGCATACTCTTGACAATATTTACTAAAAGGAAATTATATAAACTTTTTATCTTGCAAGACTAAGAATATTTACTTTTAAGAAAACTAGTTTCCTCACTTTGGTAAATCTCTTTTGTTTTGGAATTATTTCTTAGGAATTTCTAGTTATCTTTGCTAGAATTGAGTCTTCATTATATCTATTACTTAGGACCTTCATTTCTACATAAAAATTCCCATTCTATACTTTGTAAACATTTTTTTTAATAGAGTTTATTCCAAAATCCAAATATTTAGAAATTAGTTTTTGAATGTTTTCTTTAAGAAAAACTTGTTCAATACATTCAAATTTAAAGTTTTATTATACCTATCCTTGAGGACTTCGTTTATTAAATAAAACTTTCATTTTGAGTTTGGAAAATAGATGTTTTATGGCAATATTCAAAATTACGAATTTCTTAAATTAACTAGTAACTCAAAATTTCCTATCTTATTTCTACTCTTTGTTTTACACATTATTCTCATCAAATCTCATTTCAACTTATAAAAATCATTGCTTAATGATATATATTACCTGTATCCTTTATTTTCCTATAAAACACAAGTTTTAGAGTTGATAAAAGAGTTTTTAAAACATAGTTTTGAAGTCATACGAATTTTTCACTTGAACATCTCAAACAAAAGTTTTTCTTTTTAAGTTTCCTAACTCATCTAACTAAAGATCTACTAACTACCATATTTATATATACAAGACAAAACCTTTATGAGCATTAATATATTAAAACACAAAATATTCATGAGATCATGAATGCCAAGTATAACATGAACATCTAAATGCTAAATCTACTATTTATGATGCATGAAATGAAGTTTGAAAGCATAAACATGGATTTTTATGCAAGATCTCTACTTTACTCTACTATTATATGCATGAACATGAAGATAATCCAACAAAAATTCATTTAAACACAAGATCTATTCTTGTGATGGCTTGATATTCATGTAGTGGTATTTTCTTGTCCCTAACAAGTGCTCATGGGGACCTTAATGTGAAAATACCCATGAATAATCTTGCCATTACAAGATTTAAGTTAGAAAAGGGTTAGGATTCATCACCTAAGGCTTGAATCAAGAGGAAAATGAAGAAGAAAACAAGCTTGTGTGAGTGTGTGTAGGGTATGTGGAAGTTACGGCAAGGAGAGAGTGAAAGAGAGGGTTTGTGATTTTTTTGAAAAAAATGGAAATGAATGATAGAGAGAGAAAGTAAAAGATTATATATAGTAAGTAAATTATGGTTTGTTTTTATTATGAAAAGGAAGTAAAATAAAACACATTTGAGGCAAAATAGGGCGTCCGGGGGGGGGGGGGGGGGGGGGGGGGGGGGAGGGGGCGGTGGTGTTGGGTTTGGTTGCGCCAGCTTGGGAGTGGGAAGGAGAGAGAGAGAGCTTGAATTATTTTATTTTGTAATTTATGTAATAAAAGTCTTAATTTGTAATAGTTTTTAAGAGACAAATTTTCATTGGAAAGAAAATGTAATTGATTGTTTGTAAGGATGTAAGAGTAGGGAGTGGCTTGTGAGTATAGTAAGTTGTAATTGTGAATAGTAATGAATAGTAAACAAGATAATTACTTTACCGGTAGTAAAGAAAATACGAGAAAAAGGCTATATCTGTAATTTTTCTAATCTGAAAAATTATAAAACTTATATTTTTGAAATTCTTATTAAATTTCGGTTCTAAAGAGTATTTCGAAATATTTTTCCGAATTTTTATATCCGAGGCTCACTTTTCTGTGATGGATCTCGGGAAAGCCCAGAATAGAGAATTTTTTGAAATCAGAAATTTTTATCGTTTGAAATATACTTTAAAACAATATCCCACATTAAATTATTTTATAAAAGTTCTTTTAGTTTGAAACCGAAGGAAAGCCGGATCCAGGGTTCCTAGGTTTCTCTCTCAAGTTTAAGCTAATCCGGTTTAGAGTTTTGGTTTCTGATTTCCGAAGTTTACTTGTTTATTAGGAAAATCGGGGTTTACAACAACCTCGTAGACTTGTCATGTTCTTATGGAAAACTAAATTTTTTGACCTTTTTAGGGTCAAAGGGTTACACGGCTTTATCCACAAGCCTATGTATTGTTTGTGTTTTTGAGTTTTCATAGTTTTGAGCTGCAACTTAACGTTTTCAATGTAAGAGGTTTTTAAGGAAACTTTTGAGGCTTCAAATGGGTTAGGTAATCATGTTTTTATCTAAACCTTGCCTATAACATCTTCCTTTCTTTCTAGAAAACTTGTTTAACTAAAGGTTGCCAGTTCGAATCATTAAATTTGATAGGAACATCAATTTTTACTATAGAACAAAACTCCAATCCCACATGTTCGTTTCCCAATTTCACATTATTAATACAATCTCATCTTCCTATCTTTATAATATCCTAACATCAAGAGTTTTTTTCCATATCTTACCTCTACTAGGATGTAGTTCTAATCTAGTTGTAGCTATGAAGAGGCTTCAAGGCTTCAAAATCACTTCAAGGCTCAAGTTCTTACTACCTTAAACATTTACAAGCAAGTTTAAGTCAATTTTCATACTTAAAATACTAAAATACTCACATTACGGCATATTAAATCCCGTGCTTACCTTGACACGAATTTTGTTCTGATGGTGGTCTCCTTAGTCTTCTAACACTAATTCATCCTCTCCATTGTCCTCATGTAAAAGACATCACATGAGCTAATTACTATTATATTTTTGTTAATTCTACTTATTTAGAACTAAGAAGCAGTTAGTGTTTTAGAGAACCTTACCTTAGGTCTTAGGAGGGCTTCTTAAAAGGGAATGAGGCAGAAATAAAAAAGAAATATTTATATGGGAAAAGAAATTGTAAACCCCGAAAATTTTTCACATTAGTACACAACTCTAAAATAGAATGTATGAACTAGTTAACAGATTTAGATTCTAATCAAAGTCTAAAAATAGATCAATACCTGGAATTTGGCTAGTTAAAGATTTAGAAATCGAATAAAGAATTTCTTTAACTCTAGTTGATACCAAAAACGAGATTTCGTATCTTGAGTAAATAATTCAAGATATGATTAAAAAAAATCTAAATCTCAAACTCGAAACTTGTTTTACAAATAGATTTAAATAAGAAAATATAAATATAGAAACTAAATGATTGCTTGTGAATCTGGCAATGATTCGAGATTAGAACAATGAGTAGTAATGAGATTAGACTTATATTTAAACCTTAAAATTCAAGACCCCTAGATAGTATTAAAACTACTAATAAGATTTCTTGATAGGTATTAAAAATTAAAGATATATATACAGTTTAACCTCTATATCAGGAGTAATATCAAAAAACTAATTAACTACGTTTATAGACAGAAAACGATAATCTAAAGATAAACCATTAGGATTATAAATACACAACGAAAACATAAACTGTTGCATAACTCAAGATCTAACTCCAAATAAATAATTGGATCACACTATTGTTCTAATTATGGTTTTCTTAAGTTATTGGAGCCTAAAATAAAAATTGACCTAATGAGCTTAAGAAACCTTAATCACGAGAGATAAAATTTAACAAATAATTAATCACGTATATATAAAACTTAAAATTGTATTATTTGATAATCTAAGTATTTTGTATAACCCTGTGAATATACTTTTTTACAAAAACTCTCAAGTATTAGCTAATTTGTATCCGTACAACTTATTAAACTATCCTAAAACTAAGTTAAATAATTAGCTAATATTTAGATATATATGCATTCGGTGGAGAATTGGATGCAAGTTGGTCGGATTACATGGAGAAGAAGAGGAGCTGGATTTGATTAAATAATTCGCCCAAAAGTCAACAAAATCAACCCCTACACCAATCATTATTTGCCAACTCAACATATCATTAATTAACATGAAAATAACAGACCAAATGCAGCCAAATGTAGAGCAAATTCGGAGCAAATTCGGAGAAGATTCGGCTGCAAACTCCTCTCTTCTTTCTTCTATATATATATGTTTAATACTCATAATGAAGAAACAAACAACCCTCACTATTTCCCAAACTTTCCAGAACGAATCTACTCTTAATTAGTAGCCAACACCACCTAAAAACAGAAAACAAACAGATCAAATCATCCAAATACGAATCAAAAAGAAAACAATATGAAAAACCCTTGGAAAACGAGTCAAAGGTGAGTTGATGTAATTCGAATGATTTTCTTTCAAATCTAAGCATTAGAACTGACTTCTGATAATCATAGGAACATAATTAACGCAAATACAAGCTTCAAGTTTCATCGAATCAGCTCAACCGAGGTAAAAATCCGAAACCCTAGCTATACTTTAGTAAGATCGAAATCTAAGATTTTATGTATCTAGAAGTGTTAAGAGTTGTTTTATGACTATATATAAGATATAGAAACACTTAGAAACGGATTAAGAATGTTTTAATGTGGAAAATTTAACAAATATGAATCGGATCATCGAAGAAGATGATGAACAGTACCAATACTGTATAAGCCGACAGTATAGACGTTCAACGCAGACGGCTTATGAGGATAGGCCGGCGGTGTAGAAGACGGCTTACACTGAACAGAAGCTACATAAAATTTATGTTCACGTAAAAAAAAATGAAGGCCGGATATCTGGGATTCTACGCTGGCGGCGTAGGACCGGCGTACGTTGAAAGCCGACAGCTTTTAAGCCAGTGTAACCGATAAGAAATAAATTGCAAAACCAAATCAACGTCGGCACCTGGGTTTCAACAGTCGACGGCTTTGGGCCGGTATACACTTATAATTCTTCTACGAAAGTTTGTTTTGAAATAAACAGAATTTATATATATATACATATCATAAGCCTACTGAAGGTATTATACATATATGAGAATATAAAATTTATTGAGTAAATAAGTAAATACAAATACTTAGAATATTTTGATTAATAATTCTTAAAGCCCTAGAATTAAAGAAAATATTAAGTGTTAATAAAAGTTATAACTAATCAAATATTTGTTTCAATTAGATAAAATAGGTAAAAATGGAAATTGAAATAAGCTAAATTTATGAGTAATGTGACTTCTAAAAATAACAAAATAATTATACGAGATAAATTAAGAGAAACACGACGACACTAAGTAATAATAAATAACTACGATTTTCTATATTAGGTTCGTTATAGAATTACATAAAATCAGTATTAGTCACTACCAAAACTTGATAAATATCTAGTTTAGGACATTAGTCACATATAGGAATTTAGTCATACAATCTATATTTTATTGATGAATACTTTAATCATCTTACTAGGTGACTTTGATACACTAGAAGATCTTCTAGCTGATTATTACGATTGAGTCAGTATGAGCAGGTGAGTAATTCAGTCATATTGTACTGTTTGTGCTTTTAAGTAGTTGAATATATAATGCAAAGATAATCAAACGAATGTTTTGTTGAAAGTATGTTGTGATCTGATTGTATGATTGTAATCTATCTTTACCAAAGTGATAATGCAATGATTTGATGTTGTGAATTAGTAAGATGATGATTGTGTGTAATGTATGATCACCATGAAATTGAATAAGAATTATTGACTTAATAAAAAAATTTGATCATGCATTGCACGAATGCATTATTGCATATATAAAGGGATGACAGCCTGCTACGTATTAATATTTCAGTTCTCTATTAATACTTGGTTGTTCTAATGTGTTAGTTCTTCTAAGGTTTTCTTTGTTCCATTAGTTCTACGGGAACTAAGTGGCACCGAAGAACGCCGCCCGTAGTATCACTTTGAAATGATTAATACTTAGGGAGTTTCTAAGGTGGATACAGGAAATGGTCAGTTTAATCGATTATATTAAAAGTGATAACCCTAAAACGAGAAATCATTGATTTTCCTATAAACTTAGTCTCTCCTGGGCAGATGGGTCATGGAGTAATGGTTCTTCAACTCTTAAAAAGAGGGCGTAAATCTTTTGCTTGTTTGGATTCTAGATCATCCAAGCTTGTATTTGTGCATATGGTTGAGTGCTTGCATTGCATATGATTTGCTAATGACTTGTGCGATGTATAATATGTCTGGTTATTCACTGAGCTGTGGTTTCGCTCATACTCCAACAGTCTTTTCAAGTTTACCCTACGATCTTGGTTAGTCACTTCCAAGAGTATGGCTCCGGTAAGAGCTTAGGAGCTGGAAGTCTATGGTTATATTTGGGAATAATGATTATGTTTTCTTAGAATAGATTAGTTAGTACTATTGTATCAGTTGTGAACTTCAAGAAGTCTACTTGGATTGTAATAGTTCTATAATGTTTATTCACTAATTTATTTCTTACATGTATTTATCATTTCTTATCAAGCAACTAAAAGATCCTGTTGTATTGAAAACCTGTCATTCTCTGAAGGTAATCTAGTGATAGTATTCAAGTGAGACTTGTCTACTGCTACTAGGGTACCTTCGGGGCGTGACAGAAATAGCATAATTAAGGTTTTAAGCAAAGGAAAAGGGATCTCCTTTTAAACTTTTGCCACGTGGCACGATCTTATTCTTTTAAATCTTACGTGTGTAGAAATCTTAGCTAACTTTTATCAATTTAGGATTTTTTATTAGCTTCTCAAGCTAATGATGATTTAAATATCTCAAATAAGTCTAATTAATTTACAACCACTTGCAAAATAAGAACTCCTGATTGCGTTGTTTTGATTTTTCTTATAAAAACTTTTCATTGAGAGAACTATTATTAAATTATACTTTACTTTTATTTTTATATTTAAATTGTTTTTAAATTCTCAAAATTTTCATTCTTGGTTTAAGGAAAATTTGGAAATTTTTGTAATTTTAGTTGATCAAATTCATTTGTGACTTTAATTTGTTTCCATTGACAGCATTTGATTTTGATTTCTTATGATTGGTGACTGGATCATTTCAATACAAGTGATCTCATGAAGAATAGGGGCTTTCTTTCTTGACACCAAAAAATTGGAGAAAACATAAGAGATAATGTGACGAAATTCTCTAGGTAATCTGGAATAATTCTAGAGTTTGCTAGCATATCAATACCCATTTCCAGCATGTTCTTTTGTGTTGATACCGATAGAGGGCGTTCATGATTTTACATCGCCTACAAATCTGCATCATCAACTTGATAAAATTCGCAAAAGGTAAAACACCAACCCTATCTCCTTCTATTTGATGAACCGCATGGATCAATTCATGTTGAAGGGATTCTATTTCTAAAAACAAAAAATCTTTTGCAATATCTTATTTTCAAACCCCGAAAACCAATGTAGACCCCTCATGATTGTATTTCAAGCAATCAAATTTATTGAAATATTCTAGTGGTTTTTTTTCATATGATAAATTGTGGTCTTTTAATGTACTTTGTATTCTTAACATAGAGCATTAGGTTTTTTTTATTAGAAAATAAAGTGCTAAGTTTTTGGTATATCTTCTACTTGATCCAAGTTTTCCTGTCAACATTTGTTCGACACACAAGCTTGGATTGACAATTTAATTGAAGGTTAGAGCTGTCCCTAACTTCGATTATTCAAGAATATGAATAGTCCTAATCTGTCTTAAAAGACTTAGATGATACCAAAATGAATTAAATTCTCGAAAGACCTACAAGAAACAATTCAATTACCTTCAAACATATACGAAGAGAAGATGGATGGATGATGCTGACTCATTAGAGCTACTCACATGGCCTACAATGTTTTTTTTTTTTTTTAAGAAACTAAAATGGAAGCGCATATTATGCTTGAATCTTTCCAAGATTTTATGGCCATTTTTCTAAACATGGTCCATCATGCAGTAACTTATATTACCTGTCATGTGTGTCTTCATGGTCACATCTATAAGACAAGTTCTTAGCTTATAGAGAGGAAGGACCTTTCATAAGATAAAATCATTTATATAGACTTGATTATTTTTATAGAATCATTTTCAACCCCTATAATGACCTCTTCGATGACAAGTGCACATGCAGTTTCAGATGCAACATGGTCATCTCAAGATTAAGTTTGCTCACACTGGTAAAAATTCACTCGTCTTCTATATTTTGGGGTTTGTAGTGATAAACCAATATTCCACATTGGTAAAAATTCATGACTAACCCAGTACATAATAATAATTGAAGAATTAAAGGCAATAAATCAGTTATGGGCTTAGTGGGTTATCTTTAATGGCCTATTTGCTTTAGTAAGTATAATAATTTGAGAGTGTCACATTATCTAATGGAATAACAGAGTTTAGGTACTTATAATTTGATGTTTCTTAGATATTTCTTATTATGTGTTTTTATAAACCATATGAGTAGAGATAAACATATAAGCTAAAACAATATTGGCTAAAAGTTCAATAGCCAACTAAAAATAAAAATCTCACTCCTAAAATGGAAGAGGCTTTTACCAATTCAGTGAAAAACTATGATGCATCTATCTCTATAAAAATCTACCATACGTTCCATCAACACAATTGTTAAGTTTGTTCGATCACCACAAAACCATTAATTTCAAATAACAACATGATTTGGTGTGTGTGTGTGTACTTTACCATATGATGATAAGCAACTACTCACTGTTAACAATCCTAGAAGAGCTACATCGCCCACCCCATTAGATAATATCCACCATGATTTTAATATTTTAGCAACCAATTCAAACACCTTACAAATTAGGTGGTCAGAGCTAGAGCCACGCTACCTTAATTTATGTAGTTTTTAATATACTAATTAAAATTTTGATATTATTTTATTGGTAAATTGCATAAATTTCCTTCAGATACTTTAAAGATTGCATGGACAATTGCACCTAATGTTGTTGAAATTGGAATCGGCCTTAAAAGCAAGTCAGTTCCTGTTCGAGAGCCATTTTTGGTTTGAACTAGTTGAACCCATATGACCCGGTCAGTTCAACCATGACCCGGTTGACCTAGCCTGATCATCCAAGTCAAAATGCAACTGTTATTTAAAAGAAAAAAGCCCAAAAAGACGAAAGCTAAATGATGTTATGTTATGAACTTCTGGTAACATTATTATTGTCTCGGTAGCTGCTATCCCCATCCAAAACAGAAACCCATTCCCTCCTCTCGATGTCCGATAATAAGCTTTGTAGTTGAGCTCCTTCGCTGCACTCAACTCTCTGTTTCTCCATGGAAGGCACTTCAACTGATAATCTCATTAAAATAGGCCTGGCAGAATTTGCTCTTGCATGAAGAGAGAGAGACTAAAAAAAATGTAACCAAACTATCAAGAAAAGGAAAGAAACGAAAAAAATTCCATGGCCACATGCATTTCACGTAGTTCTCCATTTCTTGGATTTTGAAGAGCACTACTAGGAGGTAGTGATTAAGTGAAATGAAAATTGTGGCCGCACATATTCTAGAGCCTCCAACTTGGTATAGTTGTATGAGGAGACTATTGTTGAATATGAGTGTAGAGAATTAGAAGAGATAAATGCTAAAACCAAGCAAAGGCACTACCCAAAGTATCCCTAAAATATGGAGTCCACCCTTGCCCTAAATACAGTCCTGAGCTGAAAAGGCAGTGTATAGATTATTTTGAATAATATCAAGCTTCATATTTAGATATACAATAAGAAATTTACAAAATATAATAAATTCTTTTGAACATGTATATATTCATATATATTTAATGTTTTTTTATAATTAAGATATAATTTAAAATTCCTTTATTTGTTCTTTATAATTAAAATATAATTTAAAATTTTATTTTTCATTGCCTTGGTTGAACCTGATTCAACCTTGACCATCCAACATATCAGGGTCGATCCTGGTCTTGATTTGACAACATGATTGCACCTATGAAAAGCTAACATGACTAGTGACATGGAAATTTTGTTGATTACTAGTGACATGGAAATTTTGTTGATTTAACATTTATGTGTCATTTAATATGCTTAATTAGCATTGTTTGAATATTGAAAATTTTGAATATTGAAAAGAAAAAAACAATAAGAAAAATTTTAACATCTATACTAAATGTGTAACTATTGAACAAAATTCCGACTTCCACCCAAATTTTCTCAAAACTATGTAAGTAGACCACAACAGGGGCCAAGTCAGACCTGTGAACTAGCCTAATCCATAGTGAGTCAAATCTATTTAGCTCAAGCTTGTCGTATAGTCATGACATATATACAAACTTAGTGAGTGAAGGTCAATTCAAAGCTGATAATCCGTTAACCCATTAAGGCAAGTAAGTCAAGTAGCTAGAATTTGAAAAAAAAAAGAAATAAAGGAAAAACCAGAAAAAGTAAAAAAAAAATTAAAGGAAAAAATAAATATAAATAAATAACAAATATTTAAACTATTTTGTTTGAATACTGAAAATTTATCACTATTTAACGACATTAAATGTATTGTTAATAATAATACAAGTAATGAGTATGCTTAAAAATTTGTCTAGTTGGATTTATATAAACTTTTTCATGTGATTACTGAAAATTTCTTATTTATTGGGAATGTGGGACTAGTTTTTCTCTTTTGTCGGAGTTATTTGTGTTTTGAGTATTTTATCATCTCACATTGCTAGATTTATAACTAAAAGTGAATTTGCTTATGTAAAGAAATGTAAAGATACAATCAAAGCATGTTTAGAACGGTCATACAAAACCCAAACTCATCTCACTTCCTTGTTCCCCAAACTAAATCCAAAATTCTAAAGAGTTTTTGTCATCATACTAAAGCCTACCTTTATAGAATATTAAGTCGATCCACCCTATTTAACCATTCGAGAAAGTTTAAAACATCTACTAAAGAACCTATTGTTAAAATAAAATAATATAATACAATACAATACAATACAATACAATACAATACATACAATACAATACAATAGAGCACAACATGTAATCCCCTAGATTTAAGCTATGGTTATGTTCAAACCCTAAATCGAAAGTCAAACTGAAACCCTAAGGTCAACAAATACGTATCAAACCCTAATAGATTATATTTGGAAATCCCGTGTTCCTGATCCCAAAATAACGAAACCAAGATAGTAGTAGATAATAGTTTGTAATAATATAAGGATGCATAAAAATATCATACTCGATAATTTTTTATGTCTTTCGGATCTAAACGAGATCAGTTTTTGAAAACTGTGTCCTATACTCCCACGGCAAAATATTTTGATAATACCAATAAACTCGTAAAATACAAGATTTCAAAAATAGTTTATAATTTTTCGGTATCTAAAAATATCAGATATACTTAGTTACGCATATTTTTTTACTACTGGTATTAATTTCTTATCTACTATTCATAGTACTATTTACACTATTCATGTACTATTTACACTATTCACTTATCTCTATTTTTTCACACCTATTTCTACACTCTAACATACCTTTTATCTACTTTTTACTTTTTACTTTTTACTTTTTCCATACATCTTCATTCACAAAACTTTAGATCTTATTACTTTTAATTAACAAAAATACAAAAAAAAAAAACAAAACAACCTCTCTCTCTCTCTCTCCCTCTCAATCACGCCGGCCACCGTCTCCTCACACACACATACAATTCTTTTTCAATTTATTTAATTCACTCAATTCCATTCCAAAAATTCTATAAATATCCCTTCTCCTCCAATTCTTTCACACACTCTTTCATCTTACTAAAACTCTCCCAAATTCTCTTCTCAAACACTCTCTACCAAAATCTCTCTTTTCTTTCTTTCACTGCCTAATTTTTTCTACACAATTGCTACACACATAAACACTATACAACTTTTCTTCTACTACCACTTCCATACTCTCTTTTAAGTAAAAGTTCTTACCCCTTTCTTTCCACCATGTCATGTAACTTAACATAACAATGGTATATATTTCTTAAACATTCCAATGTTATAGAAGTAACACTATGTTCATGTTCATAAATAAATTTCATATTATGTTGATTAGCTATTATGTTGTTATAATGATCATATTAGTGTTATTATCATGCTTCTAACCTAACTTCATATATATGTTACTATCATACATATATCTATATATATTTTTAGAGCATAAATATTCACTAACTTACTAACAAGCTTATTATTGCTTTTTCTTTTCTTTCTTTTTTCTCTTTTTTCTAGGACTTAGTCCCGAGATGCCTTGATGAAGCTAAAACTCCCAATACTTGATCAGATTTCCTTGATGAAGCTATGGCTCCCAATACATGACGGGTTATCTTAATGAAACTAAGGTTCCAATGCTTGACTATAATATCTTGCTTATTATTGCTATATTGCTTACTAATATTATCTTGCTTCTTATCTCATATTTTCATAATCTACATACTACATGCTTATGATACATGCATCTACATAATGATATTGTCTCAACTAAATTTAAAGTAGAATTTCTCTTTAATAAAGGAACTTGAAACTAATTTTCTATTATGTAACTTGTCATTAATAATGAAGTTATCATCAACAACATAGAAATGGAATCATACAAGTTTTCTCAAAGTTTTCTCAAATAACAAAGATAGCTTTACCAAGAAAATAAAAAATAAACAACTTCTTTTCATAATATGGTAACCTAAGTTTTAGTAAAATAATTTGTTAATATTCAAAATTTTCACAAAAAGCTTAAGATTAAACTCTTTTCAAACTCCATAACAAAAACAAGAAGCAATTAGTTTTCAAAGTTAAAATAAAATCAACCCATAAATTTATAAACCCACTTAGAAAAATAATGATTTTCAAGTTTCTAAAGAAGGAACTTATTTTCAAATAATATAAATATGATAAGATCAAAAACAAATGATTTTATCAATAAAGAGGATTCTTTTCAAATAAAATTTGTAGAGGAAATAAAAGATCAAGTTTTAGAAAACAAGAACTTATATTTTAAACAAGAAATATAAAAAGAAATGACTCATTTTCTAAAACTATTCTAAAGGCAAGTTTATAAATAGGTTATCAACAACTTAATGAAATTTTTAATAACTTTGTTCTTTTATCACTAGAAGTAATAAATTATAAAAGACCAAAGTTAAGGGAAATTTTTTTTTTTTTTGGAAAAAGGAATGAGGAAAATAAAATAAGAATATACTCATTTATAATAACCTAGGAAAATATAAAGTTTCTTCAAAATACTTTCAAAAGAAATTTGTCAAATTTAAGTTTTAACACTTCAAATGAATTGTTTTATGAAATAAATTATTGAGACACTACCATTAAAATTTTTGCATATAAAATGAGCTTATCTATATACTCAAAAGATTTTTCAATCATATATATATCTATATATATATATATATATTATTTTTTTTTTTTTTGCTAAAGGATTTTTGAATAAGTTGAGTTAGAAAATTGTTTACAAAATCTAGAAAATTCCATTTTTAATTTTTACTGAGGTTTTTAGCAACCCAAATGACCTATATGTAGGAAATAACATTAGAAATGGTTAGATCTTTTCGAGTAGGTAGAAATCGGTATATAATATGCGAAATTCCGAGTTAAAATGAGCAAGTTATGGCCATTTTAAGTTGGAATTTCACTCTATACGAATTTTGACGAACTTAGTTGAATAGACTTGCAAGTTTAAGTAGATCTTTCAAGAAATACTCATTTCGGGTATTTCTTTTGTATAGGTGACGTGGAGTCTGAGCTACCCTACCCGGAGAACTATTTCGACTAAAGAGCTTCCGATATGACTAAGTGAGTTTAAATTCTCACAAATTGTACTTATATATTTGCTTGTAGCTTAGTGACACTAGATTTAGGAAAAGATAAAATATGAAAGTTCATGTGTTTTATTTGTGTGATTGAAATTATGATAAGTATATCGAGGTGGAAATTATTAACTAATCATTATATGATCTAGTTTAGCACTAATTGTCTGCAAATTCTATGGTCACTTTTTAAACGATTAATGCTATGCCATGATTGCTTAAATTAAATGATACGAGCATGACACGTAGTGAGACACATTGCATTCATTACTATACCTTTAGTGGGACAAAGGCATAGTAAAGAGTTCGAGGTCACGAAATAATCATCTATGACTTAAATTGTTTGTAATTAAATGGTGTGGGGCACCGAATCAACTACATTTTAACGATTAGTAGAATCCATACAAAACTACAAAAATATTATTTGCAAAACTATGGCCTCGTTGCCCAGAACGCCTAACCATTGAATGGAGAGGTAAATCCATTCAAACGTATGATTCCACAAAATCATATGTATTGTTTGCTTAAGTGATTGCTGCATTTCATATGATTGATTAAATAACTTGGGCAATTATTGATTGATTGAGTACTTTAGTTGTTGATTTAATTCTCACTAAGTGAAGAAGCTTACCCCCCTTCTAGATATATCTTGCAGTTTCCCCATTTATGGTTGAAGCCTCGGGAGTATTTCTCTCAGGTATTACCTTTTGGCTTAAAGAGTTTTTGGAAGAAGTTAAAGACTAGATGTAGACTTAGACTTCTACGTAAATCTCCTTGTAATTGTTTTGTTTAGGTTTCTCTAGACTATGATGAACTATATCTTTTAGCAAGGGAATGCCCATTGGACGTTTGTAAGACCTTTATATAATTTCCTATTGAAAGTTATTATGTTATGATTTTTATTCTTAAACTACTATATGAATGTCTTCTTAAACAACTTGTTTCAAAGTTGGTCTGCTATGATCGTGAACGTACGCCTTACACTCGGTATCAAAGCTTATGAGATGATGGGGGTAGTCATACTTAAGCTTTAATATTGAGTATGGCGGATTGTCGCGTTTAGGATACCCTTTGAGGCGTGACATAACACCAACAATAACAATCATGATGATGATAGACGATAAAATATTCATTATTGTGTCGTTATTTACAACATGTAAAACTAAGCATCAAGATGTGCATAAGGAATAATGGTGCATGTTTTTCTCTCATTTTTATCATTAATATGTTTTATAAGCAAGATGAAAAGTAAATATTGACATATATCTTGTATTATACAGGTAAATCATTTATAAAGAAGGGTAAAAGTGTCAATTGATATAAAATAAGAGGATTATATAATCAAAATCTAAAGTATATTCATGGTTTGATCACATGATAGACACATGACGAAGAATGGAATTTCACAACTGTATACCAGCTAGTACGCCCCCGGTATAGAAGTCAGCACTGCTAGCGTATATTCTGTGGCTTCGGCAATTTTGAACCAGCGTTGAGTTTGGAAAATCTTCATCCGAATTGAGTATGCTACCAGCTTATATATGTATGAGGCCAACATTGGTATGTACGCCACCAGCTTTGGTATGAACCCCATAGGCATACATGCTGACATACATGTAAAGAAAAAATGATCCAAGACAAAATGGCCACCAGTCTTGGCACTTATGCCGCCGACCTTCGAGTGATGCTACTGGCGTATGTTGTAAAACTGCCAACATATGTGTACAGCAAATGAAAGGCTTTCATGATTTCTTTATAATCTATCTTATTGTTCTCTTTCCAAAAACACTCCTAAACCTAGAAATCCTCTCTCTGAGTGATCATAGCATCCAATGAGATTTAGACGTCGAAATCAGGTAATCAGATCATTATCTTTCTTTAACATTTCAAAGATTTATCATATTCCTTTGGGTTTTCTATTGGTTTTGAAGAAACAATTGAAGAAAACCCCTAATTTGTTAGAAGATTTGGATTTTTTAGGTGATCAAGAAGGATTAAGGATCAAATTATATGTAAGTTGGTATATTCTTAACTCTTATGAAATTATAGAGATTATTTTTATTGATGTTTGGTCTGATTCGTATTAAATGGAATGGAAAGATTATTGAGAAAATCTATACTTTTGGAGAATTTCTGTATTTCAATCAAGGAGAAAGGTGCAGAATTATGATTATTTTGGGATTAGGGTTTTAAGCGATATATGGATTAGATTTTCTTTATGAAAGATATGTATTGCAATCAATGCTGTATACGATAACCAGTAAATTAGAGAATAATTAAATCCTATGAAGATATGAATCTGCATGAAAAATAGCCATTGCAAGAAGCAAATATGATCTTAGTGTGTTGTAAGCTATGAGAAATCTATTAATGATGAACAATGATGACATCTACACTAAACTATGATTATTAAATTCAGGATGATTCTTAAGAAAATCTATATGAAGATATAAAGAGGTAATACAAATTTTGGAAAACAATTAGAATAGCACAATGAAGAAATAAAAGTTGTGATTATCTATGGTGTTTAAAATTGGTGATAAAACAAGAGCAAATTAGCAGAAATATCGATGTTAAGATCACATGATATAACAGACCAACGTGAGCTTTAATCTTTAGAATTATGAATAAAAAAAAAATGTTAAGTTCCATGATTTAAGTTTTCTAGTTGTTAATTGAAGAATATAAAGTGAATAGGTCCTAGGTAGGCTTTTATGGAAATGGTGATAATAAGAGGTAAGGTATGATGATCAAATAGTGGAATTGAGTTGGATTGATTTTTCTACAACGCATCATACAGTTGTTTTGGAGGATGTGATGGTTAGCTTATGAGTCAAAGAGATATAAGTATTCAAACAAAGGAAGATCTTTTGGCGAGAAATGGGATGAATAAGAGTGGAAGAATATAAAACCATGTGAAGAATAATCATATATTATTGATGAAATAGATGGAATTGTAGGAGTGATAATTATAGAGCCAAAATGCATTAGAAATCTACATATCGAGAATTGAGTTCGAGATTTTGTATAAGAAAGATTTTCAACGAGAAAAATGATAAATAGAAGTAAAAATTTTGAATGACAATCTTGGAGCATGTCATGTAAATGTGAATGGAGTATACCAAATTTATAAAATGAAAGCATGATTTATGGAGACATTGATTAAATTGTGTTATAGTAGATTGAAATAATCAATTGAGAAAACAAGAAAAGGAGTTTTGGAAATAGGAGAATATAGTATGAGAAATCAGTAGTTGAACAGAAAGTAACTAAATGTTGAAAAGCATATGGAAGCATAAATTATGGAGTCAGAAACAAGGAATTTAAGGAATTATAGAAATTCAGGTAACTTTCGAAGACGAAAGTTTCTTTTAGGAGGGGAGAGATATAATATACAAGTAAATCATTTATAAAGAAGAGTAAAAGTGTCAATTAATGCAAAATAAGAGGACTATATAATCAAAATCTAAAGTATATTCATGTTTTGATCACATGAAAGACGCATGATGAAAATGGAATTTCATAGCTATACACCGACCAATACGCTACCGGCATATATTTTGTGGCTTCGGTAACATTCAACCAACATTGAGTTTGGAAAAATCTTCATTCGAATTAAGTATGCCACTAGCTTATATATGTACGTCGCCAGCTTTGGTATGTACACTGCCTACATGCATGCCAACATATGTGTAAAGAAAAAATGATCCGAGATGAAATGGCCACTAGCATTGGCACTTATGCCACTAGCGTACGTCGTAAAACAGCCAGTGTATGTGTACAACAAATGAAGGGTTTTCATAATTTTTTTATAATCTATCCTATTGTTTTCTTTCCAAAGACACTCCTGCACCTAGAAATCCTCTCTCTAAGTGATCATAGCATCTTAAGAAATTCAGAAGTCCAGATCAGGTAATCATGTCATTATCTTTTATTTAGGATTTCAAAGATTTATCATATTCTTTAGGGTTTTCTATTGGTTTTGAAGAAGCAATTGAAGAAAAACCCTAGTTTGTTTGAAGATTTGGATTTTTGGGTGATCGAGAAGGATTAAGGATCAAATTATCGGTAAGTTGGTATATTCTTAACTCTTATAAAACTATAGAAATTATTTTTATTGATTTTTGGTTTAGTTAGAATTAAATGAAATTTTAGGGTTGGAAAGATTGTTGAGAAGATCTATACTTTTGGAGAATTTCTATGTTTCAATCAAGAAGAAAGGTATGGAATTATGATTATTTTAGATTAAGGTTTTAGGTGATGTTTGGATTAGATTTTCTTTATGAAAGATATGTATTTTTGTTTATGTGATCAGGGTATTGGTGATTTCAAGTTCTGTTCCTTGAAATTGATTCAGGTACGACTATTTCTTACTTGTTGTATATGTAGGATTAGAATTGTTAAATTGATCTAATTATATTTAGCCTTTTATTATATTTTACTTGCTATTTGTGATTGGTTATTGTTAGTAAAGACTAGGCAAACTATGATACTAACACAAGCACCTTGATGATCTTGTGTGTCGTTGTCTCTAGTGGAGTTGCACACAGAAATGATTCTGGTAGTTTAAGATTGCGCAATGATGGCACTAGGTGGGTGGATCGCATCCAACACCAATATATATATATATATATATATCAAACTATTTTATATAAAACTTGTTTTTATGGAGTCATAAGTTACTCTAGGTTTAGGACTAGCTACAAATGGTTCTAAACCGTGTTGTTTGCTGGCTAATCAAAGATAATAAACTATGTTTGCTGCATTAGAATAGGCTGTATGTGATTATGTATGGTGTGTGTTCATGCGTTTGTATTTGTGGTTTGGCATACAAAGCAAAATTTGCTCATTCTTTTATCTTTTTTAGGAATAGGTGAAGTCAAGTATCATATGATTTATCTGGATTTGATGTCATTATGAACTATGAGAAGGATGATAGTAGACCTAATTATCCTGCTGACTTTTAAACATACTTAGGATTTGATGATAGTCAATTGAGCAATTTATGAAGTTGTAAAACAGTTTTATGTTTTTAATTAGTAGTTTTATATGACTATTTGAGATGTTATAAGTTCAGATTATGTTAACTATGATTTATGCCAACAAGGTTATTTAGATGTTTTGTTATTGAAAGTTTGTCAAACAGATACTCTTTATATGTAATTATTTGAGACATATGTTTTGATTATTTGTGGATTAGTGTTTCATAGTCTTAGTGTGTCCTTGTATGTTAAGGACATGTGGTGAGTTGTAATACCATCAAATTAGAGCGCTACATATCTAGTATGAAAAAAGATATGATAATTTTTTTTCTTAATTGTTTGTTTGCCTCTCATCATTTTTCCTTTCATATTATTTTTAATTTTGTGAATACTAAATTAAAATATATAAAAACTACCTATAAAATGGAATATAGTTTTTTTTCTTTTTTTTAAGAGTGGAATTGAGATTTTAAACATAAGTTAAATTATTTTTTCAAAACCATGTACTTTTCTTTTGATCTTGAATTGAATTTTTATTGTACTTTTTTTAATATGTTATATTTTGATAGATCAAGTTTCCCATCAAATCGTAACTATGACCCACAACCCCGATCCTAAACTCTATAAGTCATAAAAAATTTCCCTAACCGTCCTAAAACCCTATAAAGTTTTTAGCAAGTCGGTCGGGCCATATACCCAATAATAATCTACCCAATTCATCACTAAATAAATCCACATCTTAAACAATTCGATCAACTAATGATTTAAAGACTATTATTTTTAGACCTAATTTTATTTCAAGTTAAGAATTTGTCCTAATTAATTTGATATTTATTTTTCGTTTTTATCTTTATTATTATTATTATTATTATTATATTATTATTATTATTATTTTGCTTCCTTTTAATTTAATCTTTAAAAATTCGTTACAATTTTTTATTTTGTTTTTCTGAAAAAAATAAATATGGCCGGTTTAATTAGCCATGATCTGGCCCATCAACCAGTCCGACTTAGGGCTAAATTAAGCCAATCCTAGGTAGACTTGTCACCCAGTGGATTGTAGTCAATTCCAACCGATTGAGGTTCGTGCCAAAGTTTACATGCAAGAAATAATATCTTGTTACTAAGTAACTTTATATGTCCAATCGTAGACCAGAAATTAATAGGATGGGGATGGGAATTAAGATCAAACCATTATTTACAAAAACAAATAGCAAAATAAGGGCTCGTCTTCTCCCCTCAATGTTCCATTGCAATGTTTGCATCGGAAATTGGGACATGAAGACTCAAATAATGAAATTGGAATATTACAATGGTTTAATGTAGATTCAGTTTCTAAACTTTAGTTAAATATACAATTAAGTACCTAAACTTTTCAATTAATTGATTTGATACACAATTGAATTTTCTCGTGTATGCTAATGCTATCAAAGCTAACTCCGTTAGCTAAATTACATGACATGGCATCCCTAATCAATCTGTTAGGACCCACTTTACTATTGAAATCGTCTTTTCGTTTCTCAAGATTAGTACATGTTCAGATTCGTTCTTATCCCAATTACAACTGGCTCCCACTTTGCTCAACAGAAAACCCTAGAACTCCTCTGAAAATGTCGCCTCCTCTTCAAAGGCAAGAACGCTTCCTCTTCAACTCAGTACTTCGTCTTCTTTCTCTCTGCAAATGAGAAGGAATATCAGAACTATTCTTGTTGGTTTACTAATATGACTTCTTTTGTGTTTAGGGATAATACCTGTTCGAGCCAGGCAAGCTCCAAGAAGATAACGAAGAAGAAGGACTGGATTCTGTTTGCTGCTTTCTCTTCCTTTTTTCTCTTTATTTATACTTGCCAGTTGTTATTCTGTTTAAACCAAATCTTGGTTTGTTATAGCTGACTTGAACTTGAACAGCTGTCAATTAGTTTATTTAACTATTTTTGCCGCCTATGCTTTCCGTATTGTTGATGTTGTTATGCTTCAACATCCCATTTAGATGACATAATCTGTCATCCATTTTGGTTTATTCCTTATCCTCTTGTGGGTTGTAACATTTTCCTCCCCTTCTGGAAAAATAACTTTGTCCTCAAGGTTATAAGAAGGATTGACTTCCTTGAAATCGGCTAAATCTTCCCATGTTGTGTGTTCTGGCAACAACCCCTGCCACTAGACCAAAATCTGAAAAATATCCTTACCTTGATGAGACACCGTTCTGGTACCTAAAATAGATAAAGGCTGAATAAGTGGATGTTGATCAATAGTGTCCTGAGGTAAATCCAATGATGGTTCAGATATGCCGTAGGCTTTCTTTAATTTCGAAATATGAAAAACATTATGAATTCGGGAATGAGGAGGAAAATCAATTTTGTAAGCACATGATCCAATCTGCTGCAAAACTCTATAAGGTCCATAAAAGCGCTTGGATAACTTTGTAAACTTGTTTCTAACCAAGGAAAGCTGTTTATAAGGTTGTAATTTGACAAAAACCAAATCTCCTGGCTGCAAGAATGACATCAGTATGATGTTTATTAGCATAAGACTTCATTCGATTTTGAGCTGCAACTAAATGTTGTTTCAATAATCTCAAAATCTCATCTCATCTAGCAAATCAGCTTCAACCGCTTCTATTGAACTAGAACCTCAAACATAAGAAGCAATAGTTGGCGGGTCTCTACCATAGACTATCTTGAATGGAGTAAACCCAGCTCCAGCATGAAAAGATGTGTTGTAAGCGTACTCTGCCCATGGTAGATACTTGACCCACACATTGGAACTATCCATAGTAAAACTCCTAAGATACTGTTGAATCGTGCGATTAAGAACCTCTGTTTGACCATCACTCTGTGGATGGAAAGCAGTAGTCATACATAATTTGGTCCCACTCATCGTAAATAGATGTTGCCAAAATTTACTGATGAAAATTGAGTCACGGTTTGAAACAATAGTCCTTGGATACCCATGAAGCTTAACCACAATATTAAGAAACAGAGTAGCCACCTTGGTAGCAGTAAAATTAGACTCCAAAGGCCCTAAATGGCAATATTTTGAAAGTCGATCTACCACTACCAATATCACTAAAAACCCTTGCAATGTAGGAAGGCAAGTAACAAAGTCAAGACTGATATCCTCCCAAACACGATCAGGAATAGGGAGAGCCAATAATCCAGCTGGAGAACAAGTTTGATATTTAACTTGTTACAGATCAAACATTCTCTGACAAAAGTAGTGACTTGTTGCTTCATGCCTTCCCAATAAAAATCACTAGATAATCGCTTATAGGTTTTCAAAACACCAAAATGACTAGAACTAAGGGATGCATGATATTCTTGGAGCAACATCTGCAGCAAAGAATTTTGAGGCATCAAAAACAAACGAGATCCCAAATATAAAAGGTTGTTGCACCAATGAAGAGTCCATTTGAGTGTTATCCCCTGGTTTAAATCAGATATGATTCGCTGGAATTCTTGTAAAGAATTGTATTCTTCTTTCAGTTGTTCAATAAACTGAAAATGATAGAAGAAATACCATAATACTGAGAATTATCATCAAACTTGCGAGACAAGGAATCAGCCACTTGATTATCACAACCTTTTTTATAAACAATAGAGTAATCATACCCCATTAATTTGGAAAGGTATTTTTGCTGCTCAGGTGTTTGAATCACCTGTGATAACACCTCCTTCAAACTGCGATGGTCAGTTCGAATTAGAAAATGGTTGCCAAGGAGGTATTGTCTCCACTTTCGAACTACTTCCACAATAGCATATAATTCTCTAACATATGCGGAAGCTCTTCTCAAATGTAGAGGCATCTTCTTACTAAAATAAGCCACTAGGTGTGAGCCTTGCAATAAAACTGCACCAATGCCTGTACCCGAAGCATCCGTTTCCACAATAAATTGTTGATGGAAATTGGTAAATGAAGTATTGGTGCAGAACATAGTGCTTGCTTCAACTGTTCAAAAGCATCAGTAGCTTCAGTAGTCCACTTAAACTGATCATGTTGTAACATATCAGTAAGTGGGAGGCTATCATCACGTAGCCTTTAATAAAACGTCTGTAGTAACCTGATAAGCCCAGAAATGCCCGTAATTCCTTGACAGTTGTTGGTAATGACCATGCCATCACAGCATCAACTTTACTGGGTTCTGGTCTGACACCTTCACTACAAACAATGTGACCCAAATACTCGATTGACTCCATTCCAAAAAAACATTTACTTTCTTTGAGATAAAATTCATTCTGTAACAAAAGTTCCAGAACTACTGATAAATGTGAAATATGATCCTCCAAAGATTTACTATAGACCAAAATGTCATCAAAGAAAACAATAACAAAACGCCGCAAAAGGGTTTAAACAATCTGTTCATCACAGATTGAAATGTGGCTGGTGCAATTCTAAGACCAAAAGGCATTACGACAAATTCATAGTGTCCTTCATGCGTCCTAAATGCTAGCTTCTCAATATCCAAAGGATGCATACGAATCTGATGATACCCAGAACGTAAATCCAATTTTGAAAATATAGATGACCCACGTAATTCATCCAACAATTCATCTATTGTTGGAATAGGAAACCGATCCTTGATTGTTACCTTATTTAAGCTCGATAATCGATACAAAATCGCCAACTGCCATCCTTTTTCTTAACCAAAAGAACTGGAGAAGAATAAGGACTAGTACTATGTTGAATGATCCCTTGTGATAACATCTCAACACCTGTTTTTCGATCTTAGCTTTTTGGAAATGAGGATATCGGTAGGGCTTAACATTCACTGGTTGAGCCTCATTAAGCAAGTGAATTCGATGTTGTACCGCCCATAAAGGAGGCAATGATGAGGGTGTCTCAAATATTTGAGAAGATCTGCCCAAAGTTTCTTGAAGGGAAACATTGTAGGCGGTATTCTCTGATGAATCTCGAAACACCTGAGCCTTCAATTGCAAACAATAAGCTACTCCATCAGTAGCTAATAAACGTTGAAGTTGATGGTATGAAATAGGTTCTACTGAATGATTCTGATTGCCAGAAAGCTGAGCCGGTACCCCATTCCAACTAAACCTCATAGTTAATGAAGTATAGTCTACTGTAACTGGCCCTAAGTCTTTCAACCACTGAACCCCTAAAACTTCTTTCCCCCTTGAATAGGTAAAATATAAAAAGTGATTGGAAATATCATTCCTTGAAATCAATCTGAACATCTCGACACAAACCCTCACATCTCAATTTATCACACTGCCTACCACAACTTGAAAATTTGGTGAAGGCTCCACCACTAGTCCCAAATACTTGGCAACCCTATGTTGTAAAAAATTATGAGTACTCCCAGAATCAACTAAAATAGAAATATAACGACCTTTTATACATCCTTGAAATTTCAAGGTCTGAGGAATTTGCATGCCAGAGAGAGCATGAAAACTAATAGTCCTTCATCTGGAAAACATTGCTGATCCACACATGGAATATCCGATTTTGTTTCATCATCAATTAATAACAAAAATTTGGCCTTACATTTGTGATCTCTACTGTATTTCTCATCACAGTTATAACAAAGACCCTTTTCTCGTCGAAGCAATATTGTGCTTGTGTTAATTTCTTAATAGGTAAAGTGGAAGGATAGGCAATAATGGTGGTTTAGAAGTTCCAGTAGAAGACTGGAAAGTAGTATGGTTGGTCTGTGTATATGGTTTAGAAAATTGAAGAGGTTTGTAATGAGAAGTAGAATGTGATGAATGAGATTTCAGAGAAAAAAACGAATCCTGAAACTTAGACTCATACATGCGAGCAAGCCATATAGCATGAGCTAAGTTAGTGGGTCTAGAAATTTGAACCTCCCTCCTAATATGATGTTGTAAACCAGAAATAAAGCAACTAAGGAGAAAAGATTCAGGAATACCTTGCACGCGATTGGACAAGGATTCAAATCGTTTTTTATAATCCTAGACAGACGAATCTTACATGAGTTCGGCTAAAGTCCCTTGGACATCTTCATATTCAGATGGTCCAAACCGTCCTCGTAAGGAGTCCAAAAAAGATTTCCACGTAGTAATCTGTTTATTGGATTCCATTCACTGAAACCATTGAAGAGCATCGTCTTCAAAAGCGAACGAAGAGATTTCTAATCGCTGATTGTCAGGAATATTGTGAAAATTAAAGAATTTCTCAGTTTTGAATATGCATCCTAAAGGATCATCACCAGAAAACTGTGGAATTTCCAATTTAATGCCCTTTAATAGCGTATCAACTAAGGAAGAGGATGAATGGGCATTCTGTGTTGGAAGACTACTATGATCAGATAACTCATTTTGATTCCGCACCCCATCTAGCTTCTCATTCAATAATTGAATGGAAGATTGAACTGAATGATGCAAATTTGAAACAGAATCTTGAACCGATTTTTGATTTTGCATTGATTCATTCATTTGCACTTGCATTTGTTTCATTGTATCTGCTAAAGACAAAACCAAAGATTGCAACTTCACAAACTCCTCCTGCGACCAAGTACTCATGGTAAATCACTCTAAGAATTAGATGAACGGAGCACCAAAATGTTAGGACCCACTTTACTATTGAAATCGTCTTTTCGTTTCTCAAGATTAGTACATGTTTAGATTCGTTCTTATCCTAATTACAACTGGCTCCCACTTTGCTCAACAGAAAACCCTAAAACTCCTCTGAAAATATCGCCTCCTCTTCAAAGGCAAAAACGCTTCCTCTTCAACTCAGTACTTCGTCTTCTTTCTCTTTGCAAATGAGAAGGAATATCAAAACTATTCCTATTGGTTTACTAATATGACTTCTTTTGTGTTTAAGGATAATACCTGTTCAAGCCAGGCAAGCTCCAAGAAGATTGAAGGACTACTGGATTCTATTTGTTGCTTTCTCTTCCCTTTTTCCTCTTTATTTATACTTGCTAGTTGTTATTCTGTTTAAACCAAATCTTGGTTTGTTATAGCTGACTTGAACTTGAACAGCTGTCAATTAGTTTATTTAACTATTTTTGCCGCCTATGCTTTACGTATTGTTGATGTTGTTATGCTTCAACATCCCATTTAGATGACATAATCTATCATCCATTTTGGTTTATTCCTTATCCTCCTGTGGGTTGTAACACAATCATAGTGAGACACATATACATGTCTATATATTAATAATATTATTACTCAATTTTAATTTTCTTTTGTTTAAGATTATTGTTATTCTTATTAATTTATTTACTACATTTTAATTATGTTTAATTTTATACTAAAGAAATAAAAATATTATGGGCTAAGTCTAATTATCTTGAACACATAAGCCCACACTTATTATATTGCCCCCAAGGAGATGAAAGCGCCAAACAAATCGCTAGTCTTTCAAGTGAAAGGTTGCAACTATTAAGACCACGTTACTGTGGGCCTTTGTGTGTGGAATTGCTACTAGGGTCATGCAGGACCTCCATCTTTGAGGGGACCAAGGTCCTTATGGAGGTCGAAGACTAGATCGAAGCCATCATATTGCTGAAGCCTTGGAAGCTTGAAATCGAAATCAAGATCGAAGCCATCATATGGCTGAAGCCTTGGGAGCTTGAAACTGAAATAAAGATTGAAGCTACCATATGGCTAAAGCCTTGCGAGCTTAAAATCAAAATCGAGATTAAGGTCCTTCATAGGTCAAAGGCTTCTTAAAGGTTTTGGGCTGAAGTACTTAGAGAACTTTTCATGGGTATGTTAGCTCATTGGGCTAGCATTGGGCCAAATAGGTTACAACCAAATATTTCTATCAACGTGTATTAATTAGGTAGTGTTAATAAACCCAAAATATTTAAATAGGTATTAAATTAATTAATTGAAAGTTTAATTAATTAATTGCACATTTAGGCAAAATTCAAGCAGTAAATTTGTTAAGAATTTCTTTCAGATCATATATGACATTTTGGGTTCAGCATTTTAAGGTTTCAATTTTTCCCCATTTTTGGCCAATGATTTAGAAGTATGATGTTAAGGAGGGAGATGATCGCTCGAGAAAGATAGGGTCATGTGACTGTCTAAGTAATGAGAAGCCAGCCCCCTTTGGAATTAGCCACGTGCTTATTGTTTCTATTTAATTTTTTTCCTTTTTTATATTTTCCTTTTATTATTTGATGTTTCTCCTTTTTTATTTTTAAACTTTTTTCAAATATTTTTTAAACATTTGCTAATTATATATGTTACATTAGATAAGATGTAAGCTAAATTTCTATTCACCATGTCATCTTTTCAAGGATATGAATATTGATTTTTAAAAATAAAGGCATCCGTATGATTTTTAAAGTATTCAATGTTGATCCACACAATCTATCCTTATTTTATTTTTAGTTACTAAGATGGCATTATATTACTTAAAATTAGGAAAGTAAACAAGCATAGCTAAGCTCATTACCTCCTATATATTTACCCATTCACTCATTTTTCTCAAAGAGAAAAAACTTATAACTAAAAAGATTATAATGTGAAATGTTTCTATCTATTTCCTTCCTTTTGTTATATCCATTTCTACTTAAATTGTCAAACACAATTTCCTTACCTTTCTTCTTATTACTTTCAATTTTCTTAGATTTCCTACCATCAATTCAGTATTGATGTCAAAGCACGCATGTCAAGTTCCTATTTTAAAATCAATCATATGATGCTATTAACAGAGTTGTATTAGGCACTATTGCGATCACCCGAAAGTTCACTGGATGTTAGTTCTGGCATCTAAAAAGTTTAGATTGGTAATTGCATAATGTTATAAAGTTCAAATTCTAGAATTGATATCATCAATTAATAGTTGAGACTGCCAAAAATTTTAAAGGAAAACTTTCTATTGGGTAGGACGGACCAAAATCATGGTATACTGATGAAATTTACACACATTTCAAAATCGTACCCTAGTTAATACATTATGATCAGCCTTATAGTTTATCTTTTCACTTTCAAACAATGCTCGGGGGTACTGTTTTCAACTTCCTGCTGTGAATCTAGACAATGGTGAAGCCTACCTGGTTTAGACAGTTATAACAATAGGTGAATCTGCCATGACTTTGATATCAAACAAGACACCCCTTAAAGCCTTTCCTTAGGGCAGTTTCATCGAGATTCTTGCCAATAAATACTAGTTTGTTTATCCTTTTCTCATCCGGACCCCACATTTTGCCTGGACAGCCATCCAATATAGAATGCACCCCCTGAAAGAAAACATGCCTACCGCATTTAAATAACCAGAAGTTTGAAAAAGAAAAGGTGGTACTGATATCTATCGATGGATTCCACTTCTGCGAAAATTAAATGCAGGATAGTAGTTCAGAACCTGAAAGACATATCGCTGGTCATAACCAGTCACGGATAAGACACCTTTCATTCGATACAAGTCCTCCCCTTTTTCTTCGATTAGTCTTTCAAGCCAATCATCAACCTAATCCATCCATCCCACGAAAGAACTTTTAGATATTACTTCACCACAAAATTTTACAACATAGAAATGAAGCCAGATCAAATAGAAGTGGAGACAATTAAAGCCAAGTATAAAATCTATAATTTGTAAATGACTCAGCAGAAGATAATAGATTGATTCCAGGTTACTTGTTTTATCACACTTTCTAGTAATCTTCTAATCATATCATGCTGTATTATGCAGAAGTGATACTTCAACGAAGTGATGCAATAATTTTAGCATCCTAGGCAATTAAAAATATGCTGCCAAGTGCCAACTAGCCATTGGTGTTCAAGTGGAATATGGATCATACATGGATGAGTTAATAGCATGTAGACAAGATGGTGTCCTTGGATTATCATTCACAAGAAAAACAAGTGAGCACTTCCAACCAACTTTAAACAATTACGGTGTACTACTTTGTAGTCACAATCTCAAATGCCTGTGCACACATAATCAAGGCACATCAACAAAAATTCATGTACTCATATTCAAAGAGCACATGTGGTCATCAGCATGTATCTATTATGCAAAGCCCATACCCAAAAAGAGGAATTTCAGTAAACATAACTTTGGAGGTATTTTAACAATTACCAATCCCTTCAATGAAACTATTTCACCCCTTCCATTTAGCTCTTTAATTATCATCTATCTCCCAACTCCATCCAATATGTTTCCTGATATTCCCTCAAATACCAAATGAAGATACCAGGGAATGTAACAACATGAAAACCTTTCTCCAAAACTCTAGATAAAACCACCATGCACATGGTACTACCAAATGAAACTGCCCAATAAACAGATTTACCTCATCAAGATCAAGGGTCCCTTCAGATACAATGCTAACACTAGATACAGCAGAATCATGGGAATGGTCATGATGGTGGTGATGGTGTCCATTGTGCTTTCCTGTTCATCAAACATGGTTATTTCAATGGCCTGTACACAAACTGTGATCCATAGTCTTTTCCACTATAAAATCTTCTTGAGATATTCAAATAATTAATGGAAGTTGCAACTAAATTTTAAAAGATCATGGCTAAACCCTGCAAACTTTTTAAGCAGTTCTTCATATTTGGCAGGGACTAATATCATTATGCCAATATGCGAAAGATATCATGAGATAAAAGCAAGCAAGTGCTTCTACTTTCAAATTTTAGCGATGAAGTGTCTAGAGTTTCACCTTTTAATATAATACTCCAACTTTGAAACAATGTTCAAATGTATCCACTCTTTGCAATTTACACCTTATCTTGAAATGAAGTTTGATTTAGTGTCTCTAAAACATCAAGTTGAACTTCATTTTAGAGTAGAACTAAATTGCAAAAAATGAAACTTCAAACATTAAATTGCCAAAAATTAAGAGTAAAGATATTGCATTGCCATAATCCCAGATATCAGAGAAAAGACAAGAAGTCAATAAGCAGAACTTGCACGAGTGCGAAGTCTAAAGTTTTCTCATATGAAGATCTGCCGCCCTTATTTTCGTGAGTAGGCATGTAGAAACTTCTATATAATGACTCAAAGCAAGGAAACTAGCTAGAAATATTTCATCAAGAGAAAATGCAAAGGCATAAGTCTATCCATTACCATGTGCAGTACCGTGATTATGAGTTTCACAAGATGAACCTTCACTCGGAACTTCAGAATCAATTCTGCAAAGGATATCGAGATCAAGCAGCCATAAGATAAATGGAGCATGGTTAATTTTTTTATATAGAAAAATTCTTAGCCATGGATAGATAATGACCTGTCAAGGTCGTAACCACCCACTCCAAGTACAAAGTCCATGTCTACGGATCCATGTTTTGCTAGTTTAATTTGAGCCATCCCATTGATGTGCTGGGAAATTACCAAGACATAAAATTGTGAGGATTTCTCAAATAAAGGTTACACCATGACAAAAAAGAAGTGATTTCAATGTCATTTAAGATTTGGCACCGAAAAAAAATGTCACTAAGATTATATTACTATGAATAAATGCATATAACATTTATTAGTTTAAAACACATTATAACACCATCTCCAAATCCCTTCTACAAGAATAAGAGCACACTGACATTATTGGAGACACTGACTGTGTGAAAATCCCAAGATCCTATATGCGTCCAATTCATCAAAAATAAATTCTATCTTTACACATATCTCTCTTTTCTTTTTGGGTAAATTACACATATTTCTCTTGATTGGAAACAACTGCACAGAACGTTTCCCATCAACATTCTAGAAAAGTAAAAGGATAAAGCTAACAAAGCAATGTTCAGTGATCATGTCTCTTCATGCAAAACACAAAACTAAGCAACAAAGGAGAAACACATAACTTGAACTCAATGCAAAATTTTGGAAGTAGATAATTTTAGTTTAGCACATGTGTACTCTTTTGAATTCCCTTAACCTTTGGAATGGACACATTAATTAGCTTAGTATCAGGGCCTAGTAGACAATTTACTTTGGCTATTCCTTGGATAAACATAACATGTCCGAAAATATAATGGAAAATTTTCCACATGAAGATACCTTTATTTTTTTGGTCAACATCTCTATTTCATCTTCGGTTACCAAATCTATCTGCAAACATTGCAAATTTGTGAGCACAAAGCAAAATAAATTCTTTTTAGAGGACCTGGAAGATGCTTCTACATACAATAATTCTGATATGCTTAGAGCAAAACATCTAACACAACAAAATAAATCGACCTTGTTTATTATAATACGATCTGCATATGCTACTTGTTCGACTGCCTCATTAACGACAAATCTCGGTTTGACTTCATTTAGGTGCTGCATGGCATGCTTAGAATCAACTAAAGTAACAACCCCATCCAATTTCACATATCTTGACACCATTTCATCAGCACAAAAGGTCTCAATAACTGGACCTGGCTTTGCAAGACCTGCAAATGTGCGCTCAAGCATAGACATTCAGTAATGGAGGAATTTTCACTTTGATAAGACTCTAAAGTTCTGCACAAGTGAGCTAAATATGCAAGCTTGAACAGGCCTCCTGCGGACCTAAGAAAACAATCTATATGGTAATAAAATAATAGAATATCTGACGCTTATGTGCAAGTTTAATTTCAAGAAATCTACAGATCATTACCTGTGGTCTCAATTACAATATGATCAAACTTGTCTCGCTTTTTCTTCACCAACTCTAGGAGCATCTTAACAAGATCACCTCGAACAGTGCAGCATAAGCAACCATTGTTAACCATAACAATCTCCTCGGATGCAGAAGAATGGCTTGCGACTAGGGAACCATCAATGTCTACCTCACCAAACTGCATAAAGATAAGTCAAATTATCAAGGACCATATGAAGGACCACCGACCAAGACACAAGGTGTTACAGCTAGATTT
Source organism: Combretum micranthum (assembly GCA_024138025.1). Lineage (NCBI taxonomy): Eukaryota > Viridiplantae > Streptophyta > Magnoliopsida > Myrtales > Combretaceae > Combretum > Combretum micranthum. The sequence goes on along the minus strand of JAMXBD010001955.1, from coordinate 14,835 downwards.
TGGGGATAAATATGGTAAGTAAGAGCATACTCATATTATCATGCCACCAGTGGAATTTAAATGAAGCAATATATCACAATATTATGTTACAGAAGATAAAAGTCCCTCCTGACTGCTGAAGACATGCAACAATAGATATTCAGCTTGAGAAAAATGAATCCTGCAGCAACTACTAAATTGTTCTATAAGAGAGAGATTACCAATTGGAAAGTTTATGTCTAGAGAAGAGGTATTTACCTGCTTTAACTCTGGGCATATGAACAACCCCTACAAGACTCAAATGCCACGTTTGTATAGCTTATATGATACAGGAAGCGCTAAAAAGTGCCCTTAAAAAAATATGAACCCAAGGCACCCAATAAACATTGAATACTTATGCCAGTTTCAATATGTGCCATTTGCATGCGTCTGTGTATATGAGAGAGAGAGAGATCTCCTCACATTAGGTACACATGCTAAAACTATACAAGTCACCTAATGTAAGGCATTTGCAATGGAATTGTCAACAAATCACGTAAAATTCTCATTGTTCGTGGGAGTAAAAAATATCAATTAACAAAGAGAAAATCAAGATACCTCATTCTCAATGACCGCGATCCTTTTGCTGTGTTGAGAAGTCAGAATACGATTGAGTAGAGTAGTCTGCATTTGAAAAGGCACATAAGTCTCAGACAAATATTACAACTAAATAAAACATCAACATTGAACTCATGCACTACACAATCAGCATGATATCATTTAGAAGCAAACAAGAAATCAGGATTGGACTGTAGTGCTAAACCAAATATATGATGAACAAATTAACCAAAAAAGATTAAAAAAAACAAATATATTCGATGAACTAGAACTACCAATTGCATATTTTGATAATATTACAACTTCATCCAACTTCCAATTTCCAATATCATATAACAAAAATGATAAAGGGAACTCCTGGATACCTGCTAAACTTGCATTATGCATCCTATAGATAAATTAAACTAGAAGATGTTAATGTTTGGGGATGTTGTGAATAGTTAAAAAAAAGAATCAACGTTTCATAATGTGAACCAAACGAATTATCAAAATTTCACAAAGTTCATCTAAGGTAAAAATATTTAGATTAATTTTCCTCAACGGTTGTTATAAATATCTTATTTGGTTCACTTTATAAAACATTGATTTCTCTTTTAACTACTCAAAATATTAATATTTTAAATGAATTCACCCTAAAATTGATTTTTTTTTTTTTTTTAAATCACTCAAAACATGGATACTCACAAACAAATATTGATACTTTTTTATATAGTTTATCTTACAATTAATGTTATAAAGAGTGAAAGGTTTCACTTTAAGGCCTTAACAAGTGTCCACCACATCCACCTCACCCATCACATATAATAGCAGAGTTAAAAATATCATTTCAAGAAACATGTTTTCCCAACTCTAACACAGTAAAGTGCATTAGTAACTGCATGACTACCAAGAGAACGGTTGATTTATGTCAGCTCCTTCCAAAATGCAAATGTTATTTTAGAAATGAAGGAATAGATTATATTACCCATATGCAACAAATACATCCCAACTAGGAGTTTTACAGATAAACCTAAACTCCACTATTAACTCTAATTTAAGGTATTTTGTTTCGCGAAAGTAAGTTTTTCACATGTTTATATTTGTTATGATAAAAAAGCTTTAAGATTTTGCCCAAAAAAACAGAAGATTATACAGGAGTTACAAATACTGGTGGCTTGTAGTGGTACGGGAGGATGATAGAGAGCCACTGCATACACTACCTATGATTAGCAACTATTAAAAATGTTAATGAAAAAATGACGAAAAATGATTCTCTTTTTCAAAACCTAACATATTCCATGGTCACCATTACCATCAAACTACTGATCTTTACTTCCACCATTAATCACCCTTTAACATCACTGGTTTTCAAAACCCAACTTAGATCATTATTTGAAATACTAAGGTATTAATTAACACCAATGTCAAGAAATCTTCCAGAAAACATTGTGCAACACAGACACACCCTTAGATTCCCATTTGAACGAGAAACGTACAACCAAGAAGGACACACCCCATAAAACGGCCCAGGTATAATCACATATAAGGAAAAAAAAAATTCCCCAAACAAGCAGAGGAAGTCATCCATCTTAATTATAACTAGTGGTTTCACAATTTGAATCACAACCATGATTAAACATAAAAACAATCTCACTTGTTCATTCAACACCCTAACTAACTACAGCTACAAAGTAAATCCACGGGAAGTGGGTATACCAAACCTTTCCGGAGCCTAGGAAGCCGGTGATAACGGTCGCGGGAACTCTATTATCGACATTAATGGATGGGGCAGCAGACTCTCCTGTGCCGAAATCTGGTGCAGAAACCAGGGTCCGCGAATTTAAATACTCGAAGTTTGGCGAGGCGAGAGAGTGGATGGTCCTGAGGAATTGGAGGAATGCAGCAGGAGAAGGGTTCCTGAAAATAGATTGGGCGTGGTGCTGCTTCAGGTTAATACTCAGCGTCTTGTTCAGTAAAAATCTTAGAGTGGCCATCTTCTGATGAAGATCGAGAGTCCCACTGAGAATGAAGAAGAAGTTGGAAGGGAATGTTAAACCCTCGAGGGTTTTAGTCGTCCTTCTGGCTTTTGGCCTATGGGCTTCGAATTGGAGTTTGGACACTGAAGTATTGACTTTCAGACTTCCATCACATTTTTCAGAAAATATTTTTTATATTTTACTTGCTTTAAACTGAAAAAATCCATTTAACTAGAAAATATCCCTTGTCCTGAGAGAAATGAAAAGATTTAGCTTTTTATTAAATACTCTGTATAATAAATAATACTTTATTGACATTTCGAAGTATGTTACGGGTTGAAATAATTTTAAATGCTAAAGAAATTTTTATATGTTTTTATAAATTATAATAAAAATATATTATTTTCAAGAACATATTTTCAATAAAAAATTTTAGTTGAATGTAATTTTTTTTTAAAACAAACGGGTGTTAATTAATGAAATATTTAGGTTTGTTTAGTTTTTGCATGCATGGATTGATGGAGTTTATTTTTTAAGGGGCTTCTTTAATCCCTGATGGATCATTATATCATTAATCTAATCGTTAAAATAAATATAGTAAATGAAATATCAATTATTTTAGTAATTTAGTTATGATGTGAATCGTTAGATGATGACGAGACCAGTCTTATCAAAATTAATAGTATGATAATAAAATTTCCTTTTTTGAAATAGTATAACATTTGTCAACATCATTTATCCTGGGTCGTGAATAATGTTAAAGGGAACCTAAAATTAAGACGTTAAAGCCCATTTGATTGAGTAGAATAATTATTCATCTCCTCCTCATATTATATAAGGCTACTATTATGCTATATTTGGTATAATAAACCCAAAATAGAGTGTCAATTCTAGGTTTTATTCTCATTCTTATTTCTTATTTTTTGATGTATTTTTAAAAGTTAAAATTGTGATTCCTAGTAATTGACAATTCCGGTTTTGAAGGAGAATTCGATTCTACCCTGAGCAGGTGAAATCATGGTTTACTCGTCATAAATTATTATTATTATTAGGATTATCTTTTTTTGCTCTTATGCATGTGTTATTCACATTAATTATTAAGGATATTTTTTACAAATACTATGCAAATTCCATTTCATTCCATGATATATCTAAACAAATGAATGGATTTATCATTCCACCTCCCAATCCATTTCATTCCTCCAATTTCGATCCATTACATTCTAAATGGTTTCAATATAGCAAATGTGACATCACGGTGTTACCGTGTTAGTATAAATTGCAAAATGGTGTGAACGAGCCGTTAGTATGAATTACACCAAAAATATATCAATGTTTATGATAATTTCATTTTAAGGCATTAACATTTTTAGTGGTTAGAAAAAAGAATAAATATTTTATAATAATGAATCAAATGAGGTTTTGCAAAGTTCATTTAAAATATCAACATTTGGATTAGTTTTTAATGAAGTTTCTTTAATTTTCGTTAATGGTTAGTTATTAATATTTTATATTTGTTAAATTACACGTACCTTTCTTGAAAACTTTAAAAATTATATAGACTCCTAGGAGTCCGTTTGGGTTGTCTGTTTCTTATTTGTATTTGTATATGTATTAAAACTTTATGTATAAAGTGTCTGATTTACAGCTATTTTTTATCTATATTTTGTCTATTTAATGTTTTCATGATAATGGTAATATGTTTTTCATTTATACATATTTCTTGACAAATAATTTGTTTCAAAAAATGTATCTGCCATCTGCCTGGTCCTAGATGTCAAACAAATCTTGATTTTTTATAAGTTAGCACTTATACCCCTTAAAAACTAAAGCTGAGCAAGAAAAACAACCAAACTGAGAACTGCGTTGAATCAAACTAAACCAAAAATTCAGCCTTTTTTTCAATTAGGTTTGGTTCGTGGTTCAGTTTGCAAGCCCAAACCCCACCATTTCATTTTTTAAAAAAATGCACCTCAATGTCTCAATCTAGCTGCGTAAAATGTTTGCAATCTAAATGGCAAATATAATTTAGGACGCTAAATTTTCACATCCCTCTTTGTTTTCTTTTTAGCTGATACACTATCTCGATGACACTAGCGCAGCCGCACTCTCCTCAGTCCTCTAGGCCGTCATTCTCCATGGCACTGCCGATCAGTCCAACCATATAAGTCGTTTTTTCCTTCTATTCCTCTTTTCTTTTTTATTTTGTTGTTGTTGGTTTATTTTATTATTACGTCCAGCAATAGAAGCAACTGCATCCTACGAGTTTTCATTTCTTAGTTATGTGTATGTATAACAATGTACATATATATGTATGTAAATGGAAAAAAAATTTAAAAAAAAAAAAAGAAAACCGCGATGATAGTGATATCAAACGAAAGGCATTCTACTTAGGTTGAGGACATTTTTTTGTTTGATTTAATAAACGAAAAGAGAAGAAAAGAAGTGCAAACGCAAAAAAGAAGAATGAAATGTTGATGTTGATATCGTGGGCTATCTCAATAGATTAGATTGTTATTTTAAAAAAATAATAATAACTAAATAAAAAAAGGACAAATGGGAAAAATGATTATGGTGTACTAACGTAGAATACACAAAGCGTTATTAAATTTAAGGAATAAATCTTTTTTGATATACAGTTCGAATCGTATACCATACTGTTTTTTCCTAGTTTCAAAAAATTAGCAAACTGAACTATATGATTAGGTTCAATTTTATAAAAATAACTTAACAATAATTTTAGGTCCAGTTCAATTCAGGGGCCGAATCAGATCGAAATTAGCAAATTGAACTATATAGTTATGTTTTATTTTATAAATATAACTAAACAATAATTTTAGGCTCAGTTCCATTCGGTGGGCAAACCGAATAGGACCATATCGAGCCCACTCCTACTAAAAACAAGTAAATTACACAAACATTCCTGAAAATTTTAAAAATTGTATGAATCCTTAGTTTTACAAAAGTTAGTACTTACACCCTTAAAAACAGACGTGATAATAATATGTAAAATTTTTTTATTTCATTCTAATGTGTATTACATATAATATGTTTAATTAATAAATGTTTTAAAAAACATTTAAAATTTCAAATATTAAAGAAAGAAAACTTTTTTATTTCTTTTTTTACATTCGAACATGACATTTGAAGTGCAATTCTAATAAAAAAACTTTTTTTAGTAAAAAAAAAAACAATTTCACAAGTTGTATTTTAAAATAATAAAAAAACTTCTCTAATATATTTATTCCATGCTAAAGTACAATTGTAGAAGAAGAAGAAGAACTAAAATTAACTTTTTTCCCAAAAAAAAATTAATTCTATAAAAAATTTTAAAAATAAAATATTTTTAATTAAACGTATTATATATGTAATGACACTTTAATTTCAACTGAGTAAAATTTAGATATTATCATCATATCACTTTTTTATGGTGTAAGTGTTGACTTTTGAAAAAATTGGGAGTCTGCAATTTTCAAAGTTACCAAGAGAGGTCCATGCAATTTACTTATTTTGTGGACTGTAAGTGTTGACTTTTAAAAAACCTATGGGTTCATGCAATTTCTAAAGTTTTTACGAGAGGCACGTGCAATTTACCTATCACGCGTCAAAAGAGGGCCTAGTGTAATTAATCTAAAGCTATCATACCATATGTACATCCGCAATATGAAAGTCGTTTTATAAGTCAGAGTGTACAAGACTCTATTTATTTATCAACGTCTTTCATATAAATGATATATTATATTACTGGATTTCAACTATGGAATCCGATTGTCCACTTTCTACCAAGATCGCAAAGAATCTATATCCCCTATCAAATAATGAAGATAGGTTTCAAACTTACAACTTATAAATTTCAATTATTACAAAAACAATCTAATTTACATTCTAAGTTTACCATATCCTATATTTCTATCTTCAATAGAGTTTGTTGAAGAAGCTCTCTTTACAAATTCCTATCCCAATCCCAGCTAGCATTAATCCTGCACAAAAACTATTGTGGGGTGAGCGAACCATGGGCTCAGTGAGATAACTGACCAAACCACACATCAAACAATAACAAACAAGTATAATTACCAATCATATGTAATCTAACAATCAATCATATGCACATTACAAGCTTGGATGATTTATAATCTAAAGTAGGATGGAGATTTACGCCCTCTCATCGGGTTGAAGGATCACAGTGCTATGACCCACCTACTAAGGAGACACTAAGCATACAGGAATACAACAATATTCACTTTAATTATCTCTTTAAATTAACCATATCTTAAATCTCTAATTTTCTATTTTTAACCTTAGAAACTCCACAAAGTGTTAGTCTTTTCAAAGCGATACCATAAGCGGCGTCCTTCATTTACCATTTAGTTCATATAGTATCGACGGCTCAAAGGTAACCTTGCGTTGGTCTAATAGCTTTTAGCCTAGGTCAACCAAGCATTATCAAAGGGCCGAAATACTAACACGTAGTAGGCTTCCACTTGCTCAAATGCTTTCTATGCAAATCATGTATTGCATGATCATTTTCTTTTGTGGTGTTAAAATTTTTTAGTCAAGTTTAAGGTGATCATACAATTCAAAACAATTTCAACATGCTTCATACAGTAATTATCATAGAATAAACTTATCACTTATAATAGGATAATTTTGACAATTAAACATACACCAAAAGTATACCCAAACCCAAGTGCATATTAGTCAGATATATTATTATTATAAATGCAGCTATACTACAAGCACAAAGAGTATGATAAGGTCAAAGTTACTCACCTGTAGTCCTCATTAAACTATCGAAATATGCTACTGGAAATTCGAGAATTGATCTATTTTTCCTATGAAAATGAAATAACAGATATTTATTATTTAACTAAGCTATTCTTTTATTAGTTCCGAAAATAAGATATTTGAAACAACATATCACCATATTAATTATGGTATAACTTATGCTATAATTTACACTAATTCTAATTTAAACGTATTTTAGAAATTACTTATTCTTTCTTTTTATGGTTTTACCTAGTATATTAGTCTAAGCCGAATTGATTGGAACTAATCACCTAATTCAATTACTAAATCCACTTTAATTAGCTTAATCAACCTAATATGATTTTACTTAGTTGAATAATTCATTTAAGATATATTAGTCCTATTTATATTATTTACAATTCATTGTTACTTCTTAAGACAAAATACTTATTAACATAATATAAATAATGCAACTAAACTTTTATGATTGTCTAAGTGTCTTATCTTTTAATTTAATTTAATTTCTATTACTTGTATTGGTTCTTTTTATGGTAATGAATATTTACTACTTATTATTTATTTTCACTTTGCTTTTCTTGATCTTGTTATATATTTATATATTTCTATCGGATATTTAAAAATTTTGGTATTTAGTAGGTTTATATTTTTATAGTTATTATTATGTTATTTTTACATTGTTACTTATTTGACCCACTATAGTACTCATTTATTTATTGTCCTCGTGTTTCTTTTCATATACTTTATATAATTTTCTTGGTATGTATAAGTATCGCATTCCTCAAAAATTTAGCTTATTTAAATTTCAATTCTTATGTATAAAATATGTATTTTATAATTATTATACTTTATTTTCATTTATAAGATACACTAATAATAATAATAATAATAATCATGATGATGATGATGATAATTATAAAATAATTTATTAGTAACACTAATATTATTTTTCATAATAACTTTATCAAAACAATAGTAATTTCAATGACAATAATAATATTGTATATCACAACAGCAACAACAACAACAACAATAATAATATCATTAAAAGTAATACTTATAATATATTATGGATTATAAAGATAATACTAATCATCAGAATAATAATAAATAACAATAATAGTTTATATTAATAATAATAATAATAATATGAGTGGTCATTATAATAATAATAACAATAATAATAATAATAATAATATTCATACTAATCATAATAATTATATTGATAATCAAAAGAATCAAATCAATAACAATCATATAGTGGTAATTTTAATAGTCATAATATTGATAATAACAATAATAATATTCTTATTAGTAATAATATTAGTAGTTATCATAATATCTATAAAGTGTTCATATTATTAATAATAATCTTAATAACATCAATATCAACATTAGTAGTATTAATAATAATTTTATTATTAATTAAACTAATAATGATTATAATAATTGTAACAGTAGGATATTAATTATAATATTAGTAATAGTTTTAATTAGCATATTAATCATATTGATAGTTTTAATTATTATAACTCTACTGATTTTAATAATAATATTCATAATAAAATAATAAGATCAGTAATAATCATATTAATAATGAGTTTAATAATTATAACAATAATAATAATATCACTAATATTAATGATAATAAAAATAATGGTTAATAAAAATGTTAATGTTGACATTATTTAACAATAATAACACTAAAAATAATAATAACAACAATTTTGGAACTAAATAAAATTTTATTTAATTATATATATATTATATTTTTTGGATTTCTGAGAGGTACATGACTGGGTATACGACCTCGTATTCTACCCGTGTTCTTCTAGAAAACGACTGTTCATCGTCTTCTTCGTGTGATTTGATCCGATTTTGATAGTTTGCCACGTTTAAATTGTTTCTAAAGCATTTCTAAGTGTTTATACATGTTATATATACATATATATGAACTCATAACACATCAATATGTAGTTTAATCCTTGTTTGATCCATGCAAATCATAACAAGTGTTTTTGTAAGTTTTTCCTCTTTAAGACGAATTTGAAGGTGATAATCCTCCTCCCAAAGCTTGTTTTGATCCTAGAAGTATAGTTTAACACTGTGTTTTATTACTTTAAACTACTTAAAACGAATTTATCTTACCTTGTTCTTCCTCTCTAAGCTTGAGTTTATATTTTGATGGAGTCTTAGTTCTTGGTTTAAGTAGCTATTTGTTTTGTGGTTTGTTTAGAACAAAATTGGTATGGTTTGGTTCTTGTTTTAGCTCCTGATTTAGGTGTTTTGTTTGTTAAAACTAATGACTTTTTTTGTTTATTTGTTTAAGTGTTATATATATAGAGAAAAGAGGAAGAAAGGGAGACAAATTGGCTATGGGATTTTTCCATCCAAATGCATGAATTGTGGTGTGCTTGTTTGTTGCAATTAATGGGTTGCTTAGCCGGTGCATTTTGACTTCAAATTGTATTATTTGATCAAGTTGTAGATGCATTTCAGCTGTGTAAATTTCAAGAGAATTTCTACCATATGTTGCATCTTTGTGTACCGTATTTAAATTTTTTTGTGTCTAAATTTATGGATAAATTATTATAATATTGTTTAATTAATAATTATCTAGTTTTTAAGGTAGTTTGCTAAGTTAATCAGGTACAAATATGTCACTTATTTTGAAAGTTTTCATCCATGGTTTTGCGTACAGAGCTCTTCCAGATATTTAAGAAAAAATGAGGAATGTGTTGGTGAAAATAAGAAAAATATGAAAAAGATAGGGTATATAGAAATACAAAAATAAAGAGAAAATGATGAATTTATAACTAACAATCATGTAAGGAGTGGGGAAAAATATGAATTTGCGAAAAAAAATCAATTTTGTGGGTCAAAGTGATACATATGATAAATATTGATTTGGTAATATTTTTAGATGAAAATTTTTATATTATCGTTATTAAATATTCTAAACACTATAATATACATAAAATTTCTATTAAAGATATGTGTATGTGTGTTAATTTTTATACTTTTTGTTCACAAAGTAGCAATTCAAAGTGAAAAGGAAAAGAGAACGTGAAATGAAATAAAAAAAAATGTAAGGGAGTTAGAATGAATGGAAATACAAAACCAAAAAGAAGATAATAAATTTATAACCAACAACTATGTAAAGAGTGGGCAAAAATATGAACTTATGTAAAAGTCAATTTTGTGGATCTTAATAACGTGTATGATAACTACTGATTCGCTAATATTTTTGGATAAAAATTTACATATCATTGATATTAAATATTCTGAACATTTTGGTATACATGAAATCTTTAATTTAAAGCTTTTACTTTTCAGCTTCTATGCTTGCCATCGTAAATTATATTTTATTTGTTTAAAAGTTTTGTTTTGTAGTATTTTGATAAATTAATAATTATATTGCCTTTAATTTGACTTTATTATAAATTTATAGGGTTTAAAATTATAGATGGATTCATTACTATTTATAAATTTATTCTAGAGTTTTTACTAGATTAGACATTTAACATTTATTCTATATTTGTTACTTTGTTCTCTTTACTAGTTATAAGTTACTAGATTATATCAAAATTTTAATTTCTATAGACTCAAAATTGTTTAACTTAAATGTATTAACATGTTTTGAATATTACAACTTAGATTCTTAAATATTAAAAAGTTTTCTTTATTCTTTCATTTAGTTTATATCAAACATGATGAATTTTTAAAGTCTTAGTAATAAAGATTCTTTATTCTAATTTGTTTATACGTAAAATTTAAATTGCGAAAAATTTGGAGTGAATTGTGATATTTTTATTATAGTTCTTTTATGATTCTACATTTTATTTATAATATTTATTATAATCTGGTTATGTAAAATCAAGGGGATTACATTACCTTTTCATTTTACTCACTTTGTAAAATGTTAATTCCTCTTTTTAACCATTTGAAATATTAATACCTTAAATAAACTTACCTTAAAAACATAGATACCTTTAAATATAATTTGCCCATTTATTTTAAGAAGGTATAAATACATCAAAACATCAATATCCTAACCCTAAGTGAGAGAAAATTCTAATTTCATAATCGATATCTCATTTCACTATCATTCTTCTTGACTATATTTAAAATAGATAAATTATGTCGAAAGATATCAACATTTCAAGGTAAGTTCATCTAAACTATCAACGTTTTGCAAAATTCATTTAACGTATTAACTTTTAAGGATCTATTCATTAAGGTATCAACCTTTTAAGTGGCTAAAAAGAAGAATCAAAATTTTGTAAAATGAGTCAACTAAAGTATTAATCATTGACCATTGTTGAAGATTAAGGAAATTTAATTGAAAACTAATACAAATATTGACACCTTAAATGAACTTCGCAAAAGATCGATATCTCATTTGATTTGTTTTACAAAATATTGATTTCTTTTTTTTTTTTTATCACTCAAAATGTTTATACCTTAAATGAACTTACCTCCAAATGTTGATACCATCTAATGTTATTTACCCTATTTAAAAGCCAAAATAGTGATTTATTGGATTCAATAATTTTTACTTTAAGATTTCATTTCTACTTTTTGCAAAGTCATTATTCCATGTCGTCTTCATTATTCTATCTTACTTTAATTATTATTTTAGTCCACCACATATTTATCATCTACATCTGTTAGTAATATCACTTTTGAAAAATATTACTATATATCTATTCCATTCAATTCCATTCTATGACATTTTCAAACATAAGGATGAGTGTTTCACTCTCCCATTGGTTTCATGTTATTGCATTCCATTTTATTCCAATCATATATACCAAAAGTGACATAGAAATTTGTTGATAGGTCATATTGAACATAGGCTGTCTAGGTCCATACTAGCCTATTTGTTTCATTGGTTAAACTATTGACCCAGAGCAGAAGCGAATGATTGATCTAGGGTTTATCGCAAACCTTGATTCGCACACGAATACCGGATTATGATCTTCAAATACCTATTGATTCTATGAATACCTAGGTAATTTGCATCAAATATGAAATCCTACACAAAGAATTGATATTTGGGATAAAGAGATAAAACACTCTCAAAATTTCATTCAACAAAATCAAAAAAAACTGGCTATTCAAAACCAAAGATAAGGACTATATATAGCATTATATAAAACCCTAAATCATAAAACATCTAATTAAACTCTCAACTAGACATAAACTGGCGGCCTAAATATAAGCTGGCGGTCATTAATTAAATTAGGAAAAAATGAAACAAGAAAACTAAGAAAACATCCTAAGCCGGCATGAAGGCCAATGACCTATCTCCTAATGCTGGCGACGTTGCCTTCCAAAGTTAGCGGTGTAGGTGTCACGCCCCGAAGCGTACCCTAAACGTGGCAGTCCACCACATATAATATCAAGGCTTAAGAATGGCTACCTTAGTCATGCAAAAGCCTTAGTATTATATGTAAGGCGCCTAACACGGTAATAGGAGACGCTTTTGGGAAGCATAGTTTAAGCAAGTAAGGATAAACATACAAGAATCCAGAAATAAATATATCATATCATAAATAACCAAAGGTCTGTTACATAATTTCTTAGGGGCATACCCCCGCTAATTCCAAGGATCGAGGTAACTTCATAATATCCAAAATTAAAGATTTCAAAGGAATTCTAATCTAATTCTTCGAGTAGATTTCCTCCAAAAGCTTCAACATGAAACGTATACGGGTACTGGAAGACCCCGGGCACAAAAATGGGTGTTCCTGAGAATACAAATATCTATAGGGGTGTAAGCTTATGGGCTTAGTGAGTAAATCCAAAAATTCATACTCGAATAAAATTTATCAATCAAGTTTATTATTCAAACGTATGAAATGCAACAATCACGTGAGCATACAAGACATATGACTTTCCTGGAATCATATGTTGAATGAATTTACGACCTTCATTCGGGGTTGGGGATTCAAGCCAATTACAGCCACCACTTTTAAAAACAATTTTATAGATCTTACCGGCTCCTATACGCCATCAAAAATTGTAGTTATTTACAAGCTCCTACTAGCCATAAAAAACTTGTAGTTATTACAGGCTCCTACTAGTCATCAATTTTGTAGTTCTTACCGGCTCCTACTCGCCACTTACATGATATACCGGTTATGTCTACCACCACTATTATACACTTGTCCCACCAATTGTATAGTAGCGAATGCAATGTGACTCAACATATGAAGTGCATGAATAATTTCTCCAATTAAAGTCCAGTAGTTACGTTTAAATTCTTTCAAGTGATCAATCAATTTCAAACATTTCAAGATATTAATTCACATACAACTTTATTACAAACAAATCGAGTTTCGATATTTTTAATATTCTTTCAACATATTATCATACACTTCCTTTTGAGTTTTCTTAAATTCTAGTGCAACTAATTTTACAAGCACAATCAAGAGTATGAAAAATAACGGGGAATAACTCACTCGGCCATGATGACACCGTTCTTGAATTGGATGGGTCGTTCGGAACTTCCACTTAATCGTAGTAATCTTCGGGATACAAACAATCCTCCTCGTGAGTATCTAATCAAGAAAAATACCCAAAATGAGTATTTCATAATATTTCTATCCTTGAAGATTCTAATCTTTTCTTAAATTCGTAGTAAAATCGTATAAGGGGAAATTCTAACTTAAAATGGCCATAACTTGCTCATTTTAATTCGGAATTTCGCGTATAATATGTCGTTTTCTACCTACTCGAAAAGATCTACGCATTTCTAAGCTTATTTCCATAAAACTAAGTCGTTTGGGTTCCGAAAAGGGTAGCGATCAGAATTGCCACGAATTTGTAAACACTTGTTTTCCTTCTTGTAAACAAAGCTCATTTTGAAAAGATAAGCATTTCAATTATTTTGTAAACTTTTGAAAGGTATATATTTGTAATGACTCATAACAAATGTATGAAGTAAATGAAGTTGTCTCAACTTAAAAGTAAGGTTTTCAAAAGACTTTGAACTTGAGATTCTATTTTACTTTTGAAAGGTTTCTCATTAAGATGAATTCTATTTCTAAATGAAATTTCTTGAAATTACTTTAATTTCCTAAAGTGTGGTTTTGGTTTTCTAAACTTGGATTTCAAAAGTAGCAAAATGACTTTTTTATTTCTTGTAATGTTTCAAAAGAATTTCTACTTCTTGCTAAAAGATAAAACCTTTTGTTTGTGTAAGAAAAATCATTCCCATACATGTTCATGGTTTTTAAGAAATCCATTTTCCATATTTATTTCTTTTAGAAGAATCTTTAATTCAAGAAAACACTTTCTTATTTATTTTTGTTGAGACAAATACATTATGTTCATGCATGAATATGAATCATAAGCTTTAGAATGTAAAATAATAACTTGAAAGTAAATAATAAGGTAAATCAAGTATTGGGACCTTAGCTCCATCAAGGTACCCGGGACTAAGAAAAGACTAGTCCCGAAAAAGAAAAGAATTGTTTTGACTTGATGAGGACAAGTCTAAGACTAGAATGACTAGTCTTAAAATCTACTTGAA
>JAMXBD010001954.1:0-263142 GCA_024138025.1 Combretum micranthum | reverse complement strand
TGTCGTTCTCTAGCACCTGTCACAAGACAAAACAATGAGTGAGCATCCTTAAATAAACTTGGCTAGTAAAAACTTGCTTCTAAAACTTTATGAGTAGTCTTGTTTACGCTGTCATGGCCACTAGTCGGTCCATTATGACAATGGATTAGAATTTCTTGTCCTTCCTCATGAGATAAGCAATGCCTTATAACTTATTCAACACAAACTCGAAATAGGAATAGGTATTCCAAAAGTAATACTTAATCTTTGAAAAGAACTTCTTCTTCTTTTGATTATGGTAAGACCTTCCCCATTAAATAGTTTACTAGATCAGTAAACCAAGGACTATTATGGTCCTTCACTGCACATATAGAAATCAGTCTCTTGTCTAGAAACTTGTCATTAATGTATTCTTCATGCAATTTATCCAAATGTGGGTTATCCAATCTTGACATATGATCAACAGCTACGTTTTTTGCTTCTCTATCTCTAGATCAAACTCTTAGAAAAGCATAAACCATATAATTAGTCTTGGTTTTGCATCATTTTTGGACAACAAAAACTTTAGTATTGAATGGTCTGTGTAGACTACTACTTTTGACAATATTCAATAGGTTCTGAATTTGTCAAAAGTGAACACCATTGCCAATAACTCTTTCTCCATAATAGTGTAGCTCTCTTGAGTAGATGTAAAGGTTTTGTTGGCAAAGTTGATAAGTTTGAAGTGCTTGCCCGTCTCTACCTAAGTATAGCCCCAACTGTTGAGTCATTGGCATCACACATCAACTCAAAAGGCAAGTTCCAATCTAGTACTACCATTGTTGGAGCATTTATCAGTTTTCCCTTCAATAGATTTAAAGCTTCCAAGCAGCTTTCGTTGAAGTTTCTCTAATAATTTGGTCAATGGCTTAGCTCTCTTAGAGAAATCCTTGATGAATCTCTGGTAAAAGCTTACATGCCCCAAGAAGCTTCTTATGGCTTTGATCGATGATGGTGACGATAGCTTGGTAATGATTCCACCTTAGTCGTGTCTACCTCAATTCCTTTGCTTGAATCTTGTGTCCTAAAACAATCCCCTACTGTACCATGAAGTGACACTTTGCACAATTCAGTACTGACTTTGTTAGCAATCATTGAATGAATCTCTAAATATGGAGAAAATGTCCATGAAGACCACCATGACATCCTCTACTAAATCTTCAAAGATGGTCATCATGCAGCACTGAAAAATTGCAGGAGTATTACATAGGCTAAAGGGCAACTTGCAGTATGCAAAGGTGACGTAAGGGTGGGTAAATGTGGTTTTCTCTTGATCCTAAGGTGCTATGGGGATCTGGAAATATCCCAACATGCCATATAACAAATAGTAATAGGCATGCCCTACTAATCTTTCCGAAATCTGATATTTGGCAACCGGAAATGACCCTCTCTAGTGGGATCGTTCAGTTTCTTGTAGTTGATGCACACGCTCCATTTGGTGATCGTGCACATTGGGTTTAGTACATTCCTTCCATTGGCACATCGGTCGCCTTCCCTTTCTTAGGAACCACATGTACCGGACTCACCGATGAACTATCGAATATGGGGTAGATGAGCTTACATCTAAGAGCTTAACCACTTCTTTTATATGGGGGTTCAACCTTCACTGTAGTTACATAACCGACTTGTAACCATATTCCTTTAGGATATTGTGGATACAAACAGAAGGAATGATCCCTTTGATATCTGAAATTTTCCATGCCAAATCCCTCTTATGTTGTCTAAGCACTATCAAAAGCTTTCCTTTTTGACTTTCCTTAAGCTCCTATGATACAATGATAGGAAGCTTGGAATTCTTCTCTGAAAATGCGTACTTTAGATAATCTGGTAGCTGTTTCAACTCTTCTTCTGGTAGCTCTCACAATCTCCTCAACCATCATTTCTCTTAACTCCAATTGTACTTTCAACTGGGCCACTCCTTCATCACTATCTTATCTAAAAATTCTGCTTGAACTTCTTGAACCAAACATAACTCCAAGGTGTCTTCGCTTAGAAATTCCCACGCAAAATAAAAAATAGTGAAATCTAGTGAATCAATGTTGAAACATGCATTATCATTGGCCATCGTTTGACTGAAGACATCCAACATCCTGATAACCAACTCATCTCTTCCAACTCTGAGTACTGGTTTGCCATCCTTGACATCTATTACTGCTCCAATAGTGACTAAGAACAGCCTCCCCAGTATCAGTGGTACATCTACATCTTCATGCATGTCTAGGATGATGAAATCTACTGGAAAAATGAATTCTTGAACTTTGATTAGCACATGCTCCACTACTCCCCAGCGAATCTCATAGACTTGTCTGCCAACTACAAGCTCATGCGAGTAGGCTTTGGTTCCCTTGTTTAGTCTCTTGGACATCTTATAAGACATGAGATTTATACTTACCCCAAGGTCTGCAAGTGCTCTCTCTATAAGCAAGTCACATATCAAGCATGGGATAGTGAAACTACCTAAGTCCTTCATCTTACGCGGTAACTTATTTACTATGACAGCTGAACATTCTCTACCAAGTGTGAATGTGGAGAGTTCTTCTAATTTCCTTTTGTTGGAGAGCAGTTCCTTGAGGAACTTTGCATACCGAGGCATTTGAGATAGTGTATCCACTAAAGCAAGTTGATATGTAGCCGCTTGAACAATTTTAAGAACTTGCCATCGTGCTCATCATCCCTAGTCTTCTTTAGCCTTGCCGGATAAGGTAACCAAAGTTTGTATTCCTTCATTAGTGAACTTAAATCCTTTTCTACTGAATCTTCCATCTGCTACTCCATTTAGCTTTCAATTACAACTTCTAAATCTTTCTTCTTCTATTTCTCTTTCTCTAGGGTAACTGTTGGAACATTAATTCCTTCCCACTCCTTAAGGTCACTGCCTTTGCTTGCTCCTTAAGATTTGATTCAGTGTTATCCGATAATGAACCTAGAGCTCTCTTTGAAAGCATTTTGGCCATCTGACCCAACTGATTTTCCAAGTTATGGATAGATGCACCCTGGTTCCTAAGAGTTACTTTAGTTGTTTATTGGCATGTGTCTGAC
Organism: Combretum micranthum; assembly: GCA_024138025.1. NCBI lineage: Eukaryota > Viridiplantae > Streptophyta > Magnoliopsida > Myrtales > Combretaceae > Combretum > Combretum micranthum. Next base: position 260,085 of record JAMXBD010001954.1, on the reverse strand, counting down.
ACCTTAATAAATGGAGTGAGGATCTCTTCTATTGATGTTGGTTTTGTTTGAAGAGGTGGAGGTTTCTAGAATCTAAGAGGTTGAACATTTGAAGATTGACTAATTAGGATACTCCATCTGAAGTTGGGATGGTTCCTTTACCCTGAGTTGTATGTGTTATTGTATAGATCATTGTGGGTTCAGAATTCCCATAGAGTTGGCTTGCTCAAATGATCAAATTCCTCGTTACCCATACTTACAACATCCACACTAGCTAATTGTTTTCCTTGTGACATGATCAAGCTATTTAATTTTTTATATAGTGCCTCAACCTTTACTGCCAAAGAGGTTGATCCATCTATCTCATATATGTCTGCTAGTTTCTTCTCTCTTGACTATAAGGATGACCATTGATAGTGGTTATTAGCTATGTCTTCAAACAATTGTAGACACTGTTTAGGAACTTATGATTGAGGTTCCCCCCAGCTATTGCCTCAATCAACAGCCTGATAGAGTAGTTTAGATCGTTATAGAAAGTCTAAACTTGATGCCACTCAGGCAGTCCATGATGGGAAAGCTCCTCAACAACTCCTTCCATCTATCCCAAGACTTATACAATGTTTCTAAATCCATCTAGTTAAATGAAGAGATATCGGCCCTGAACTTTGCAGTCTCTGATGGCAGGAAATACTTTCTCATGAACTGCTTTGCCATCTGCGACCAAGTGGTGATGGAGTGTCTTGGTAATCTATTCAGCCACTTCCTTGCATTGTTCCTTAAAGAAACAAGGAGCAAACACAGGTAAACTATATCATCCGAGGCCCCATTGATCTTAAAAGTGTTGCATATCTCCAGAAATTGTTAAAGATGTGTGTTGGGATCCTCATCTTGAAACCCATCAAACTAAACATATTGCTGGACCATCTGAATTATGTTTAACTTGATCTTGAAATTATTGGTAGTTACTCTTGACGCCACGGGTAGATTGGCTCCAACATCTTGCATGTTATTCTCATTTCCTCTGATCGGATTATTCCCATTCATTGGTGGCACTCTTTCATATACAATCTTTAGATCCTCCATCTCACCCACCCTTGGTAGGTTCAAATTCTCATCCCTATCATTCAACTTGGATGATCACAGTTTAGCTTCTCTGACATAGGTAGGTGACTTCTGCAAAATTTCTTTGATCTTTCACAAGTTTTGATGAAGTGTTCTCTCTGGCTCTGAGTTTAACTCAACTAAGTATGCTATACTACTTCGAGTCATAAACCTACAATTAAAGAACAAATTAGAGTTTAGTAAAGATTGAAATAATCATTACAAAATAAAAGGCTAGATTAATAACAATGATGTTTTGCTAATATTGCCAAATGTTCCCAGAAAAACAGTGCCAAAAACTTAGACTAAAGACTAGTATAGTGGCTTGTATTCCCACTTGTCATGCGAGCGACCCATGTTCGATCCCTCGCAATGGCTCAAAAAATTGATCACGCTTGTATCATATCTCCTTTTAAAACTCTTTTAAGCTATTTTAAAATTCCTTTTAAAGGTGCAAATATTTACCACCAGCGTACCGAGTACATGTGTAGTAATAAATTTCGATGAGTATCGAGTTGTGTCCACAGGGAGTAAGGACTAGCTCTCAGTTATATTAATCGTGATCATAGCTAGGCAAATAAAAAAGATAGGATTTTTAGATAAAACTAACCTACAAAAAATTAGGGATTTCCAACACCTATTATTGACTTAGGTTTAGAGCCAAAAGATCTGAAGATTAAATGAATGTATGCTATTGACTAAGATATTCTTGCAAATCAAAATTGATGATGGGTTTAGTGTTTTCAAGCAATTGAACACCAAGTAGAAAATCCTTTTCCTAAAGCGAGTGATTACCTTAAATTAATCAACTAATTTTCCCTATTCTTAGGAAAGTGATTAATTGACTAATCTTTATAATTTACTAAACCCTAATTAAAATCCATATCCTTATGTGATTTGTAATCCAAATTAGCTAATCACCGATTTGATTAGCAAGGAATTTTCCACTTACAATCATAATCTAACTTACATTCCAAGATCAACCCAAAATACATGCTCGATGAATTAGCATCAATATCTTGAGCATAAACAAAGAATCAATCAACAGCAATAGACATCAACTAAATAATCCAAATCAACAACTCATAACCTGAATAAGCACAAAAGGAGCAAGTATTGAACACCATCCATAAAATGAATATAAGAAAAAAACAAAATCACCTTATCAGGAAAATCTCGTTCTTAAATCCAAGTTCAAATGATGTTTCCCACTTGATCCTGGTGATGAATCCTCAATCAAGGAAAAAGTAAAGGCTAGAACATGCTACTAATCTATGCCTTAATCTCTATTTAGGAGTAAAGAAATAAGCTTTTCATCTAGGGATCATCCTTTTTACTACAAGATCCACAAGAGGAATATTTCACTAAGGTCATGGCTTTGAGTCTTAATTGGCCGGCCTTAAAATTGGAATTAAGTTCTAAAGCAAAATGGCCAAGGGTGTTGAAGCAGCATTGGATGTACGCCGGCCGATGGTTGGCAGCTTTGATTCCCATATAGTCGGCATTGGTTATTTATTGAAGGTTGGTTTGTATTATGTTGAAAGCCGGTTGTGTAGATCTTGTTCTGATGAAGGCTGGCAGCTTTGCTTCTTTAATGGCCAACCTATCTTTGTCCACTTCTCCATATTTGAATAAAACTCCCCTCAATTACTTGTATTTGTAATATAAGTCCTTACAGACCTGAATTCATCACAAAAGTATACTTAAGTACTATATCCTTATGATTTCTATAAAATCAATAATAATTTAGCATGATTCATATAATAAAAGTGAGTATAATATGTCCTTATCAACTAACCAAGTTTTAAATAATTAATCCTATGATCTATTCCTATGAATTGGTCTATGCTAAGCGAGTATATCTATCATATCTAGTATAGGAACCAATTATTGGGTCGTATTCCTTAGGGATCTCGACAAGTACTATTACTTGCCTTCTCACTTATTATCTGGCAATTAGAACTTGAATTAGGAAATTATACTTAATTAAACAAACTACTTTCTATAGCTACCTTCATAATTGTTATCACCAAAATATTGTACTTACTTAAATAATACACGAATTAGATTTGCTTCATTGATTAATCAACATGTACTAAGGTGTTCTAAAATTTTATTTTTAAACTTCCCTAGCTCAAGGATTCCATCGCAAAGGTCAATATCTCTTTTGAGACTATTAACCTATAATCTTAGCCTGGTGAAATTGGAGTCTCTTCCTAGTAAAAAGTTTATTAAGATCGCATTAAGAATATGAATTCGATATAAATTCCATGTCATGAACTTATCTTTAGGAACATGACCAACTTCTCTTTATAGTTTAGATCTATTCCATAGATAAATTTCTCAATCGGCTCCTGTGAAAATCTTCTCTTATCCTAAGTCTTGCACTACCTACAACTAGATTATTTAAGGTACACTATAAAGATTAGAGAATCTAACAACAATCAATGTTAAATTGATGCATGTATATGTTAATCACGGCATATCCTAGCTACTACTCATGCATAATGCAAGGAAATAATATAACACAATAAAAGTAACAATTATGAGAATGAAACATAGAAACAACCTTTATTGATGAAAAATCTTGACGATGTCTAGTACAAAGTTGGATACAATGATGATACAAACATGGACTGATACCACCTCTCTTACAATACAATGAACACACAACACCCTTGTTTGGGATTACACAAGTGAATGGTAAAATAGATTTTCAATACGATGATTGATACTTTGCAATGTTTCGAAGGATTATTTATATGCATCCCTGATTAAGTATGTCTGTTGAGTGAAGATATATGTCAATCGGCTTTCACCCACCTCCAAAAAGATATTTAAATCTAATCTGGCATGAAAATGTATGACTAATAACTGCTATCACGGCCGTATCAAGGGGTGTTTCATAAATCCCCTGACCAATACGGTCGTATCAGAGAGAGTGTTCTTCTTTGTTCCTCACTTTGCTTGGACATGTCATGGTCGTATTTGAAGCTCTATATAGATCAAAAGAATCCCTTATCTCCATCCCAGCCATATCAAAATAGGTTATTTGCTCTGTCTTCTTCTTTTCTCCACCAAATAATGGCCCTATCAACTTCTGTTTGCATGATCAGTGGAAATCACCACCATTGCCCACGATCATATTAGGGTTATGATATCTTCTGTTTTGCATTTTCTTTATTTTCTCCATTGTCACACCTATATTAACTCCTTTGATATACACCCATGATGATCACTGACCCTATCGCAGCCGTGATCATGTCTAGATACTATGTTCAACTTCAATTCTTGTCTAATTGATCCAAAAAGTTAATGTTTATCATTTTTAAACCTGAAATGAATATATTTACCAATCAATTACCAATTCCCTTAAATCAAACATGAATAAAGTATAATAAACCAAAATTTCACTCTGACTAGTATGGTAAATTGCCCCTGTCTGTTACCTAAAACCACTATCATTGTAACACTAACACCAAACCACTACACCATCACCTATAGTGTTGGTATTATGGTGGTGGTCGTAAGAGAGCGATGTTGCAAGTAGTAGTAACAGGTATGGCGACAACAACAATGATGGATGATGATGAAATGAGAAAAATGTAGTCAAAGCAAATATAAAATAACATCAATAGTAACTATCAACATCACTATTTATTGTATACTTGTGCATGAATAACGATATAAGTATAAGGAAAAAAATTGTATTGCATTTAGCACACATACAAAGCGTGTATATATATGTATTATGTTCTCATTATCTTATAGTGTATTATAAACCAAATGTTATCAACATAAATATGATCACTTGCTAGACCTGAATTGTATGCTGACTCAAGAAGTCAAGGGTCAAGAAGATCAAAGTGAGGTTGATTTGAGGCTAACTTAACTTCTTTAAAGCATTCACGCGTTATGCATATTATATCCATAAAGTAATGATTACTTACCTTCTTGATATTATTTATGGGTAGGTTTAATCTTAAAGTCTGTATTAATATATCTTATTGCATCTGGATGAATCACAAATGTTGTTAACTAGTTACCATTGTTTTGAAGCTTTTAGTGTAAACATTAGTATGATATTTATAGAAGAACTATTGTCCATAAATATCTTCTTAGTGGGATGATTATCAAGCATGCTTTTCATATATAAGGGCAATTGTAGTTAGTACTCTTCATGTCTTCACCTATGAAGAGTATCACATTCTCATGTACATGGGCTATCCTCTATACAGACGATGATTCATTACACTCTTCATAATATCCCTTAAAGATTTAGTAAAAACATTTGATATTGCATGTGTGCATTTTTATTGAACCCTTATGGGTAAGTGAACTTCCAAAAGTTAGCAAATGTTTGTTAAATTTCAGCCATAGACAAGAATGTCCTTTATTGATCTTAGTTAGTGTCTTCTTATTTTCATGTGCGTGTTTTCCTCTTCTAGTTTCAAGTCATGATTGCAAGCATCTACTACAGTACCTTGTTAAGACTTATGCATAGGTTGTAGGATGTAATTGTTCTCTATAAAAAGTTCTCCATTGCAAACCTTGTTGTTAGGTATCTTGTTCAAGGTCCACCAATCCTTAGTCAGGTAGCCTATGGTTCTATAATCTTTGTAAAACTTGGGGTTATTCTTTTTATTTGCAGGAGGGGAATGCTCAATTCTTACGAGCTTGATGCTACCATCCTACAATTATTATTCAAGTGTATCATGTACTTATACAATTAGGCATAGTAATAATAGAGTTGGTGTAGAGTTCCTTGGTTTGTCATTTCTTGCTTCTTCTTCTCTTATCTCGGGTTGACCTGACAAATGTTGCTCACTTTCTAAACTGCTCACTCTTTCCTTATTGCCTCATATTGGATTTATTAGTTTGTTTTGCATTCTCTACAAGTATAGCAAATGAACTTAAGATTAGCTAAGTGGAGGAGATACTTATTAAACATCCATTAGATGCAAAATTTCCCCAATTTTTTCTAATCACATATGTATCAAATATCTAATGTGCACCCAAAAGTGTTCAACATAATCCATCAAGTTCTCATTCAACTTCTATCACACTCACATACTTGTAAATTTGACCCTAGAGAATATAAGCGTATTAGGTGTCTTCTTGATTAGTGTGTTAGAGAACTCTGCAAACTTTGCGTTGTCATTAAGCTCATATAATCTAAGGTTTTAATGAATTTTAGCAAGTTTTTCCTTCTCATTTCCTTCTTATTATTAAATATACAAATTTTAGATTTACACAATCCTGAGGTTAGGGCTTTATAGCGATACAATAATAATAAGGAAGCTTCAAGTCTAGCAATCCCACGGAGGATTTAGCCCTTTTTTTTCCCAAATATAAGTCAAAGTTTTCTTTCATTATGAAGGATGCCCTTGGGAGCAAACACAATTAGTCGAGTAAGGTAGGGTTAAGGCAACAAATGGATTCACCAAACATATTGCTAAGGAGAACGCATGGGATAAAGAGCCACCAAGTTAGATACTTACATCCGCTAGATATTTAAACTTTACATGGTCTTAAATATGTACTAATATATTTTGATATATGATAGTAGTCATTTGCAGTTTCCAAAAGTACTATTATTCATATTTCACAAACATTGTCAAGTATCAAATGCATAAGTGGCAAATAAGAGAGCTTACAACATCAATGGATAAGCTGGAATATACTCATTTTAAGGTTATTTTATTAAGCTTGGTGTGTGCTTAAGGCCAGTAGCCTTCCTTATAAGTACAACAACCAAGTGAATAGACCGATTCAACAAATTTTGTTATGAAGTCATCAGGTTAGATCTTCTTGAGTCATCACAAGTAAGAACTAGATTCCTTAAGCCTATCACCTAATCTAAGGTAGCTAATTAATAGTGGGCTTAACCAATATTTAATATAACACAATTTTAACCCCATACACCAAGCAAAGCTTTGATTTTGATTTTTAACTCGAACTTAAATTTCATTGCAATCTTTGCAAAGTTCCTATCTATCTATCTATCTATATGTATGTATATATATATGACATAAGTTGAAAATAATTTATAGTACAATCCAAATATATACATAAGGTACATCATGACTGATAAAATATTCATTAGGTATTATACTTTTATATGTATATTTGAATAGTAAATATGCTCTAATCATATTTTGACATATGGTAACTAATTGATAGTTTCTAAAAGTACTACCATCTATATATAACAAACATTATCACATGTTATACTCGTATTGATATATATACATTACTTGTATACGAGAACTTTTATTATCTCGTTTCCAACCATTAAAATAACATAGTACTTGGTATATTAAGTCTTTTAATAATATAATCATAGTTGGATATGGATCTAAATCCTTAATGAATTAACATCTAATAAAAAAAAAATAACGAAACCATAAATTTTTCCTTATATATACATATGATATGTATAACTTTCTCGGTGAAAAGCATAAGTCAAACTTCGAAGTGACATATTATACAAATAACACGTTATTTCACATAGATCACTTATTCAAAAAGATATACATTGGTACAGTAGGTATAGACTTAGTTCTGTAAAGAACCCTTTTCTTCTTGCGCGATTTATTCTCAACTGTAATGACAATATGACCAGGTTCATTGACGTAAAACGAGTTCCTGATACTTTCTCCACATCTGTTATTAGGTTTTCGGAGTAACACTTTGTAGGAGCAGTCATCTTCTGGAATGAACTCTTCTTTGTACATCACATCCCATCCCACTACTGTTAAATCCCATGCTACGGTCTCACCAGCCTACTTAATACAATTACCACTATCAGCCAATATGAAAACGATGAACACGTCAAATGAATGTACCAAAAATTCATATGTTGTTTTCCAAGTAATAGTGCATATTGTTTGATTGAATCGTGACAATTTGGTCATTTTTTCAATTCTATGTATCCAAACTTGTTACAATAAAATATGCAAAAATGATCGATATTACTACTGGTAAAGTTGATTTTCCCAGCAATAATGCAATGGATAAAGGTATTATGCATAAAATATCGATATGCTGCTCTTTATATGCTTTATGTAACAAAAAATAATTTATTAAATATCATATATCATTTACACAGGTTACTCATTAGTAAAAGCTAATAATTTAGTGAGTCCTTTCAAAACATAAAAGAGAATTTGAATTATAGCACACTACAAAATGAGAAATATAGAGAAAAGGAGCATTTAAAATACCAAGTTAATTAGAAGTAGCATAGAGAAATTGAAACAATCTTTGATAATATACTCCCCAAACTACTCATTATGTACACTTACTTAAAAAAAACAAAAAAAATAAAAAATAAAAAATAAAAGGAAAGAAAAGAAATCTCTTATGGAGTTAATTTTTAGTATTATCATATTGAAAAACATGTCAAATGGTTGTCTTGCCCAAAAGATCATGTTCTTGTTGATTCTTCCGATTTTATGACCTTTTCGGTTCGTTTACTTCATTGAATGAATAAAACTATAATTGAATTGTTATTCCTAATAAATGGAATAGAGTTGCAATAAAAATTTTATTTATTAATTTTTTATCTAAAAGAGGATATTTTGAGGAAAAAAATATTCTAGCATTTCATTAATTCAAAAATTTTAGTAATTAATGATTATACAATATGTTTTGTAATAAGAATTCCTTATAAAATCATTATTACTATCAACTAAATATCACAATAATTTTTATTGAAAAAAGATTAATGGATGTGTTATTATAGTGGAGTGAACAAACACTTCATGAAATGGGTTGCAGGCTAGATGGAAGTAAGAGGGAGAAAGTGAATCAAATCATGGCAAAAGCTCATGCACTAAATTAAGAAGATATAAAAATTGCTAAATATTATTTTTACCTCAGTTATGGGGATTTTGATTTTTCCAATTGCGCTCTTCTTTATAAAGACTTCAGAGACCTTATCCTCTGGAGAAAATTCAGTATCATTCTCCCTCTTGAGACCACCATATTGTACCGGAAGTTCTTCTGGTGCAATAAACCTTGTCAATTGCATAAAAATTAATTAAGTCGAGTTAGGATAATATATAAATCGTGAAATTATAAGAAAATTCTCTAATATATATACATATTATATGAATTCTTACTTCAGAAGAGTCTTGGTGACTTTGGATGGTCTTGCAAAAATGAACTTGTCTTTACTCGACCCATTGGCGAATGGAAGAAGCAACGAGTGGAACGTGTAGTACCAGAATGGAACATTTATCATTATCTAAAAGATAGACATTAGTTTATCTTTGGGAACAAACATCATGTAAATATTAACATTAGTATATCAAGCACTCATTAAGAATATTTGTTTAACGCTTGTTTTTATTCTCGCCAAAGATTTTTTTTTTTTTACTTTAAAAGCATAGAATTAAAAAAAAAAGTTTTCTATTCTTATATTCTTGCATTTTCACTACAAGAAAATTAATCTTTAGAGATAAAAATTCTATAACAAAAAGTTAATAAAATTAGTTATATTTCTATAAAAATAATCGGCGATAACAACATTTAAAGATAGAAATTTTACTTCTAAAACTCCAGTTTTTTTATAGTGTTTGTTTGCTAAATCACTATTTATAAATTTCCTATTATTGCTATATAGGAAATTACTTTCCATTGTCAAAACTAAAATAAAAATAATTACTCTTCGTCTTTTATTTTTTGTATACTCCATCATAGAACACTATCCTAAAAATAAAATATGACTGCAATAAGATTATATTGGTATTTTCAGATATATTCAAGGGGAAAAAAAAAAAACAGTGGTCATTTTTAACTCAATCAGATATAGAGTAACAACTATTAATTCTCTATTAAGTTACTCAAGAATTGCAAATCTATCACTAGGCTATTTTCTTTTGCCAACTAAATATGATGTAAAAGAATAAATTTCTATAACTATTTGGTCGTTCTCTGTAAATTGTGCAAACAACGTTGAAAGAATGGAAAATTTATCCTTTAAAATTCTTGAAACACTCCTTAGCAGCCATAAATATGTATATATATATATATATATATATCTCTATATAATTTTCATTTAAACCTTTAAAAACACTTACATGTTTTTGAATAAGCTCAGGATAATGATCTTGAAGCATCATGAACGTATGATTGAAAATCACACGTAGCTCTTTCTTTTTGGCTTTATCAATGTTCTTCAGATCCGTAACTTCAATCATAGAGTCTACCCCACCAGCTTCAAAATTCAACTTTTGAATACCATGCTCCATAAACTTTGCCATCAATTTCACGAACTTATCACGTTTTTCTCTGGTTCCAAACATCTTATTATAAGAATCTTTATCCTTGAAAACCCCATCGTACCTATGATATAACACGGGATGGCCTTCCTGTCCATACCATTTATATAAGACAAATTCTCTACACTCATCTCGTTAAATTTCTCACTCGCGGTTTGATCTATTCCATATTCTCTTCTCCATTTCATTGTTTTTCTAAGCATTCTAAAAGCCTCATGAACATTATAATCTTTGGCCTTCAAGAATTTCAGCAATACAATGTCGGTTGCTTCATGACCCTCACTGGGTAATAACGGCACATTCCATAATGTAATGTCTCTTAGGTCTTGTTTCCCTTTACCTTCATTAGGGTTTCCTCTGTGGGATTCACCAAGAAGATTTTTCCACGAATTGCATCTTCCACCACACAACGAAATTCCAAGAACGCCTTCTTTCGAGGGAGGTCCACACTTTCGTCAAGGAAAAATGTGGGTTGATGACGTTCTTCTATTTTTGCATTATCGTCATGAAAATTTGAACAATCTTCATAATCTCCCATAGGGCACGTCTTGTTGCTCTTTCGATTTCCCATTTAAAAAAAAGGACTCCCGGCCGGCAAGACTTGCCGGAAAGTCCAAATCGAAGGGAAAAATGGTGATCAAATTTAAAGAAAAGTATCCATAGTTTTTCACACACAAGTTTGAAAAAAAAATTCCTGAAAAGAGCTGGATGTTTAACCGTTGATTGGCTGTCTAATTTTGATCGTTAGTTATCCTTAAAACTAAAATTAGTATATATTAATGCAAGCATTTACGTACAATAAGTCCCAGGGAATTTTTGTTGTTGACTAGGAAATTAAATTGATGTTAGACCATGAATGACCTGGGGCTGAGAAATTAATGGATTGAATATGTATCCGTTTGAAAGATATTATGTTGTTGACTTCGAATATAATTGATGTTAGACCATTAATGCCCTGGCATTGAGAAATAATTGGATTAACAATTTTTTGGTTGATTTGCATCATTAATTGCTTCCATTATTGAGTATACGTTATGAACTCGCGCAATACGTAGGAGATTTGTTTTTATATTGATACTTATGCATAATATTATAACGATGACTTACAAAATAAAAATATGTTTTCAACTATTTGTTAATATAAATTTTTTTCTTACAATATAAGATGTGTTTTTTTTTCTTGAAACGTTACAATACTAAAAATATAAAAATAAAAATATATAATATTTCATGAAATATGACATGGCAATAATATTAAAAAGATACAAAGATAAATTTAAAAAAAATGGTATTAAAATGAACAAAAGGTACAAAAAAAAGAATTCCAAATTATAATGTTATAGTATTAAAATATATGAATATGAAAAGAAAAGGAAAAATTCTACAATCTCATGAAGGTTATAATGAGACTGATCTTGTCGCATCAATAAACAGTATGAATCTTTTTCTTAAACTTATTTTTTTATAGTCAATTAAATTTTACTATTGGTAGCGATATGGTACCGTCACGGGACTGTAGTAGTCCCGAAGAAAGAGATGTAATATTTATTGAAATATTACTTGACTGTAAAGGTACGAATATGAATTGGGAAAAAAAAGTATTAAGACAATAAGGCACAAAAAAATAAAGAGTTTCCTAAATTATATATTACTAGTTAAGAACCAGCATAACACGTAATTAGTAAGTAGAATTATAATCCTACAATGAATTTACTTAAAATTGCAATAGATTTGTTTTATATTCATAGTTACAAATAAGACTATAGTGATGATTTACAAAATGAAAATATGCTTTTCAATTATTTGTTTACTTAAATTTTTTGTTTCAACATTATAAGGTGTTTTTTATGAAATGTTACGGTACTAATAGGTATGAAAATGAAATGATGTAATATTTTCTGAAATATAATATGACAATAATATTGAAAAGGTACCAATATGATATTGAAAAAAAAAAAAGCCGTATTAATATGGAAAGGTACATAAAAAAAGGCTTTTGAAATTATAATGTCAAAGTACTAAAAAAGTATGAATATGAAAAGATGTAATATTTTATGAAATATAACATTACAAGAATATTGTAAAGGTGCGAATACGAATTGAAAAAAAGAAGATATCAATACGAAAAGATAAGGAAAAAAAAGAGAAAAAACTTCAACAATTATATATCATAATAGACAATAGATGTATCCAATTTTATTAGTCAAAGTGTTAATTTCAAATATAAGGGCAGACTACCAATCACCCGTAATAATACGGGGCGAAAGATGCGAAGATACTCACCTCAAAAAGGCAAAAATTCGCCACTTGTTGGAGGCAAGAGGTGAATTTCATCTCTATCACAATACCATCCGCATACTTGTTTTATTTATTTTTTTTTCCTTTTCAAATATAAATAAGACCGTATTTAATTTTTTTGAAATGAAAAATTTTTTTTAACAGTGAAAATAATTGATTTTAATTAAATAAAAGTTTTTAAATATATTCTTTTTTCTTATTTTATATTATATTAAATGGAATGTCAAATTTTTAAATAGTCGATAAATTGATTTTTGTTATTTTATTTTAAGGCTTAAATTTTGTAAATAGTAATAAATTTATTATCTTGTCATCAAATTATCCTCGTTTATGTAAATATTACAAATTTGAAGTCATCAAACACCTAAAAAATTAATTAAAATCCATCAATTAGTCAATAAATCATTGAACAAATACAAATAAAAAAAAAAAAAAAAGGTAACTCAACACCCATAAAAACAAGATATTACCTTAAGTTGCCTTGTTAACTGAACATTAACATAATCATAAAATGATTAAAACCTTAAAAAATTCACATACAAAAACATTAGTTTCAAATCAAAACATTACAAACAAATGAAATGAAAAAAAAAAAAAATACACTCCACAAACAATCAGATGAAGATGAAGAGATTAGAGAGAGACCAAATGCAAATGGGAAAACTAAAATGGAGGGAGCATGAGAGAGATAATTGAAGTATACATAGTGGAATGATGAGGTAAAAATCGCTTTATAGTAGTTTTGAGGTGAAACTCGCCTGATGACTAGGATACTGAGGCAAATTTAACCTCAATGCCCTTGTCGCTAGGTGAAATTCACCTTTATCTAAGTGGTGAGGTAAAATTCACCTCAAACTAGGCTATGTTGAGGCATCCTTTTCCTCTATTAGGAAAATATCATATTTTGCCACACCTATCAATATTTTCGCTAAAACTTTTAAAACCCGCCCTATCAACTTCATTTGCATAGTTGATATAATATTAAAATTTTAATTTCTTTAGAATTTTAACGAAATAAATAAAGTATATATAGTTATTGTCCCCCCCAAAGGATACCCTAAACATGATATGCTGCATGAATCTAAACTAAAGCTCATGAACATCGTTTAGGCAACTCCACGGGCCTTTAGAGTAATTCATGAAAATAGCATGAATAAAATTTTCAAACATAGGCAGGATTAGGTTATCTATAATAAAAATACAATGCATACACAATAAAACTAATAGTGACAATATGACAACTATTATAGTACCAAATTATAACTTCAGCATATTACATAAATATTGCCTTAAGCATAAGATAATACTAAAAAAAATTATGATTGATTCCTCCTCACTCAACAATTATGATTTATTCCTCCTCACTCCCATGAATAATTTTTATTAGACTTTGATACCATGTCGGGACAAGACTCCTGACTGACACTAGCCATGGGTGACCTGAAATAAGTGAAGACAATTGGGAGTTAAGTGAATCATTGCTTAGTGAGATAACTAGACCAATACACACACAACAGAAATTTACAACAAGTTTATTATTCAAACATATACAATGCAACAATCCTACGAATGAACAAATACAAGCTTGGATAATCGGAATCTAAATAGGATGTAAATTTACTCACTTTCATCGGGGTTTCAGAGCACGTACTCACCAAGACACATGAGAGTCTAAAAATATCAATTAAGGAACTTTAGTTGGTTGTATTTATTAACACTTTAATCATTAATAGTTTAATCATTTCCACAAACTTGATAGTTTAGACTCCCTATAGTATTCCACTTTCAAAATCTGATACCACAGGCGACGCTTTATGCTTTACCAATTAGTTTCTATGGAACCAGACAATCTATTAGAAACCCCAAGCTTAACCAGTTTTCTTTATCAATTACTCTTGACGTTTCTATAGACTTGAAATGTAATACGTATCAGCAGCAATATAATGATGCAGTAATCGTGTAATCATGTAATGCATGGTAGGTTAGTTAATCATCCATTATTATTAAGCTCGGTTTTAGGGTGGCCACTTAAGTTAGACAATCATCATATTCACAAGCATAATTTAATCAAGCAAATGTTCCATTTTTATTTGGGTAAATTGGTTGTCACCTAATCATCAAACAACAAGCAGTACCCAATCTCTATAAATGAATCATTATATTAATATGATTAAACAAATGCACTACATTACAAACACAAACAATGCGTACAATCAAAATTACTCACGTATCCATAAAGTTAAAGATGGTCATAATAGTCATTTGGAAAATCTGAGACTAAGTCTAATTCACCTATAATAAGTAATAATCACGAATTAATATATAGGAACTTATCATGAGATCTTACAGTGCCTATTTGACCAAAGTTGGAGTCTCTGGTATTTTTCATTATTTTTTATAAACCCTAATTTTTATCATAATAGCCCATTTAATATATATGGCCATGAGACTTATTTAACTTAGGAATTGTATAAGTTATCTAAATCATGGTTCATAGTCGACATGATTGTCATATTTTCTATTGTTGAGCCAAGTGGTTTATATCATGGGTTTATTTGTTTATACTTGTCCTCTTTTGTGAAATTTGATCCTTATATCTATTCATTTAACCTACTATAACCGTGATTTAGCTAGTTAGGGCTCCAAGATCATTTTATCCTATTCCTTTATCTTAGTGATAAGTGTTGATAGGCCCTTATTACTAGTGCTCACTTGATCACATTTTTTATGTGTTTTATCAAGAAAATGATAATTATTTGCTTAAATATAACTTTGGAGCTAAAAGAAAATATTTGGGGATTTGAAGATGATTCAAGGAAAAATCAACGTGAAGCTAGCAAAATATGGATAAGAGCTTTTTTTACATAAGCACTACCTTATGCATAGGCATGCTGGAGGTAGGGGAGAAGCAAAATGAAGAAAATTTCCAAAAGCCACGTTCCAGTTCAGCACAGGCAATCTGCATGGGTGTGCATGGGGTAGGGCAGCATCACTAGTGAAGATTTTTAATTATTCCTAGTTCAGCACTACCTGGTTGCACAACCATGCAGGAGTTAGTACTTCTCCCAAACTTGTTATAACTATTATAAGTGTCTATTTTTGTTTACTTTACAACTATTCCTTTAATCATATTTTATCTTTAAGAATGCAAGTAGCATTTTTAGACCAAACTAGGCAAATACAAAATAATATTGTCTCTTGAACTACCTAAGCCCAATGTAGGTAATATGTATATATTTATATATATATATATATATATATATTTTCTTTTAGATGTTAAGTCCTTCTAGATGCTATCAATTTTCATAGCATGTGTTTATATACTTTGGAGTATACATGGGAACAACACTTCTTTTTATCTTACAACTATGTCAATCGGTACATATATCATGCATGGGGAGTCCACGTGTATGCATTTATGTTCTTCTTTCTTTGTGTCAACTTCTCATAAGCCTTGATGGGTTAATATTTAAAAGCGAGTGAAATAAAATAACAAAAAAAAAATGAAATAAATATAATTTTGTTTCCTTTCTTTTTTCTTCTACTTTTCAAGGTGAGTTTTTGAATTATACCTTGAAGCTTTGAAGTGGTTCAATACCACTTCTTCCTTGTGAGAGTTTGGAATTAGGCCTAGGAAGAATATGGAGAAAACAATGGCTTGTCAAAACCTTAGAAAACCTTTATAAATGAGTCTTTAAAGTTTGTTAGTCGTCCTTATCTTAACTAAGTGATGGTTGGAGACCTTGCTTTCTAGTTTGAAGGCTTGTATCAGAAGGAAGAAGGTGGAGTTGTCTTTGTCTTTCCTTAGCTAGTTTAGGATACCATTTTGATGATTAAATATTGAACATGTGTGCAGATGTCTATTGTGGTTTTTTTTCCTATGGAGTTTAGATGCTTGGGTGTTGTATAAGAAAGGGGAAGAGAAAGATATGGAGATGATGTGTTGGTCTCCTTTTGAAGGTTCGGATAGCTCCTTAGGGTGGGAGTCTTGTGCAAAAATAGAAAGGAAGAAGGGAAGATAATGTCTTGTGGGTTAGTTTAAATTTAGAAATGTGAAAAGAATGAATTAAATTCCTAGAAGATTTTCTTCATTTGACATTAAAGTCCTCCACTTGCCCTTTGTACTTCTTTGACAATTCATCGACGGTAAGGTGAAGGAATCAGAGTTGCAAAATGGATGTGAAGATCTTGTGCATAGGTGTTTGTCTCATCATATTAAATATGTAAGATTGGTGCTATGTAGGTAGGGATCTATAGCTTTTGTCTTCTTTTTATTTTTCCATGCAAGCTATGGCTCCAAAAAGGAAAATGGAAGATGGCTTCTTATTGACTAATAGTTCATGTCTTGTAATTTATATGAGCTAATTTGATTTTTTCAGTTATCTGTATGGTTTTGTGTCTACATAATTGAGGATCAGCATAGTTTGATCAATATATCTAGAATTATTTGTGATCATGATTTATAAAAAATTTAAATTATATTTTAGTAATATATTTGAATTTCATGTTCAATACGAAATTCTATCAAATTTAATTTATATTAGCAAGTTGGTTCATTTTATGTGCGAGCATTTATTTTATCTATTAATTGATTATAAGACAGTGGTAAACAATATTAATATAAATTGATTATTATGATAAAAATAATATAGGTACAAATACTATTAATATAAATTGACTGATATATGCTATAAATTATATATTAATAATAGTACTCCATAAAAGTTAGCACATACTTGTAAATATCACATGTTTTATATATTTATATTTTATATTTTTATATTAAAATATGCTAAACTTTTAATTTTTTAAAATAATCACATAATAATGCACGATCTTACTTTTGATACATAAAGCCAAATTTTTATTATAATTTTTGGTTTTTAATGTTTCACGTTTTAGCATTTAATATATAATTCATGCCTATATTTATGAAATATGATAAGTTAACCTACAATAACATGAAAATCATAAAACAATCCATCCGTACAAACTAAAAACATAAATGAATCATCACAATCCATATGATCTACATCGAAAGATTGAAGTCCATAAAAAAACAAAAATGAAAAATCTGAATGTATCATAAACATTGAAAACAAATCCTTGGCATGCTTAGCCTCTCTGAGACTGACACTATCGGGCATGAGCTGACCCTATAGACGAGGTCACTTGGGATGCTATGGACTAAGGAAGTAGAAGGCTATACTGGATGATAAACAAAAGGGTAAGCAGGACATTTGGGAGGAAACTAGGATAAGCTTGGGCCTGGATGTCGAGTTACGCCTGGGAATGAGTACAAGCCAAAGAGGCGAGGCTATGATGAAGACTGGCTAAAAGGTACCCTCTGCCCATGGGGTGCAACTTGATATGTGGGGTTAGCCTTCTGTTGTGTGAAGCTGCCTGGTGACCCAATCAAGCAATCGAATAATGCATGCGTGAAGTTGGATGTTTGGCTTGGCATCCTATAATCCCTTGTACGGCTGTGGATGTGGTACTGCTAGTGTAAATGGTGCCGAAATAAAAATCAACTAGCTTAGATTTGAGTTGCTACCAGGGGTACCCATATGCAATGCAGACTGATAGTATGAAGGCATCTGCCTAAAGGATGACATCATAGGAGCTCGAACATTGTTCATCAGCCAATTGATTTGCTACTGCATCTACACCATTTGAAGCTATTACATGTCCCTGTTGTACTTTGAGTGCATAATATACTCATCACGAGGCTGTTCATAAAAGGGATGACTATGCCGATCAATCAGCAAACTATAACCAAAGCCACAATGATAATTGGATTTGTGGCCTAGAACTTCCTCAATAATCTCCTCATCACTCATAGGCTATTGACCCATCATAGTAGCTCGTGTGTCCTCCTCCTTCCTCCGTTTTTCCATAATGGCCCGGTAGCAATAAAGGAACGGTAGTGTCAATACTATGAAATGATGGATACAGTTTACCTCCATAGAAGTGAAGTTCGAATATACTTACTTGATTGCCCATGGACTCCTCAGACTCCTACCGATCAGTTACTTGTCCCTTGTTTATCCTTAGATGTGTCAATGGGTGTGAGCTTCTATAATACAAGATACATGAAAATATGAATAAATATAAAAAAGAAATTTGCATGCCATACAAGGTATCATGACCTACATCACAAAATGGAATTTCTCACCTACCTTCATAATTGCATGGTAAAGAATGGACTTTGTCCCACCTGTATGCATTGACTTTTGTGTCGTCCTGCTACTTATGTTTATTGTAGATCAAAGCTACAAGAGGGGAAAAAAATGGGAACAACTAACCAGTTAGGTAGATTGTCACAAGTAGACCCATGCTGACAACGTGTTAAGAACATACATACCTAGTAATCCGAATCATTATCTATGAAGTAAATGAACCTCCACTATTCCTCCACCCGATGCTCATAACTCAATGATGGCTTGCTTGCAACTGTCTCACTTGCACCTTAGCCTAGATGTATAGCTTCAGCCTATAAGGGTTCTAGTTGTAAGATTTTCTTGCTAGATAATTCAACACCACCCACAAGTTATGTATGGTCCATTAGTTTTCCAATAGTTCAAACTTTTCCCGCACATTGAAGATAAAATGTAAGTGTTATTAAATGGTTAAAGCTAACATAATTGTCATAAAGATGTTTTTAACAGAATATAAATTTACCATAACCCTCTGGATAATACTATAGTGATAGACCTCTGGAAACGTTGGCCTCACCTTACCCTGTGCACATGAAACAAACAACTTCGTCGATGGCTTGTGGTGAAGCAAGAACTTTAACCTAACTATACCAAGGTAAGAGCACAAGAGACCCATAAATCCATCCGATGTGGTAAGGGTAGGCTTATAGTCCATCTTTCTAAACTTCTCCTCTACCAGGATCCCCTTGTACATGGCCCGATACCTTTTCTCCACCATGATATTGACTTCCTCTTGCTTGGTGGCTGCATCAGTCTCCTCCGACTTGACAACTGCAACTACCAAGTCTTCAGGGTCTACCTGAGCAAGTAGATCATTGGGTAAGTCATAGGTAACATTTTCCTTTACTCCCAACTTGTTCACCCATCCCTCCTATGTAGGCTAACCATTTGAATGTCATTCCCTTCGTCTTATGGATCGGTGAGCTCTACAATAAATGATCCTCATGAGGAAAGAAGTAACAATGTTAGTGTAAACCCCTAGATTTTAAGGTGAAAACCTTAGAATTGGTATCTAAACCAAAACCTTAAAGTTAAACCGGACCAACCTGAAACCCAAAGAAACCCTAGACTGGATTAGATATAATTCTAGAACCTAAGGTATTAGATAGAGTAGGAAAAAATGAAAACCCTAAAAATAATATGAGCGTAAGGTATAAACCCTAAAATAGTAAGTTTATCAGAAACCCTATTTGTTCTGACCCTTTTCGATAACGATTTACGTATCCAAGTGTCGATATGAAAACCAAGGTAATAAAATCTGATAAACAATTAATAATAAAATAATATTAGATAAAATTCTACTGGTAAATATTTGTCATTTTTCAAATTACTAGTTATTATCATTCACTACTATTCACATCAATCACCTTTTCATACTCGTATCTATATTTACTTTTTCAATACCTACTCTTACACACACACACACATACCATATTTTACATTACTTTTCATAATAAAATTCATTTCTTTTCTCTCCTTCTCTCTCTTTACCCCATGCGTCATGCTACCTACCTCCCCGTTTCATTTTCTTTTATAGATTAATTCACTCACTTTTCATCTATAAATACCCCTTCTCATCTTTATTTTTTCCACACTTATACAACTTCATTTCTCTCCAATATCCTCTCTAAAATTTTCTCCTCTCTTCCCTAACAACAACAACCCCATCACCACCTCTGCCTCTCCTTTTCCTCTCTCAAATTGTCTTTTTATCTCTTAGGTAATCTCCTTAAAGACCACCTCTATATTATGTTATGTTCATATATCGTGTGTCTTTAAATAACTTTATAAAATATCTCAATGATGCACTATGCTACAGAATGGAAAAAATATAGAGATAACATACTTTGAACCATGTTATATTTATGTATATGTAAGTAAGTATATATATATATATATATATAAGTGTAAATTAGCTTTAGAGCATATCGCTCACTAATCTAACTAATGTTTATTTCATGTCCTTTTATTTCCAAGCAATCTTATTTTATGTAAGTTTATATAAGATTAGTCAATTTTTAGTCTTAGACGTTTATATAAGATTAGTCAATTTCTAGTCTTAGACTTGTCTATACTCAAGTCCAAAGGAGATTGGATCATTTTCAAGTGTTAGGGAGCCTTGACTAAAATCTAAGACTCCTATTTTATTTTATTTCATCTTGTTCCATTTTTATTTATGTTACATGGTGACTGGACTATCTTAAGTCTCGAGGAGCCCCGATTATGAGCTAAGACTCCATAATTATTTTTACTATCTTTACATTTCCATTATTAACTTAGTTGACGTTTCATTTTAAGTTATGCTAATATTGCAATATGTATATATTGAGTTTAGTTTATGTTCATATATATAAATGCTCATAGTGATGTTGTTATGATGCAAAAGTGAATTTCTAAATCCCATATATTGACAATTCTTTGTTATGTAAATTAATTTCTAAAACATATTTTCAATACTTAGGTTACCTTTGGAAAAAGGAAATTTTGAAATTGAAACTAAAATCCTATTTTTCTATAAATGAAGAAATGTAAGCACGAATTTAGAGATTTTTACAATGTACAATTGTTTTCTTGAAAATGCATAAAAATCAATGTGTTGGCAAACAAACTTGCAAGTAAGAATTCAATCAAAGTTTACAAGGAATAAAATAAAGCATAACACTTTCAAGATGAGTTTTTCATTTTAAGTCCTCAGAAGTAAAATTTGACTATGAGTCTTCAAGACTGTTTTTCCTAGGCTTAAGTTTTTTTAACATTGTTACAAACACTATCTAATAAAAACTCTGTCTTAAAGCAGCATCGCTAGGATAATATATGTGCTATGAGATATTAAATTTTAATAGTGTTTAAATATAGCAATAATGAATACACTTATCTTGGAAAGTCTAAATGAGTCAAAAATTGCAAAGTTTTTCAAAACAAGTTTAAGTGTGAAAATGGGCATGATCTAACCCCCAAGATTTCAAGACCTAAATGTTTGAAATAATCTTAAAAATGGATAGAGCATTTGAAGTAAGTAGAAATTGACTACTTATATGCAAAAATCAGAGTTAGAATGACTAAGATATGGTCGTTTTAGGGTCGAAATTAGGTAACTAGAAAATCTATCGAGAACTAAGTTCATAGAATTAGAAATTTAAGCAAATTTGATGAGAAATACTTATTTTGGGTATTTTCTTTGTTCAAGTGACGAAGGAATTGACACCTCTTTCCCGGAGGATTACTTTGACTGACTGATTACATATAGCTGAGTGAGTTTTATTTCCTTGCTTATCTATTCTTTGCATGTAAAGTAGTACACTAGTTAATAGGGAAAAGATACAAGTCGGACTTATGGGAATGATGTGGGATTATGTTTATGACTCATGTGTGATCAACGACTTATAAGCATATGGGAATATCGATTGGATAAAGGGGTGTGCAAAAAAACAAACGAAACCAAAACTAGAAAACCAATCTGAAAAATATCCATTCGTTTTGGTTTAAGATTGTGATTTTTACTTTTTATAGTTTTTGATTTCGGTTTCGATTTGTAACCATAAAAATCGACGGTTAATGATTAACCATTTCAATATTTATAAATATATTATATACATATATTTTACATATGTTAATGTTTCTTAGATTTTTATTAAAGTACTACGTTATGCTCTATGTTTGATGGGAGTTAATGTCGTAATTGATTTGGTTTGATTTTGTTGATGATGATACATTTAAAGGCTTTTTTTCCCCTTAATTTGATTTTCCTTTTTTTTTATCTCTTGTAATATATATATATATATATACATATAATAATTTAAAGAAAAACCCTATGATAAGGCTAAAAAACAAGGTTTGTTGAAACTATCAATTTGATTTGTTAAAATCATTACGTTAAATGGTTGAAAGACAGAAAAAATTAACAAAAAAAAGGTTAACCATTAAGGTAATTAATTATTTATAATGGACTGGTTAAGGATCAGGATATTAAAAAAATGATTATTATTATTAGTTCAAAAAATAGTGTCATAGACTAGTTAATTGAATCATGAGCACCCCTAATTGGATGTCTAAATATATGGTGTTATATTTGACATATTGTGAGTGTGTGATAAATTACTTAATCGCCTCCAATGAACCTAATATGGTTAGTATAAATTAAGAACTATTCATGCATTGCATCCTATTAAGTCAAACATGAAGGCTATTACTCTTACGCGCGAGATTAGGTGGACTACAAACCACATATAAAATGCGAGTCTTGCTTCTTCTTGAGAGCTACTTCATTTGGGAATACGACCTCATAGGGAAGCCATGCTAGATCAATCGATTTGGGCGAGTGCCTAAGGACTAATAGTAAAGGTCACAACGACCTATAAAAGCATTCCTATCACAGAGGGCGTAAATCCATGCCATATACAGTTTCCAAAGACCCATGTATATTTGTTTTGATTCATGTGTTTGTTGCATGTACTATGCTTGTATAACAAACTTGCTTGCATTGTTTTTATGATAAGTTTATAGAAATATACTTACTAAGCATGTTGTCACGTATACTTATATAGATTTTTATTATCTCAGGAATACTTGTAACTCTATCCTAAGACAATAAAACCCAAGGTAAGTGAAGATGGTCATGGGAAGCTTTTTAAAGAAATTTATACAAAGACTTGGAGTAGATTTTTTTCAAAACCTCTTTTGACCTTAAGTTATTTTAAGGACTTGCAAATTTGCTAAACTTTTGGAACTATGTGGTATTAGTGGGGAAATGCTCCTAAGAATTGTAACTTATCATGTTAAAATTTAACTTTGTTTTGTTCCTTTGCATGCTATCTAAAGTAATCATCACTACGAACTATGCTACTCCACCGGCATCCCCTCTATTGTGAAGTACGTCTTGTGCGTGATATGGAAGCCTTTGTATGACTAAGGTAGTTATTCCTAAAATTTAATATTGTGTATAACAGGTTGTCGCATTTAGGATACCACTTAGGATGTGACAGTTAGTGCATCAATCCAATGTGGACATGGGAAAAAAACAATAGTCTAGATGAAAACCTCACTAACATACTGCTTGGGCCTGGCCTCAACATCCTGCGTGATATGATCAAAGAATTCGTGTTGCATCTTACAAAATTAAGGTTGTTCCGTATATGAAGTTCCTTCCATATGACAATTTAAAAGGCACAATTTTTCTTACACTAGTTTATGACATGTTCGTTCCTCCAACGACGGAGTCGCTCTTGCATCTTCCCTAATATGACATGCTCATACCAACTCAATTGATCCACAATATCCTCACTAGGGAAATCCCTTGGCCAGCGTCTCTTTTCTACGATGCCATCAAAACTTATGCCTAAGTGGTAAGAACCGTCTAGCGCCCATATAATGGAATTTATTGTTTGCATGCTCGCTTGTGCAGTTAACGTTACATGTAGGGCATTCCTTGTATCCCTTAGTTGTCCAGCCTGAAATGTTATCATATGCGGGGAAATCATTGATAGTCCACAATAATGCGCATGCATTCGAATGTCCGACCGTTTACTACATCCTGTGTTTTCACACCACTTGCCTACAGTTCTTCCAACTCTTCCATAAGGGGCTGTGAATACACATCAGTGTCTCTACCTAGAGATCTAGGCCCTAGTATTAAAAGAGACATCATCAGAAATGGCTGCTTCATGCATCTCCACAATGCAAAATTGTATACAAATATAATAACTGACCACAAGCTGTATGTTGTGCTCATTTTTTCATGGGATTGAACCCATCAACAGCAAGTCATAGTTTCACACTCTGAGGATCTGAAGTAAACTGAGGTATTTGCCATCTAATCCTTCTACTGTTCAGAATCTACAAGATGCCTCAATATACTCCTAAAGATACATTATTTCTGCTTAATGCTATCTCTTCTCTAAAGTATTCTTAAGCACATGAATAACCATTATAAATTTCAGAATTAGTGCAAATGCCGTAAAACATTAAGGTACTATCTTTTACTTCTTATAATAAAGCTTCAACCTTGCTTCACCACATACTGGGTAGCTATCGAGATTCTAGAATTCTTATCAAAACAATACACAGTTATTTTTGAACGTGTGGATCGTGTTGGCATCCATGCATAACTATTATGCATGCTTCATAGTATAAGGATGGGACAAATTATCATCTAATGACAGATATTTATTAAAGCAAGTCATTTATTGAATGACTTTACTGACTGTTTGCCATTGACCTTTAGATTCATCATTTAAAGTACTACCAACAATACCTAGAATTTGGAACATCCCGAATACACTAAACTCTTTACATTTCCAAACATGTTTGTCCACAGGTTCCCATCAATTGCACTACTTTTATCCTTGTTATCAACGTTATCCCCTTCAAAGTTACTGATATTAGTGGTAAGGTCCTCCAAAATTTCCTGATCTACTTCATCTTTGAAGTGTGAGTGCCTAGCGGAATACTTTTACCCTTGACAACATCATCATTGACCTCATCTTCATTGTCCATTAAATCATTGGACTACTCACCGTACTAAATCCACCTCGAGTAGGTCCAGGCTATTCCCTTCGTCAAGAGATGATACTCAATAATCTAAATAGACTGCCATGAGCTATTGAGACAGTCTCTACATAGGCATCTTTTCAATCCATCTTCCTTTGATGGTTTGCAGTAGCTTGTACAGATGCCCTAACCCCATTTCTATATTGCGTAGTTGTAAAATCACATGTCAAGTGTCAATTTCATGCAAACATATATATTTTTAAACTATCTAAACAAATAATATCCAAAAACTAGCTTCTAAATTAGCATATTATTAAACCATCTACATGTCAAATAGTTAAACTCATTAAACACGTATTAAATAATAATATCCAACTGCTAACTTCTAAATAAATATATATTTTTAACTACTAACAAGACATATATACAAATAAATTAAATGTGCATTATATAACAAGTATCTAAATATTAAGTTTTAAATAAATATATTTAAATTATTAAAATATTTTACTAACCTTCAAGTGCTTGAAGTAAACGATTTGTAAAATACTTATAAAGAAGATAAAAAAATATGAATAAATTAATTAATATTAAATTAACAGAAAATATATATATATGTATATATAGCTGATGAAAGTGCTGGCATAAAATCAAATAGAGGGGAAGTCACATGGGAGAGATGAAAGTGAGATGAGAGAGAGAGAGAGATTTGAGAGAGAAGGGAGCAACGGCCCCTATTGATAGAAAAAATTAAAGGTGAACTTCTCCTCTCATTGGCCAAAATTATTTTTTGGCTAATGAGAGGCAAAATTTATCTCTAACCAGAACTGAGTTTATTAAAAAGAAGCATACTTTCCTATAATGTTTGTAACATGGAAAAATTTTAAAAATAAAAAGGTCTATACACTTCATTTTCATGTATAAATCAATGGATACCACAATAAATAATTTTTTCTTTAATCTTTCATCGATTTTTTATTTGAGTTCTCATCCTTTTTTTTATATTTTTTTTCTATTTGAATCCTTAATATTTAACAAATCTTGCAAAATTGGATAATCTTTAACACCATTCTATTAGTGTTTGAACATGATTGGATTTGATTTGTCTACCTAATTATTTTAAATAAATAATATAAGAAATATATTAATTAAATAAATTAGTAAAAAATAAAAACTTGAAAAAAATAAAATATGCAAAATATTTTTTAAGAAAAAAAAATGCTCTTGCAAATTGTTGATTAGATAACCTAGGAATGCGATGTAGCAAATCACAGTTAAAATTGTTCTATAAAAGAAAAGATGGGAAGTCAATTGCCAATTTTCCATCAGTTTCCCCAACCCAAAGACCTACTAGCAAATCATCAAACACCTAAATCGTTCTCCTTTGATTTTGATTAGTTTGTTATTCATGATAGTCCTCAATACCTTTAAACCTTAATAACTACTTACAACATCATTTTTTTCATGTCTTTCTAAACTTCAAAATCTCCTGTGCTACTTCGATTTTCCATCTCTCAAGTGTACCATTTTCTAATTGTATCACATTTTTCATAATCAATCACTAGTTAATCCATATCAATTAAAGCATACCCCTAAGATCGACCCCGCCCTCATGAGACATCCCTTCCTTACCTTCCCAAAAAATTTTCAAACAAATCATATCTTGAGGTTTTTGGAATTAAGTTAAGAGGATGTCCTATTGTACATTATTTTTAACCATCCCTACATCATATTTGTTATTTTTAATATATTTTTTATTTTTAAATACATTTACTATTTTATTTAATTTTATATTTATTTCTTATATTATTATAAATAACTAAACAAATCTCCTTTTCATTACAAGAACACCTAAATAAGAAATCCATAATCAAAACTACAAACAATCACATTAATCCTTCAATTCCCTTTTATATACACATACCATTGAGAGCTATTATTTTGCAAGAAACAACACAACAATGATAAGAAACACTTACCAAGGATTATTACAACATTTAACACGAAATGTACTCAAGGTTAAATATATAAGGCTAATTTGTGAATTCTCCATTTATGAATATAATTATAAGCTTATTAAGTTCACAAAGACTCTAAAGGATCACTTAATTGACCAAATGGCGCAAGGAGAGGTCAATGAAAGAGAAAATGATATACCCCACCATAGCAACTAAAGATAGGCAAAGTGGGTAAACGGGCCAGCTCGGCCTGGTCCGCGGGTTAAGTGGGTTATAATTCTTAGGCCCGAGCCCAGCCAACTTTAGCCCGTAGGTTAAACAGGCCATCTTGCAGGCCAAAATTTTTTTTTTTAATTTTTAATTTTTCATATTAATCTATGTGAAAATTATAATATTTATATATTTTAAGGTTTATATTTATTAAAGACTAATTTTATTATTATTTTGATTATTTGTATATAAAACAAGTTTTTTAAATGGTTTATTGAATATCATATTATATTTAAATCAATAAATATGTATTTTAAAAAATGTTATAATACTTGTGGTACATGTATCAATCTCTTCTTCCATAACATACATAAATAATCACTAAGATGTTATATTATTCTTGTTTTTAAACTTTTCCTCTTATTGGTTTTTTGTTCCTTTTTTTTTTTTACCCACGAGCCATCCCAGCCTGACCCGCTTTGGCTCACAAATTAAATGGGTCAGGCCAATGTGGCGTGCTTTTAAATGGGCCAAAAAATTTTGATTGCAACCTACCTTTTTAAGCGGGTTGATGAGCCAACCCACGAGCCACCACCCGTATGCCCAGTTCTAGTAGCAACTAGTCTAACCATGGCATAATAGTCGATTACCTACTAGGGTGGTCCTTATCTCCATCTTAAATTTAATCTGGTCGACCAATGGAATCCTAAGTGTTGATCTTAGCTTTGATCATTGGACTAATACCAAAGTTGTCAAACTCATAATACTAGATAAAGTCAAAACATATAAAACTTGTAGAATAGTGAACTTATAGAATCCTATATTTGGGGTCTATTTAGTTCATTTTACTTTGGTTGTTTCAACATCTTATTTTTTTCATTTTCAAATAGAATATTTGTAAAGAAACAGATATAGTTGAAAAAAGATATTTTTACTCATAAACAGATCAAATATAGATAAGATACAAATAAAAAAAGATAATTCAAACAAACATTTGAACTCATATTCTATCATAGATTTATGCTTGAATGTTTTGCATTTGTTTTAGCTTGGAAAGTCTTACAAAATCATAATCTCTCAAAATTATATGTGTTACTTCATAATTTTAATAACCATAGCTAACATAAATCTAAAGTGGAGAAATCCTTTCTATCCAACTTCAGTTAAGATTTTCATTACCTTTACCATCAAATCATAATTTATAATTTTGGTAACCATAACTAATATAAATCTAATATGGAAAAATCTTTTCTATTCACCTTCAGTTAAAATTTTCATTGCCTTTATGATCAAATGATAATCCTATGCATTATAATTTGAGCTTCATCTAATACATTAAATACTAACACCAATTAATGTCACTTATCTTATCACAGTAGTACCAGCTTATAATTCCTCTCTCTCTCTAAACTTGATTTACCAACTTATACTTAGATTATGAAAGATTAATCTTAGAGCTTAGGTGGTTTTTTTTTTTCTTTTTTTCTTCTTTTGCCAATATGCTTAGATGGTATATCAATCGATCAACAATCTTTAAAGCTTAGATCTTTATTTAAAAAGGGAAACTACTACTCAACTTAATTGCAAGACTTAATTACTGCATTTTGTACAAAAACTTCCAAACCAAACCCTACATGGACATTTCATCTTATAGAAAACAAGATTTTTATTAAAATTTGAATAAGGAATCTTAGTTTAATAAGGAACACATAGTTTTAATTAATTTTCTATGCATTTCTTAAGGTTCTTTATTAGGGATGCAATCGGACGGGTTTGGGACGGGTCCTATAAAACCCAAACCTGACCCGTTTCTCTATAATGTGTCTCAAACCCTATTCAAAACCCTATAGGGTTTTTTTATTATCATATCAAAACCCGCCTCTATAAGGTCTCTCTCTTTTAAAAAAAAATTAGTTTTTTTTTTTTTTTTTTGCTTTTATTTTCAAAAGGATTTATGTCAAGGTGACAAAATCTTAGAATTCATTCATTTCATCTTATTTATTTCAATTGGGAAAAAGGAGAAAAAAATTCAACTTGATAACATTTTTAGTGTACATTATAAAATATAACTAGTGTTATATAGTAAAATTAGAAAGGCGACGTGAACATTATAAAATATGCATGTATGGATTATTCAAGAATCTAATTAATTTATAAAAATACCATACAATTCATACAATCGTCTTTTACTAAAATTATGTCTTTAGAAATTTTATTTCTTAGGATTTCTTTTTTTTTTTAGTTTGAATTTAAAATTTTTTATAATAATTTGATCTTTTTATTATAACTTATCTGGTCGGGTTTCCTATTAGGTCATAACTATGACTCATGACTGGACCTTAAACCCTATAAGGTCACAAAAATTTTCACAAACCTGTCCCAAAGCTCTACAAGGTCAAACCCTATAAGGTTTTGACATGTTAAATAGGTGAGGTGTCCTATAACGATCCGTCCGGTTGCATCCTTATTCTTTATTATCTTGTTCTCAGCACGTCATGGGAAACTAGGATTAAAATTTATCAATTTCCTTTTGATAACCCATAACAAGGTATCTTTCCATGTGGAAGGGTTTACATTTTTAATTTTTGAGAACTTCACTATACACAATAACCCACAAAAAACTAGGAGGAGAGAGGACAAGCGACCAATTTAAAGAGGAAGTAGTGGGACGAGAGTTATATCATGTTTGGTATCCAAGATTAAATCTAAAATGGAATCACGATTTTAGATTCCATCCTCGTTCTCATGTTTGAATATATTTTTAAAAACTAAAATGGTGATTCCTATGCTCATGTTTGGATGCATTTTCAAAAGTTGGAATTACAATTATTGCAAATCAAGTGTTCTCACTTTGATTCCATTATGCTAGTGTTAACCATTATTATTGCAAATATTATATTTTTATCTTATAACATTGTTATTATTCACATTTCTTACTAAATGTACTTTTGATAAATGATATGTTTATTCTATGGATATATTCAAAGAAATTCATTCTGCTACTTATTACATTCCATTTCATTCTTCTCATTTCAATCCACTTCATCCCTAACAATTTGTGCATAAAAATAAAGATTACTGTGGGAGGTTTATGGAAGTTTGTAATTAAAGGATAAAAAAATTACTTTCTTTTAGTTAATTGAGTCCTACTAATGAAATGATATATATGCCCTTAAAATAAATCTTTAGGTTAATTGATTATTATATCTTGACGTTGTATAATAAGCAAAGCTAGACTACTTAACACTAATCTTATAATTCATTGGGCTTCATTCTTACTTCAAGTTTTTTTTTCATATATTTTTCTATAAAAAAAATTTAATCAAATGTGAGAAAATAAGTATTGACAATTAGGGCTACAAACGAATCAAGTTGAGATGGTACAATGCCTAACTTGAGTTCAAGCTCAAATCGAAATTTCAAAACTCGAACTTAGCTCAAGCTTGACTGAACTTTAGATTTTGATCTTGGATTTGACTTAAAGTAACACTACAAAAACCCATGCTTAACATGGTTAAACTCTTTTAAGCTCTATTTAGCAGAAAAATATTTTTAATTTTAATTTAAATAATATTAACAGTAAGATTCGATTTGAATTCAATCAATATTTATACTCGATTCGAGCTTAATAGAGCTTGATTAGGCTACATATGAAGCTTAAACTCAACTCTATAAACTACTTAGATAGCTTGAGGTCGAGCCTAACTCAATTATTCTCAAACGAAACTCAAATAAATATTAAGCTGAGCCCAACTAGTTCATGAACGGACTTAGTTTATTTGCATGGTTAGCGGCAACTCTAGAAATATCGGGCACCGTTTGTATATTTTAATTAATTGTTCTTTGAATATTATTTTGGGACTCGGTGAATTGCATCATCCACGTAAGCATTGAAAACACACAAGGGGGTTGAATTGTCATTTTGCATTGGCTCGACTCAGAAAAAAACTTGTGAATACAAATATCAATGGCTAAAAACAATTTTTAATGCGATAAATTGATTTAATATAATATCCCTCATAGGTGCACGTGGCGAGATATTTATGTTTATAAGTCTGTTTGAATGATCTGTTTTTTATTTGTATTTATATCTTTTTTAAAATAATATATATAAATATATTTAATTTGTATTTATATTTGATCTATTTGATATTTTGATGAAAATTATTATTTTTTTATCTATATTTATTTTTTAATAAATAATTTATTAAAAAATATAAAAAAATATCTGTACCTATCGAAAAAGGTCAAACAAAAAAACTTTATTATATGGCTATGCTTTTTGAAAAGCTATTGCCCTTTCATCGTTTTTCTAAAAGACAAGCTCTGTAGCTATCATATAGTTCCACCTGGCTTAAATTTCTTGGACTATGTTATGACATCTTTCACTCTTAACACATATATATACCCACCTAATTAACTCGATCTTTTGGATCTGTTATTCATATCCGTACTCATGGTCTCAATTTCACGACGCCTTAAAGAGAGTCACTAATCAGTATACATATATTTGTGTGATTTAGACGTAAAAAAAGGAAAAAACAGAGAGATAATGGGGAGAGCTCCTTGCTGTGAGAAAGTGGGGCTTAAGAAGGGGCCATGGACTCATGAAGAAGATCAAATACTTGTCAATCACATCCAACGGAATGGCCATGGCAATTGGCGCAAACTCCCCAAACAAGCTGGTACGATTTTTCCAGTTTTTCAAAACATGTTCATGTTTTACTATGCTGATATTGTTCTGGCCATGAACAACTGATATATATGTTGATAATAATCTTGATTTTGTTTATCAGGTTTGTTGAGATGCGGTAAGAGTTGTCGTCTAAGATGGATTAATTATTTGCGGCCGGATATTAAAAGAGGAAATTTAGCCAGGAAGAAGAGGAGACAATTATTAGACTGCATCAATCGCTTGGAAACAGGTTCTTCCTTTTTTTTTTTTTTTTTTTCTGTTTCTTCATTTCCATTGTACGAAGCACTGTTAAAAAGATGCGAATCATTTATCATAAGCCATATTTTTCATGATAATATATACCTTAAACTCTGGTTTTATTGTGCTTGACCATGTTTAGTCTATCACTTGAATGTTAAATTTTTTTTTTCCAGTAATAAGTATAGCTAGTTAATTCTTAATCAAATTTGGTCAAATTATTTTATTGAAAAAAAGCTAGCATGTTTGTTTTTTTTTTTTTTAAATTCTCTTTTATATATATACGTATTTTTTATTAATTTGATAGGACGTGATATGATTGGTAAGATTTTCTTGAGACAGTATCATCGCGCATCGAAAGATACTTTTTGGAAACATCACTTCTTTATTGTAACGAAACACGTTTTTTGTAACAACTATGTGAAATATACCATGGTGAAAAACAAAATTATTTCAAATATCAAATTTAATAATGCTTTTCATCAATATGGATCATGCGCCCTTAATGTCAGTGCAGATTCTCATGTTTCTTAAATTAATGTCTATGTTCTTTTTATGGCAATAGATGGTCCGCCATAGCAGCCAAATTACCTGGACGAACAGATAACGAAATAAAAAATGTCTGGCACACCAATTTGAAGAAAAAGCTCACTAAACAACAGGACAATAAAGAAAATGTCTCTTCGTCGTGTATTGAAGCCACCACACAAGCTGAATCCAAAGCAGATGGTGAAGAAACGAAAGTGATGAGTTCTCAAAGCACAATCCCGGAGAGTTCATCATCAGATGACAATAATAATTACAGCATTAATGGGACCGATTACGAGGAAAATAGTAGTTTTGATGAAATTAAGGACGAGGATTTTTGGTCCGAGGTATTATCTGAGAATGACCACTCCATTGGCATGGAGGGTTGTGCTGGGCTTGAATTTCAGCCAATTCTTTCACCACTACTACTACCAGCTTTCATGGAAATGGAGAATAATTGGCTGATGCAAGATCAGGAAAATACTGAGATTATGGATCATTGCTGTGGCCTCTTCACCAAAACAGCAGATGAATTTTTGTTACCTTAGTAATAATTTTAGAATAATAATCGCTGCATATGTCAGCTTTTGAAGCTAGGTTGACTAGGGAATTAACAAAAGAAAAGCGTTCATAGACTTCGTTGCTTGTGTCGACAATGTTGACTGGTATCGTAAAAAATGCCGGCTCGTAATTTTTTGTAGCCGCTTCAATGGTCGATTTAGTTCAAATATTAAAATGAAACAAAAGTGATTGTAAATTCCAATAACATTTGCTTACTGATATATGGTCATCCGGTCCATTAATTATTTCCTCGGGATTTTGTGCATTATATAGTTATATAATTTTTCAAATTTCTTGCATTTTTTTTATTAATTTATTTAAATAAATATATTTAATAACATTATTTTATCAAACTAATTACTTTTTACCAACAAACAAAAAAAAAAAATGAGTCTCCAATCGAATTTAACAGATAATTATGAACTAGATGTCATATATCTATCAGAAATAGTATATATATGTGTGTGTCTCTGTATATATCGCCTATTTGTTTAAGTTAAAAGTAGCTGTCGTGTTCTGTAATTTTCCCTTGTGGATTTAACTCTTGATCTACTTTGGTTAATTTATGGTGATAGGAATGGAGAAATAGGGGATAAAGGTAATATTGATCCTACTTGAGATATTAATCGTAAAATTATTATCCATAAAACATATATGTGTTGGGTTTATGATAATTGGTGCTTTTATTCCTCCCCTGTACCGGACTTTATGTTTCTCAAGAATTTCTTTAGAGTAATAATCACCTTTTAATTGCAAATTAACCTTACATTTGCTTAAGCATACAAATGAGCTTGTGTCTACAAAACACAACCAGTAACCTAATTTATTTATTAATCATATGTAGAGACCTAAACATAACTTTACATTTATTCTATCTCATGTATTGATCAGTTTATTAATAAATAGAATATAAAGTAAACCAAAAAAAAAAAAAAAAAAAAACCAAACCTTCATATTACAAACTAATGATTAAAGCAATATTACTAAAACCCCAATTAATTATACCAATAAAATAACAATAGATGATTTACTCATAAAAAATTAAAATAATAGCAAAAATGACCACTGACATTTTTTAATTTGTTTATAATTACAACTAATTGAATAAATTTTGAGGAAAAAAGAAAGATGTAACAAAATGTACAGCTAATTGACTAGTAATTAGTGGTCATTATTGGATTTAGGCACAAATATCTCATCACCGTGTCCTAAACCCCACGTTCTTTTCTCTTGTCTTGGATGTTTCATATTTCCTTTATACTAACAGGAGCAATACCCTCACTAGCCGGTAACGTGGTCCCACTACTAAATTTAATTTATCACCAGAGGGCATATCTCCATCAATATCTTACATGCCATAAATGGAAGTTAGTCCACTCACTCAATCTTCGGGTTTCTAATCCGCGAATCTAGATTCACCAGCTCTCCAGGGACTTCCTAATGTAGGAACAAGTACTAAGTTCAAAGTAAGATGAACCGTATCTAATTATTCTCAATTTCCATCACAAAAAAAAAAAAAAAAAACCTATATTCCCCAATCCCCATAATTTAAGCAACCATGGATCCAAAATCTTTTCCCCTTTATCCCTCTAAAATTTACACAAAACCATAAAATCAAAACTTCATAAAAAATTTAAAAAAAAAAACTTGAAAACCTCATTTATTAAAACATTTACAAAGTTCAATAAACACGATACCTAGAAACTCAATCCAACATACTAATTGAAAGAAGATAGAAGATAAAAATAAAAGAAACTAAGCCGGATGAGTGATGAGTTGGCGATTCAATATAAAAGGATAATGAGAAAATTACAGAACCGTTAATAGTTATATGTGTTTGTGAGTGAGAGATAGAGGAAGAGAGAGACACCAAGAGAGGGAAAATGACTAATGAAATGATATGCTACTTTATTTTGGGTTAAAGTAAACATCTAATGGCAGCATGAAACAGATTGTATATGCAGTAGCAAAATCTAAGAGAAATAAGAATACAATATATAATAATATTAAATTTAATGGATTTTGGGTTGAAACGGCTTTCTAACCTTGACATGTTAAATAAACAGGTGCCAAACCCAAACCCAAACCCAAACCCAAACCCAGCACAGTTTGATACATTTATTATTTGTATTGATTATTACTTGCCCAAATACTTTTAATGATGCTATTGTGTCTGGGTTCAAAGGTTCAAGTCATAAATTGTCAGTGCTACTTAAGCATTAAAGCCAACCCTATATTTTAGATCTTTTAAAAATGTAGTTTTAAAATTTATTTTAATATTCTACTCTTGAATATGTAATAACTAAAGGGAAACAGACAAATCCAATGCTTAAACTGCACAAAAATTGAACTTAGTATTTGATCTTTGAAGCATTCAATTTGATACATAATTAAATTTGTCATAATTATTTTTACTATCCACTAATAGCATTTGCTATGTTTCCCAAGATGGAAAAAAAATCAATACTAAATTGGGGTGAAGAAATAAAAGTACAATAAGATGCTTTTTCTTTTTTTTTCAAATTAGCAAACAGAATAAATAATGTTAAGAATATTAAAAAAATAGTTAAAAATTTTGATTGGATATTTAATTGGTCGCTTCAAAGTTTAGGTATCAAATTGACCTTTTGTGCAAGTATCAAATTTGATATTTGTCCTAATTCAAAGGATAAAAAAAGAATACTAAAATCCATTATATGTATTTTTAAAGAACAATGGTCCGGATTAAATAATTAAAAAAATACTTATAGAAAATTAAATTCTCATAATATATATATATATATTTACAATTGATCTATATATTGTAGTTGTCATCCTGTTTTTTTATGTTGCAAGTATATTAATCGATTCTGCATGCACTGCAGAAAATGAAATTCTCGTGAATATGTAAGCCCAAGGCGTGTACGATGCACAAATTCCTAGTGTCCCACTGGAATGGTACTTGTCGTGTTATCCCCACATGTGCATCTAGAAACACGTTTTTCGTGATTGCTTGTCTTGTTCCCGAACCCGATACACATTTATAGCATATTTAGAGGTTGCTGCAAAAAGCTTTACGACAGTCTGGGACATCAACGTTTTTCTTTTTGAAACTACAAATTTAGAAACCATTTCAATCAACATTAAATTAAAATTTTCATCACCAATATTCTTGTACCTATTACCGTCTCCTAATCTCTCAAATAAGATATTAAAAAAAATATTATATATTTCTATCACCGTTTAGAAATTTTCTTAGGGGCTTTCAACTCTAATATTTTAGTCAATGCATGTTTCATTACTTTGTTCCCAATTTTCTACTACCTTGACTATGGATTATTTAAAATTGAAAATAAAGTTCTAAATATTGACTCTCTTGAGTGTTTGTTGTCTTGATTTTCTAATTTCCAGCCTGTCACTATTAACCACAATTAGATATCTATATAAAATTAAAATATAGTTATAAAAATTTATTTCATTAAAAAAGTAGGGTCCAATACATGTTTGTGATTGCTATAAAAAAATTATCAATATATAAATTAGATGAAATTATTTACTAAAATTATGTTATAAGATCACGTATATGAAATAGAAAATTGATTTTCGTACACAACCATGCATTGCAATTAAGATTTTAAGTTTGAATATGATCACTTCTATTGCATGCATAATACATCATAGTAGTAATTTCAAATATATCACGATTTTAAATTGGGATACAGCATAATACATATTTTTCTAATAATCTCTCTCTCTCCCCTATACTCCTATCCCCTATTGTTCACTCTTTTTCTCTCTCCCACTTGTCACTCTCTCTCTCTCTCTCTCTCTCTCTCTCTCTCCCCCCCCTCTTTCCCTCCCTCCCTCCTCATTGTTGCTCTAAACATCGCATGTTAGGAATACAATTTTATGTTTTCTTATATCATCTTTTAAACATGTGATTTTGCAACAGTAATTTGGTAATCAATTTTGATTGAACCTTATTTAAGTAATTATTTTTCGTAAGAAGGTTAAATAGACAAAAATTTCAAAAAAAGTGCTAATCAATCACAATAATCACCAATGACCTTGTAGCGTAGTAGCATCACCCCTATCTATCAAGTGAGATATGATAGATTTAATTCTTAATCTCCCATTGTAATGGCCAAAAAATTAAAAAAACCTTAATCTTTTTCCACAATTCAAAATCATAGATACTATCTTTTTTCAAAGGCTATTTCCACTTTGTTGATGTTACTTGAAAAACTAGTGGTTGATGCTACATTCACTTAAGTACAACACTGGTAATTTGTGTTACTGTGTAGTGTCTCATATTTATGTCAAAATGGGTTAATGTATAAAAAACATCAACATGTAACCTGATTAACTTATTAATCGTGTATAAAAACCTATATCCGTACCCCTCCCCAACACCCCTACCCCCCACCCCCACCCTCCCTTTTTTTATATTGCGTCCCTTGTCGTTTCATTTACCAACTAATAAAATATATAAGTAAACCAACAAAAAATTCAATTCTTCTAGATTACTATCTAATGATTAGAGTAATATTATCAAAACCCAAATTAACTATACCAACAATATAAAAAAAAAATAGATGATCTACTTATTAAAATTAATATAAAAGAAAAAAGGAATTTAGCATTTTCTAACTTGTTTACAATTACAACTGATTGAATAAGCTTTGTAAAAAAAAAAAAAAGGAAAAGCGTGGGATTAATTAGCAAGTAAATATTGTCATTGTTGG
Source organism: Combretum micranthum (assembly GCA_024138025.1). Taxonomy (NCBI): domain Eukaryota; kingdom Viridiplantae; phylum Streptophyta; class Magnoliopsida; order Myrtales; family Combretaceae; genus Combretum; species Combretum micranthum. The sequence continues at coordinate 221,802 of JAMXBD010001954.1, read as the reverse complement.
ATTTAGGCAAGAAGCTCATCATCATTCCAAAACCCCATGTTATTTTCACTTGTTTAGGTGTTGCATTTTCTTTATCCCTTACCGGAGTACTACACTCACCAACTGGTAATGTTATCCCATTACTATTATTATTGATCCTTTCAACACCAAGGGATCCATCTACATTGGTATATGTTGGGGAAAAAGATCCAATCTTTTTCTTTATGAAAGCGTGAAAAAAAAATCACAAACAAACAACAAGTATAAAATTAGAATACGAAAATATAAATAACACCAGGATTTAACGTGAAAAACCCAAACTAAGGAAAAACCACAGGACCACCACACACAAAACCTTCCACTATAATCAACAATGGAAATTATAACTATTCAACACTAGACAACGCTAATGCATCCAGAATACAACAACATAATCTGATCTTCCTCCCTCTAGAATCTCTTTCTAGGATCCAAGATAGCCTCCCATGTGTCTCTCTATGTATTCTCTCCTTTCTGTGTGTTTTTTTATCTCTCACTATCAATTTATAATTACAAGACTATCATAAGGGGAATTAGAAAAAGAAATTCAAAAGCTACATAAATTGACATTCAAAGCTGGCATTCAAAAAAAAAAAAATTTGGCAGTTTCAAAGCTGTGTTAAATTCTCATTATCCTCATCTTCAAGTCTTCTTCTAAATATATTCAATGTATATTGAGGACGTCCTTGGATATAAACCCATATGAGTTGGATCTATATCCCAATAATCTCCCCCTTCAGCTTATATGGGGAGTTCCATCAAACCTGCCTTTTGTCTGCAAAAGATATGTTTATCGTTAGGTAGAGCGTTAGTCATCTTATCTGATGGATTGTCATCAGTATGAATTTTTTTCAATTTCAATTCTTTTCGCTCCATAACATCCCGAATCTAATGATACCTAACATCTCCGTGTTTTGATCTGGAATGGAACATTAGATTCTTGCTCAAATGAATAGCACTCTGGCTATCACAAAACAACTTCAACCTCTCCTGCTCCTGACCCAATTCTTCAAAGAATTTTCTCATCCACAAAATCTTTTTGCAGGCTTATGTAACAACTACATATTCGACCTCAATAGTAGAAAGCGCAACATACTTTTGCAATCTATATTTCCATGAAACCACTCCCCCCGCATATGTAATCAGATACCCTGATGTGGACATCCTGGAATCTAAATCCCCTACCATATCAGTATATGAAAAACCCTCCAATGTAGATCTACTACCTTCCCTAAATTGTAAACCAAATCTGGAAGTGCCCTTGAGATATTGATCCATTTAACAGCGGTCCAATGCAATTTACCTGGATTCGAAAGAAAGCGGCTTACAACGCCAACTGCATGATCAATATCCGATCTTGTACACACCATGGCATACATCAAACTCGCAACTGCTGAAACATATGGGATCTTCTTCATGTCCTCCTTCTAAGCCTCACTTTTAGGATACTATTGAGCACTCAATTTGAAGTGACCTGCAAGTGGAGAAGAAACTGGTTTGGCCTTACTTATATTGAACCTCTCCAACACTTTCTCAAGATATCTCTCCTATGTCAACCATAATTTTTGGCCTTTCCTATATCTTTCAATCCTCATTCTAAGGATTTGGCGTGCGGGTCCTAAGTCTTTCATTAAGAAAGGCTTACTTAATGATAATTTCAGTTCTTTTGTCTTCTTAACATCCCTACTGACAATCAACATATCATCAACATATAGCAGAAGAATCAAAAACTCACAATTTGGAAACTTCTTCACGAAAACACAAGAATCAGCAGTAGTCCTGGTGTAACCCTGATCAACCATGAAGGAATCAAACTTTTTGTACCACTGCGTTGGTGCTTGATTCAGTCCATAAAGACTTTTCTTCAACCTACAAACAAGATTTTCCTTCCCCTTGATCTTAAAAACTTTAAGCTGCTCCATGTAGATTTCTTCCTCCAAGTCTCCATGAACGAAAGTAATCTTCACATCCATTTGTTAAATCTCCAGATCTAAACTAGCTGTTATACTCAAGACAACCTCAATGGAAGACATCTTCACCACTGGTGAAAAAATTTCATTAAAATCTACCCCTTTTTGCTAACTGAACCTCTTCACAACTAGTCTTGCTTTGTACCTAGGCTGTGAACTCTTTTCCTCTGTCTTCAACTTGTAAAGTCATTTTTTTTTCAGGGGTCTTTTGCCCTTAGGCAATTTCACGAGATCAAAAGTCTTGTTCTCATGCAAGGATTTGATTTCCTCCTGCATGGCTTTTAACCACTCCTTTTTTTTTCACATGAGACACACTTCTAGTATGATTTAGTTCTCCCACATCTGTCAGCATTACAAATTCTTATGATCATACCTCACTTATGGTCTTTCTTTCCTTTGAAGATCTCCTCAACTCAACTTGATCTGAGGCTCCTGAATCTCTTCATGTATCTTCTACACCTCCCACATCAATAGAAGTTTTAGGCAAAGCCACTGGATCAATATCAGTAGGGATTAGCTGAGGATTTTTCCTTTTCAAGCTTCTCAATATCTTTATTGTTGGTCTTCTAGAAAAACCACATCTCTACTCTTAATCACCTTCTTTTTGATGGATCCCACAATCTGTAACCATATTGATCATGTGCATATCCAAAGAACACACACTGTTTGGAGTTAACATTAAGCTTTCCTCTTTCATCCTTTGGGATGTGCACAAATGTCTTGTATCCAAAAACTTTCAAGTGATCATAAGAAATCGTTTACCTAACCATACCTACTCAGAATATCTCCATCTAAGCATATGAAGGAGATAGATTTACAAATCTACAGCTGTCATCAGGATTCACCCAAAATGATTTGGGCAACTTGGCGTGCGATAACATACACTTCACTCTCTCAGGATAGTACGATTCATCCTCTCAGCAACACTATTCTATTGTGGAATCTTTGGAATGTGTTTTCCAATTTAATTCCCTGAGTATTACAATATTCTTTAAACGGTCCTTTATATTCCCCTCCATTTTCTACCCTCACACAGATCAATTATCTCCTAGATTCTCTTTCCATTATAGAATGAAACTATTAAACACATTCAACACTTGATCCTTGACTTCAAAGCATAAGTCCAAAGCTTCCTAAGTGACATATATAAAAGTAACAAAATACAAAGCACCACCAATTGACTGTCTTTCATATAACAAACGTTGATATGAATTAGGTCCAGAACATGTGCTTTCCTGGAAGAAGAATTTCTTTGAAATGCAATCTTGTGTTGCTTACCAGCTAGACAATCAATACAGGTCTTTAGGGGAATTCCTTTAGGATCTGGTAGAAGCGCTTCTTCATACGCATCAGAAACCCTTTTTCACTCATATGCCCAAACATCTTATGCCATAAATCCATTAAGGATTCACTTGTCAAATTTACATCTCCCTTATCTAATTTGTCTTTCATTAGATAGAGTGTATTTGATTTCTTTCCTTTGGCAATAATCAGAGATCCCTTGGTAAGCTTCCACCTGCTCTAACCAAAATAACTATGATAACCGCATCATCTAATTTACCTATAGAAATCAATTCAGGCAATATCCGATAAATCTCTCACATCTCTAAGTAAGAGCCTGCACCTAGTGTTAGTTTCCAACCATATATTTCCAATGCCAAAATTTTTGAAGTCTCATTATTTCCCATCCTTACATAACCAAAATTGCTTGCAGGATAAGATAAGAAAATTCCTCACGTGCAGTTACATGAAATGAGGCACACCAATCTATCACCCAGTTACTAGCATACCAACCAAACTAACACAATTTTCATCCCATGTGACAATAATCTCATCTCCTACTGCTATAGCAATAGACTCATTATCCTTGTCTTCGTCGTTCTCCTTTTCCTTCTTTTCCTTCCACAGTTTACAATCTCTTTTGTAATGGCCCGGTTGTTGCAATAAAAACATTTTGCACTTCCTATTTCTTGACTTAGATCTGCCCTTAGATTTGTAACCTATTGGATTTATCATCTGAGCCTCTATTTCTGCTTCTACCTCTTCTATTAGATCATTAGCCACAAGTGCCCTAGAATCAGGATTTATCCCCAAATCTTTCCTCTTGGCATCCTCATTCATCAAACTGTCCTTTACCATTTCTAACATCAGCGTTTCATCTGGAGCCAAATTGCTAACTGACACAATAGTGTCTCCCAACTCTCTGGAAGCGAACTCAACAATAGGAGTGCCTATATTTCATCATCAAGAACAAGTTTCATCAAAGTTAGTTGATTTAAGCCCTTGAAATTCACTTAAATGCTCAGACATATTAGAGCTATCCTTGTATTTCAAATTTACAACCCTCCTAATTAAAGAGGTTTTGTTTAAGGCTGTTTGCCTTTCAAACATTGACCCCAATTTCCTCCAAAGGACATCTGCCTTGGTCTCCTGAGCAACGTGATGGAAGATGCATTGATCAACCCACTGTCGGATATATCTAACAGTTTTTCTATGCATGATCACCCAATCTTGATCAAACTTGTCCTCAGGCTTTGCTGTATCACCACCCAATGGCAAATAGAGATCTTTCAATATAACAGATCCTCTATCATCGCTTTCCATATCAAATAATTTGATGTGGTTAATTTGATCATTGACCTTGAGGATTCAACCATGGCTTGCACTTATCAGAGAAGAAAAGAAATCCTAAAAATCTTACCTTTGTATATATGTGTATATATATATTTATTTATTTATTGACTGGAACTCTAATACCACTTGTTAGGGAAAAAGATCCAATCTTTTTCTTTGCGGAAGTGTGAAAAAAAATCACAAACAAACAACAAGTATAAAATCAGAATGTGAAAATATAAATAACATCAAGATTTAACGTGAAAAACCCAAACTAAGGAAAAACCACGGGACCGCCACACACAAAACCTTCCACTATAATCAACAATGAAAGTTACAACTATTCAACACTAGATAACCTAGTGTCTCTAGAATACAACAACAAAATCCAGCCTTTCTCCCTCTAGAATCTCTTTCTAGGATCCAAGATAGCCTCTCTTGTGTCTCTCTATGTGTTCTCTCCTTTCTGTGTGTTTTTATTGTCTCTCGCTATCAATTTATAATTACAAGACTATCATAAGGGGTATACAAAAGGAAATTCAAAGGCCACATAAATTGGCATTCAAAGCTGGCATTAAAAAAAAAAAAAACAGCAGTTTCAAAGCTATATAAATTCTCATTATTTGCTATTAATTTCTGTGTTGACCATCTTTGACTTTTATAAATACTCTTATCTTCAAGTCTTCTTCTAAATATATACAATCTATATTTAGGATGTTCTTGGATATAGACCCATATGAGTTGGATCTATATTCCAACAGTATATTACATGCTTCATATGGAAGTTAGAAATGCCATCTAAAATGATGTTAAACCCAAAGTGTAGCTTCACTTAATCATCTAAGGTTTTGAGTTAACTAATCTAAATTCACCAGCTCTTTAGGCACTGCCAACCTTGATCTTTAGTTACGATTAAGTACCAAGTTCAAATTAAGAAGAACCATAGATGAATTGTCCTCATCTCCTATCACAAAATAAAAACCCTTAATTTCCCAATCCCCATAAATTTAGCAACCATAGAATGAAAATCTTTGCCTTCTCTCCGTAAATTTACATAACCTTAACTAGAAAAATTAAAACTTTATTATAAAAAAAAAACATAAAAGAAACTCATCAATACAAACTTACAAACTCCATTCCAATTACAAAACTCAAAATAAATACCTAGAAACTTAATTTGATACACCAATTCAAAAGAAGATAGAAGATAAAAGAAATTGAATTTGTTGAGTGATGGCTTGATGAATCAATGAAGGAGAAAAGCTACTAAATCATCAATAGTTGTGTATATGTGTTTATGTATGGGTGTGTGTGAGAAAGAGAGAGAATGTCCAACGAATGAAAACCTAATTTATTTTGAGTTAAAGATAACAATATGAGTTGTAAGTGTAGACCAGTTAGTAGCAAAGTGTGAGAGAAATAAAACTACAACATAATAACATTACATATAACGGGTTCACAGGTCAACCTAGACTTGCCAACCTAGACATGTTTAATAAACAGTTTGTAAACATGTCTGGGTCATATACATGAATTCGTATACTATTAAATTTATATTATTTCTAGATTTGACCCATTTATTATCCATGTTATTTTTTTTTTCTACAAAACCTTTTATAATTGTGTCATGTTGTGTTTGGATTCAGAGTTCAAGTCATACATTGTTAGCGATACATGTTTAAGGCAACCCTATATTTTTTATTCTTAAAAATTATTTTTAAATTTAATTTTAATATATTGCTCTTGAATATGCAACAATTGGAAAAAAATAATACTAAAATATTTTTTTTAAACAAATGATCCTTAAAGTATTAAGATGTAAATATTTAATTTCATGTGTTTTGGCATATTTGTAAACACATGATTAGTTGATTTTTTTAACAAATAAGCGATGTGAGTTTATACAAAAGTGTTGATATTACTTAACATTTTATATAATGATTTTAAAGAACATGTGTCAATATTTTACATTCTTAAAAATAATTACATTTTTTTTATTTTTTGGCTTTTCAAATAATTTTAAATATTTTATTCGTAATATTTTTATTAAATTAATTTTTTTAGACCAATAAAATAATAACACATATCTCTCTAAAATGAAACTTTTACATGAAATCCAGATTATCTATTTGTCAAAAGAAAATAACACGGGTCATGTTTTAAAAATATGTCAAAACACAAGTTTTTTTCTAACCCTTAAAAGTTTAAACACTCATAAATACAAAGAGATATATTTACATATTTTAGAAGTAGTCATATTTAGGGTGGATGTGGATCGGTTTGATTAAGTTTTTATTAAAAAGCAAATCAAATCATAATTTACGATTTAATTTTTTTTCATTCCGACCCATAAAATAATGGTTTGGTTTGATTCGAATTATGGATTAAATCGAATTTCTAGTTATAAATTAAAAAAAAAGTTTTGTTCAAATATTTTACATTATGCAAAGATTTAAATATTTAAAACTATAAAAAAGACCGATACTATGATAATTGATTCTTATAGCTAAATGCAGACATCAAATTATTTCTTTTTTTAAATGGGTTATAAGTAAAGATCCAACATTTCTGTCGTGGAATGAACATGGAAGTGTGTGTGTATGTATATATATATATTTAAATAGCTGTTGTAGAAAGGAAAAAGAAGAAAAAATTCTCTACAAAGTTTAAATAACAAAGTACCATAAAAGCACTCCACTAAATCGTCACATTCATAATAAACCATAATCCTACACAAAATGGCATGGTTCAATTGTTAATTACTCATCTACCAATAAAATAAATTAATTAATACATAGCAAAAAATAGTTTATAATTCTCCATAAAATCATTCAATCAATCATCTACCAACAAGTTATCCACCAACAAAATACTTTAAACAATTAATACATAATAAGAGTCAAAACTAAAGAAACAAAGTTCATACTCCACAAAGTTAAAAAAACCAAACAAATAAAACAAAGTCACTAACAAAGTAATATCTCTTAAACCTAACAAACAATAATTTATTATTAACTAATATTCATCAAATAATAAATATCATAATGAAATGATAAGAAAACTACAAATAAAATATTATTATGTTTTCCAAATTCGTTTGGTTCAAGTTTTGCGAATTGATTCGGTTTAGCATTTCAAACCAACAATATATTAATTTTATTATTATTTTTTTGTAACTTGTAAAGAATTAGAAACGAATGCAGTTGCGAATTTACAACGGATAAAAAATTTACCTTCAAAAGAATTAGCGACAATAATTTTTAAGATAAAAATTTGCGATAGGAAATTTATATCTAAAAGTATTTAGAAACAGAATTTTCACTATCAAACACAAACTTATCTATCTTAAAAATCAAAATTTCTTGTAGCGATTTATATTAAGAATTTTTTAAACTAAATTGCTTTTAAAATCATATTATTAGTTTAATTTATTTCAGTTTATTTTGGATGGATCGAGCTTTTACTCCAATCCTAATGATATAAATTATTTATGCCGTGAGTGTCTTAATCAACCCTGCACGAACAGCAGATTATATAATTCTAGTGATTACTATTTCCTACAATCTAGTTGGATTCTACTGAAATACAGAGTTTAAAACTACGAGCCTGGTGATTTCTAGGTTTGAAAATTGGACTTGTACCTGTCGTGTTAACTCGACAGGTCGCAGGTGCACTTCATCTTAGGGACACGTTTTTCGTGGTTTTTCCGCTCAAACAAGAAACGTCATTGGTTGTTCCTCATCTAACTCCTTTTTTAAACATACATATACATAGAGATTGCTGCATAAAGCTTTACTCCAATTTAGGGTTGTCACTTGTCAGTGGCCAAAAGAAACAAAAGTCTGAGGTTGTCAGTCACTAAATCGATACCAATTATAAATTGTTCAGCTTTAGCAATTCTTATCCCTGATAATCACACTTAATTTTCTGAAAGGAACGTCAACATCTTTAATTGTGAAACTTCCAATACAATAACGTTTTCAATCAACTAAATAAACTTTCCGTGGGGACTTTCCCAAGACAAACTTTTACGAGGAAATTAAACATGATTATTAAATCTATATAAGCGAATTATATAATACTTAATACTTTATTTGGTATGGTGGAATGATTTAAGAAAAAATATTTAAGGAGGAAAGAAAAATAAAGGAAAAGAATTATTAGGTAATTTGATTTCTCCCTTGTGTTTGGACAATGAAACAAAAAAAGAGATGGAACAATAATTATTAAAAAAAGATAAAATAAGTGATAATGATAAATTACGTGTATATCATCAAAAGATAATAAATAATCTAAAAAAAAAGGGGTAAAAGTAATTTTAAAAGATTTTTCCTCTTTTCCTCCAAATTCTCTCAATTAGAGAGGAGACAAAAAAATGATGAGGCCCATGGCATATATTATATCTATTTTTCTTTCCCTTATCTTTCCCTTTCAAAACAAACAAGAGAATTGAATGTAATCTCCCCCATTTCCTTCCCCCACATCCATTCCCTCTTAATGCCCATATGCCAAACAAAATGTAATAGTCTAATCACCTAAAGTTTTATTTTGCATAATGGAATGAATTAGGAATGATAGATTGTGGAAAGAAAGAAAGAAAGTGATGGTAATAAATCATTAGTGAATTTAAATCCTTTTATGTGTTTAATGTGCTAATTAGATAACGAAGGGAAGGAAAATAGATAGATTTTTACTTATTATAAAAGATAAAATAATATATAATGATAAATTACTTACTACCCCTAAAAGATAATAAGCAACCTGAAAAAGAAGCGTACATGAGTAATTTAAAAAAAAATTCCCTTTCCCTCCTTATTGTCTCTATTTTAGAGGGAAAAGATAATAAGCAACCTAAAAAAGAAGCGTACATGAGCCATTTAAAAAAAAAATTCCCTTTCCCTCCTTTATCTCTATTTTAGAGGGATAAAAAAAATGATAGGACATAGAAAACTATTATATCCATTTTCCCTCTCCTTGTGTTTCCCTTTCAAAACAAATAAGGGAATCAAATTTATTACCTTCTATTTCCTCCTCCTCTAATCTTTCCCTCCTGATTCTTTCATATCAAATACATTGCAATGGAAATAGTTATTCATTCATTTCTCGTTATATGTAAAGCTACTATTACGGTGATTAGTTGAGAAGAATCACAATTTATAATGAGTTACTATTAAACAAAATAATGAGTAACAATTTATGCTTCCACCCTATGATTTATTAAAATTCAATGATTCATTTTCAGTCTTTCTTATAAATACCACAGTCTTTAAATTATCACTTACACATTTATCATCTCTCTATAATAAAGATAAGGGATATTATAAATATTTAACTTTTATTACAAAAATAACTTATTCTATTTTTAATTCTTAATGAGCATTGCAATAGACATATAATAGTAATTAGAATTCAACTACATTTTTATTGAAGTGAAATTCAATAAAAAAGATATGCTTTCTGTCAAGTTAGGTTAACGACATGAGAATTTTATATGTTTCTATCATTGTTGTCTTGAATTTCGTATCTCAAGTCTATTACTATTAACCGCATTTAGTTATTCATATAAAGAACTAATATATATAGTTATGCAAATTTATTCCATTAAAATAAGTGTCTATTTATAACTTATAGAGACATACCTGAAATTGGGAATTCCAAACAATAAATATCTATTCGAGAGAACATTAAAAAGAAAACATCATATTACATAAATAAATAAATAAATAAAAGACTAGTAACCAATAAGGTTAACCTATTTTGATTGTTCAGTGTCATAGATGATATCTTAGGGCTATTTCCACATCTCAGTGTTCATTAAAATAACTGCGCCGCCCACCGTTTAAAATTAGGTACTATGTAATTTAAGACCCTGTATGTTATCAATTAATAAACAATATTTCCAGATCCAACATTAAGCATAAACTCCCACACACATATAGCTAGATTCCTGCAGCATCTAGTCGCTTTGGTTGCTTAACGGACAACGGTTACTGTTACTTTATGCCAATTGATTAAAATAGGAAAAAGACAAATACATTTAGGATGTTTGTTTAGTTAAAAAATTATTTTTTAATATCAACTACAAACAAAAGAAATATCAAATGGAATCAATGGTGAGGTGCAAAAGTTGCAGCGGATGGCCAATAGTAATAATTAACCATCATGAAAGATGCCCACAAAGCATAAAAAGAAAGGATGCACATTTGCTGTTCTGAGTATGCTAGCCTCTCTTGTCTCAGTGAATAAATAGTTATCACATATTTATATAATGATAATGACTATTTGTTTTATTATAGGAATATTTTTATTTTTAAAATTTATTTAACACACGAAAAATATACTTTTGTTGAGACAAGATAAAAACACAATTCCTAGGATAGCAAATATTTATTCAAAAAGATAAACTATTATCATTTTATTCATTGTCTATTAATATTTATCATAATTTCTAACCACCAAGACTAGTACCTAATCACTAGTCTGATGACATTACAAGCTGCCATATATCCTCACTAGATAAGAATACGCTAAGACTATGATTTCACTAATCCACAAAATTATAATATAAAACATCTTCCGTATTACACATATAAGGATACTTCAAAATTATTATCTCATAATAAAAATTCCGTAACAATTAGGTTGGCTTAAACCAAATGCCAACTTACATCAAACTTAAAATATCACATGAAAGGGAAAACTTAAAACATCTTAAAACATCATAAATCATAAAATCAAACTCCAATTATTCAAATTGTTAATAAAACTTTCACAAGGTCTTCAACTTTAATTGTCTTCAATACTGAATATCTAATAGTCAACAAGAAAGTCAGCTCCGTTATCGTCATCCCCATAATCTATATAAACATCATATCCAGATAGATTAAATCCGTTCCTAAAAAATTTAAAAGGTTGAGCACAAAGCCCAATATACCATACCACAAACACATGCGCATGAGCATTCAACATATAAACTCACATGCATCATAATATCATATGCGACAAACACAGATTATCATATTTAATTAGCTAGGCAATCTACATAGTTTAGAATCATATGCATCTAGTTGTAAACCCGAAGTGATTCATGAATCCGTAAAAACAACCAGTATAGAAAATAATAATATATACATATATTGATGTTGGGAACTCTCCATACATCTTGGGTACCATATTCGCACCACTCCTAGACTATTGAAATCATTTTTATGCACGACTCCACTCAGGACAAAGTCACACATAGATCATCAGAGCATCGTCCTAGTACCAACGATCCTCCCGATCTAGGCAAAGACAAGCAGCAAACTCAGCTTAAAGACGAATAATATTATGTCAATTTATAAATACTAAGTTTATAATCACAATCAACAAGAAAGGTAAAGTCGTACATGAAATCACTTTAGGAACAAAAACCCCAACTTCACCAAAAACACTTGATCACAATCAAATTCTCATTCTCAACGTGTTTTCACAAAATAAACATAAAACAATTTTCATCTAAACCTCAATCTCAAAAGAACTGCCAAACCTTAGAATCATAGACATCTTTCTCCTTTGGATTTGTAGAACCACAAAATCCCTAAACACAAAAAATTAGAGCTTTTCTCCAAATTTCTCCAAGAACTTGATTTCCTTTCAAAATGCACTAAGAAATTTAGGAAAAAATTGCACTTTTAAATCACCAAAAGAAATGTCAAAGATCACTTACCTATTTCCTTAGTTATTCTTCCTCCTTAAAGCAAAATCAAGCTTAGAAAGTTCTCTAGGGTTTTCTATAGCTTTAGGAGAGGTTTTGATAAAATGAAACTGAGCTAAGACTATTTACAGAACATCGAAAAACTTAAAATTCCGAACATGTATGCTGGCATGAAGGCTGACGGCTTAGGAACATAGGCTAGCGACTTATAAATTACACTGGCAATTTAGAACTCAAAGACAATGCGGATGTATATGTAAGGTAGCATCAACGCCGACAGTGCACAGGTTCAAGGCCGCGGCATACCCTTTCAAGGCTGGCGACTTTAAGGCGGTGTACAGCTGTATTTTATCCTCAATCACATGTCTACCATTTAACATAACATAACATATATATATATACATACATTAGGATAGATTATAAAACCCTCTTATTTATCAACAAATGAAACTTTTACCTTCATAAATGCTCCTTTGTAACAACAAAACTAATACTGTACCTCTACTATCAAAGTACTAACTATATTTTTCATTTTAGTCTTCTAGGAGACAATTGATTTGTGAAGCAAAACACAATAATCAAAAAGATACTTCCAATCATGATATGAAGAACCTCAATCAGCATTACTATAAGCTAGTAAATTCAATGGAGTAGAAGAGGAGTAAAATAAACCAAGAGATGAAGTGTTATTCAAATAGCAAAGAACATGAAAGTGTGCATGCACATGAGCAAGTCAAGGCTAAGAAAGAAAATAATTCAATTGATGCAAATGCAAATGAAATGCCTGGACATGTGGTAGTGAGACAAAGAAGATGCCTAAACATCCTTTTATAGAACAAAGGATTATCAACATCCCCATCATCTCTAGTTAACTTAAGACTCGAAGGAGGCATAGTTGCAATATGTCCACAAGATGTCATACCAGTATTAGCCAAGATACCAAACATAAACTTCCTTTAGTTTACTAGAATACCTTATGAAGTTTAACAAATTTTATTACCAAAGAGTAAAACAAGCCTCGCCAAGATCTTTTATGGTAAAAGTTTGATGTAAACCATACTTAATTTGATCAATAATAGCAACATCAATACCTACAATTAAGAGGTTATCAACAAACAATAGAATGATAGTAAACTTAAATCTATTCTTTCACATAAATAAGGCATAATCACTCTATGATTGGCTAAACCTTTGTTGAATAAGAAACTATAAGATTTCAACATTCCATTGTCTTGAAGTTTTCTTGAGATTATATAAAGAATGAATTAGTTTAAGGTGAAATATACTAGAAGATCTGGGAGTAAGTTCAATGTAAGTACCAATGTTTTGAGTAGTTCAAAAGAGATCCTAATATTTTAGAAAAGTTAGTCAATTGAGGTCTCTATTGACACGTGTCAACAAGAGAAGAGTATTCTGAGTTTTAATTAAATATTTTTCCTGTTGACACGTGTTAATAGAGACCTCAATGGACCCACTACTCCAAACGTTGAGACCCCAAATGATCTTATCCTCAAACGTTAGGACCTTCTAATATAACTTACCCAGTTAGTTTATATACTTGACTTAGCTGAGCTTCATATCATTAGAAACACTTAAAGGTATTATAGAATCATTAATAGAGACAAAAACATGTGGAAATTTTTAAGATATTCTTGTATTAGAGCACTTAGATAAACGGAATTTAAAATAGAAAACATCTTCACGAAATATGGCATCTCTACTAACAACAACATTTTGTGATTCAACAATAAGATCTTATACAATTTTTTACTAGGAGTATAACCTAAGAATACCCTTATGTGCCATGAGAATCAAATTTATCTTTAGAGACTGGTGGTTGAGCTTTGAAAAAACAAACACCCATAACCCATGAATGATCATAAGTAGGAAGGATCCAAACAAAATCTCATGAGGAGATTTCCAATTTAAATGTGATAGAGGCGATTTATTTACAAGATAGGAAGTTGTTAATATACATTCTTCCCAAAATTTCTTTGATAGATTTATATGATGTGCAAGGCTCTAGCAGTATTAAGAATACGTCTATGTTTTTCCTCAACACAATCATTTTGTTGTGGTGTATAGGCTATAGTAATTGATGCACAATTTCTAAGCTATCAAACATTGATATGGCATAAATTCTATGTCATTATAGAATCAAACATGCTTAGGCAAAATGGAAAATTATTAGAAATATATATATATATATAATTTAGCAAAAATAGAAGGTGCTTGTGACTTATTATGCATCAAATTTGTTTAAGTAGTATAAGAGCAATCATTAAGAATTGTAAGAAAATAAGAAGCATCAGAAAATGAGATGTGATATGGACCCCATATATCCACATCTATTAAATGAAATAAAGCCACTAATTAGGTAAATTACATAAAAAAAAAAGGCATCAATGTTTAAGGGTAAGTTCATTTAAGGTATTAATGTCTTGAATGATTAAAAAGAGTTATGAATGTTTGGGGATTGAGTTCATTTAAGGTATGAATGTTTTAAGTTGGAAAAAGAGATATCAATATTTAAAAAAGTGAGTCAAATAAAGTATCAATAATAGACCTTGATGGAAAATTAAAGAGATTTAATTGAAAACTAATCCAAACATCAATACCTTAAATGAACTTTGTAAAATATTGATATTTCATTTGGTACACTTTTTCAAATGTTGATACCTCATTTTTAAGTACTCAAAACGTTAATATATTTTGGTATAATTTACCCACCATTAAGTTATGATTACTACAATCAAAAGGAAGCCTATGAATTTTAGGTCCATGGCATGTCTTACATAAGAAATTTTAATACCTAAAGATTGACAACAATTTAAGTTTTTGAGTCTAGAAATTGAAGAATGGCCTAACATTTGGTGAAACAAATGTAAAAGATCAAGATTATTACAAGTATGACTAACTTAAGGAAACACATGTTGTGCATATTCTTCTTTAGTCTTTAAACTACCTGTGACAGATGGCTTCAAGTAATAACCCATTACAAAGATCAGTAGATGCAACAAACTTCTTATTACTTTAGACCTAAAACATAAAAGAAGTGGAATCATTTGTGAAATTAAATTGTTATCACGAATGACTTTGTAAACATATTACAAATTAAGAGTAAATTTTGAAACATAAAAGACTCCATAAAAGAAAAAATGGCAGTTTATATAAATTGAACCAACTAGATGGACAAACCATTAATATATGTTTATGTTAATTCATATAAAGATGTTCAGATTCCAACACTAAATGGACACCAAGCACTTGGTCACAGTTACATGTTGTGATACCAGAACCCTACGTATAAAAACCTAAGACCTAACGTTCATCAATGGAATAGAATTGTAGGATCACCTTGAAGCAAGCGATAGGAACGTGACCCTAACCAAACTTGTCGATTAGAACCAATGCTATCAAGAACGGAACCTGACCCCAACCAAACCAATCGATTGGAACCTAAGTTATCAAGTTGATCTCCCCAAGCTTCTATGTTAAAGAGACCAGATTTGGTCCTTTTTCAAGAACTAAGAGAAAGTTCTCACAAATGAGGAAACTCTCAAGAAAATATCCGTTCAACTGATATTTCTGACAAATCATCCACACAATGGTTCATATAGGCTTCAAAATAACATTGGAAAACAAACAAATAGAGAAAATCAAAAGAAATTTGAAAAGTCACTTTGAACAAGTAAAAGCTGGCCAAAAGCTGGTGGCTTACATAGCCAAGGCTAGTGACCTTTAATATTAACACTGGCGGCATTGTCATCGGCTCTTAAAAATTCACTACTGGTCATGTTAAAGGCTATACGTTGGTGGCCTTCACTTCTGCACTAGTGGCATTGAGGCGGGGCACAGATCTGTGTTGAAAGCTGGCGTTTCTCTGCATAAAGGCTAACAGCCTATGTTTTCTACACTTGTTTCCAATATATTAGTGAGCTTGATACTTATGTTGGAGTCTTGTTTAATAGCTTCATCCTCTTGAATCTCTATAATCAAACCATGTAAAGCTTCATTCATCCATTTTGATCATGCTCTATTCATCGGTCCTCCAATATCTTGTAATGGACCTTTAAGCTTTGTTGGTTCTTTAGAAGTTGTTGTTACTTGATCCCCATTATTCCTTTTTTCCTCGAGAGGGTTCATCTTCGAATCTCCTGCATCATATAAAGATAGATCAGCAACATTAAAAGTAGAACTAACATTATCATATTGACTAAGTAGATCCAATCGGTAAACGTTGTTATTGATGTGCTTCAACACTTGAAATGGTCCATCTCCTCTGTAACTTAGATTTTCTTTAAGCAGGAAATTCTTCCTTTCTCAAATGAACCTAAACCTAATCTCTGGGTCCAAAAGTAACTTTAGCTCATCTTTTGTTGGCTTGCTTTACATAATGCTCATTTTTCTTTTCAATATTAGCTCGAACCTTAGCATGCAATTCCCTAATAAAATTTTCCTTTTTTCTTTCCATCAAGATCAACAAATTCATTAGTAGGCAAACAAAGAATATCTAATGAAGTCAAAAGATTAAACCAATAGACAATCTCAAATGGTGAATAAGATGTAATGAAAGGCACAACTCTGTTATATGCAAATTCAACATGTGGCAAACATTGTTCCCATTATTTTAAATCCTTTTAAATTATAGTACACAACAATGTAGCAATAATCATATTGGCTACTTTAGTTTACCCATTAGTTTGTGGATGTGCAACAGTAGAAAACAACAATTTAGTTCCTAACCAACTCCACAAAAAACGCTAAAAGTGACTTAAGAATTTAACATCTCTATCACTCACAATTGTACTTAGCATTCCATGCAAACACAGTACTTCTTTGAAAAATAGATCAGCAATATGAGTTGCATCATTAGTTTTAAAACAAGCAATGAAATGAGTCATCTTATTAAATCTATGCACAACAACAAATATGTTGTCTTTCCCATTCTAAGATCTAGGTAACCTCAAAATAAAATCCATTGAAATATTAGTCCAGGGTAGATTAGGCATAAGTAAAGGAGTATATTGCCCATGTGGCATTACTTTGGATTTAGCCTGTTTACATGTAATGTATTTATCACAAATAACTTGTACAACATGTTTCATGTTAGGCCAATAAAAACGTTCTTGTAACACATCTAAAGTTTTTTTAATGCCAAAATGTCCCATTAATCCACCTCCATGTGTCTCCCCATCAAGTAATTCACGCAATGAATATTTAGGCACACAAAGCTTATCTTTCCTAAACAAATATCCAACATGCTTATAAAAATCAACAAAGACGTGTTTAGAACAAGCACTCCAAATTTGATCGAAATCAGCATCACTCTCATACTAGTCCTTAATAAGCTCAAATCCAAGCAATTTAGCATGTGATAAGTTAAAAGTGCATACTTTCTTGATAATGCATTAGCCACTACAATCTCTTTGCCTTGCTTATACTTGATGACATAAGGAAATATTTCAATAAACTCTAACCATTTCGCATGTCTTTTGTTCAACTTTCCTTGAGACTTCAAATACTTTAAGCTCTCATGGTCCGAATGAATAATGAACTCCTTTGGCTATAGATAGTGTTGCCATGTTTGCAAGGTTTGCACTAACGCATACAATTCTTTGTCATACGTCGAATAATCCAATGCTACACCAATGAGCTTCTTACTAAAGTAAGCAATCGGTTTAGAATCCTACATCAAAACACCACCAATACCTTTTCCTGATGCATCACACTCAATTTCAAAAACTTTATCAAAATTAAGCAGAACAAGCAATGGAGCACTAATCAACTTATCTTTCAAAATATTAAAGGCCTTTTCATGCTTTTCAGTCCATTTAAAATTCACATTCTTTTTAATAAGATCATTTAAAAGAGCTACTATAGAACTAAAATCTCTTACAAGTCTCCTATTAAAGCTTGCTAAACCATGAAAACTTCTCACCTCATTTGCATACTTAGCTATTAGTCACTCCCTAATAGCATCACTTTATCTTCATCAATAGAAATCCCATTTGTACTCACATCAAAACTAAGGAAAACAAGATATTCCATGCAAAAGATACATTTCTTTAAATTAGCATACAACCTATTTTCCCTCAAAACGTTAAAAACATCATGCAAAAGTGAACATGTTCATCTGAATTCTTGATGTAAACTAAAATATCATCAAATTATACAACAACAAATTTGCCAATAAAAGCACACAGAACATGATTCATTAATCTTATAAAAGTGCTTGGTGCATTAGATAACCCAAACGGCATTACCAACCATTCATAGAGGCCATACTTAGTTTTAAAAGCTATTTTCCACTCATCTCCCTCTTTCATACGAATTTGGTAATATCCATTTTTCAGATCGATCTTAGAAAACAAATCAGCACCATACAATTCATCAAGCATATCATCAAGTCTAGGTGTGGGATGTATGTACTTTATTGTGATCTTGTTGATTGCTTAACAATCTACACACATGCGCCATGTTCCATTTTTCTTGGGTACTAGAATAACTAGAACTGAACATAGACTAAGGCTCTCTCTCACGAACCTTTTTCCCATAAACTCATCAACTTGCCTTTATATCTCTTTCATCTCTTCAGGATTTGCTCGATACGATGGCTTATTGGGAATTGAAGCATTGGAAGGAATTCTATCTTATGTTCAATGCCTCTCAAAGGGGCAATCCACTTGGTACATCCTTAGGAAATGAATTATCAAATTCCTGCAACAAAGAAATAACCACACTAGGAATAGATTAGTTAAGCTCGTCAATGAAAAAGTAAACATCCTTGTACATAAGTACAAATAGCTATTGTCTTGATTTCATAACACTCTTAACCTCACTCTTTTCAGCAATGTCACTCACTCATTTTTTACACTCATTGCTCACAACGAGTGTTTGTCACTCTTTTCTTGAACAGTCAAGTGTTTGTCTCTCACATTGAATTCTTTAGTTATTCTCAATTGATCTTCACAAGCCTCCCATGGCTTTGAAGGTGTTAGAAACACAAGCATCTAGTTCAGGATAAAAGAATAATGGATCTTATGGCCATCATGTCTAACCTTCCTATCAAACTGCTATGGTCACACTAACAAAATGTGACTAGCCAGCATTGGCACCACATCACACAGAACTTCATCGTGGTATTTACCAATAGAAAATCAAACTAATACCCTCTTAGTCACCTTAACTTCCCCATAATCACTCAACTATTGGAATTTATAGGGTGTCTCATGCTTTGAAATCTTCAAATTCAGCTTATCTACTAACAAAGTACTTGCCATATTTGTGCAACTTCCACTATCAATTATCAAACTACACACCTTGTTGTTAACATGACACCTGGTATGAAAAGTATGCTCTCACTAGACCTCATCATCATTATTCTTAGGCTGAATATTAAGAGTTAACCTAGTGAGTAGAAATTCACCCTTCACGAGACCTTCATAATCCACCTCACTACAGTGTTCTAATGATAGCATGTCATTACACTGGAACTGACACTCTCCACATCACCATTCTCTAAAACAATCATAGTTCTTTGATTTGGACATTAGGAAGCAATATGTCCAAATCCTTGGTACATGTGACATTTAATATCATGTGAATTAGAGGATGATTTACTTTCAAATTTACTTTTGAGGATGAAAGGATCTTTGCCTTTCTTATCCTCTTTTGATTTTGAAGTCACTTTGTGATCCTTCCATTTCAATTTCTAAGAAGATTTGGATGATGAACCATAACTCGACTCTTCTCTAAACCTTAGTTGCTTCTCCACTTTTATATCTTTATGTAACACTCTTCTATGTCCACATAATGCTGCAAGTCTACTATATCAGCAATATCCTTATTTAATCCACCAATGAATGTAGCCATTGTGCTTCCAAGTCTTCCTTCAACTTAGCCCTAATCATGGCTACTTCCATCTCTTTATAATAATCTTCCACACTCATGGAACCCTGAGTTAGACTTTGTAATTTTCTACACAAGTCTCTATAGTAGTAATTGGGATTGTACCTCTTTCTCATCACAACTTTCATTTCTTCTCATGTTCTAGTAGGTTGTTCACCATATCTACGCCTGTTAATTAACAGTTGATCCCACTAGATACTGACATAGTTTGTGAAAACAACTGCAACTAACTTAAGTTTCTTCTCTTCAGAGTAATTGTGACAATGAAACATGTGCTCTACTTTTCTTTCCCATTCCATGTATAGCTCTGGATCATTCTTTCCCTAGAAAGAAGGAATTTTTATCTTGATATTGCTCAGATTGCTATCACGTTTTGGGGCTTTTCCTTTTTTTTCTTATGGAACTACCATCATCAAAATTAGTCTTCTTTTTCCTCTTCAGTAGAAGTAGATTTGCTAGTAGACTCTAAATCATTCAATTTCATATTCAGTTTTTTAAACTGATCTCGCATAGACTTCATGAATAATTTCATATCCATATCAGGATTTTCATCACTATTACTCATGATTTAAAACCTGCAAAAAAAAAAAAAAAAAAAAAAGAAAGAAAGAAACAAGACAAATGGTTAGCCCTCAAGCGCTCCCTCACATGTGTACTCTCCAAAGATGTGAAATCACTCATATTTCACTCTAATTGGCCTTTCTCGATATTAATCTCACACACTCTTGTCTGTTACCACTCAACTTTCTCTTGTAAGTTCTTGATCAATGATTTTAGCACATAAAAACAAAGGCAAATAAGATGTAATAACTCAAATCCTAAAGAAAAAAAAAATATGAGCAAGAGACAAGCAATAGAACACAAGAATTTGATATTCCTAATGAGATGATTTTTCTAGAGAGCACAAAGAACTCAAGGATAAAAGTATCAAGAACCTTTTTTTTATACAAATTTTTTCTCCTTCTCTTTTTTTTTTTATCACAAATTCCTTCATCTTTTTTTTTACCATGAATTTCTTTCTTTTTTTAATTCGAATCTCTTTTTTTTTATTAAGAACGATCGAAACAAATTACAAAGAAATATCAAAATAAGAGAGTAAAAGGATAAGATTACCCAATTCAAAGAACCTGGCTTTGATACCAAATGATATGAGAGCCCTAGGTATAGAAACATAAGACCCAATGTTCATCAACGGAATAGAACCCTAGGATCGCCTTAAAGCAAGCGATAGGAACGTAACCTTAACCAAACCTGTCGATTAGAACCAACACAATCAAGAACCGAACCAACCCCAACCAAACTTGTCAATTGGAACCTAAGTTATCAAGTTGATCTCCCAAGCTTCTATGTCGAAGAAACCAGATTTGGTCCTTTTTCAAAAACTAATAGAAAGTTCTCACAAATGAAAAAACTCTCAAGAAAACATTCATTCAACTAATATCTGACAAAGCATCCATGCATGGGTTCATATAGGCTTTAAAATAGCTTTGGAAAACAAACAAACAAAGAAAATCAAAAGAAATTCGAAAAGTCACTTCGAACAAGTAAAGGCTGGCCAAAAGCTAGTGCCTTACATAGCTAAGGCCGGTGGCCTTCAATATTAACATTGGCAGCATTGTCATCGAGTCTTAAAAATTCGCTATTGGTAATGTTGAAGGCCGGATGTATGTCAGTGGCCTTTACTTCTACACTGGCAGCGTTAAGGCAGGGCACATATATGTGTTGAAGGCTAGTGTTTCTCTTCATAAAGGCTGGCAATCTATGTTTTCTACACTTGTTTCCGATATATTGATGAGCTTAATACTTTTACTGGGGTCTTGTTTAATAGCTTCATCCTCTTTAATCTATATAACAAATCCATGTAAAGCTTCATTCATCCGTTTTGATCATGCTCTAATCATTGGTCCTCCATTATCTTGTAATGGATCTTTAAGCTTTATTGGTTCTTTTGAAGTTGTTGTTACTTGATCCTTATCATTTGTTTATGCTTGCTAGGTGTAGAATTCAACATAATTAATTTATATCCAATAAATCACTATAATTATATCATTGTTGTGCCAGTTAAAAAGATATTTACAAAAATGTTTGAACCATAGGCCATATTTTCAAATTTGTATTGGAAACACCTACCATGTCACTTAGAAGCTTCAACCCTTACCATTATGCGACTTGCTCATACCATTGTGAGTGCTCATGGGGTTCATTTTCCTTAAATTATTTAGAGGATTGATTCCAAAAGATATATTTTTACCCCAGTTTTTAAATTTGATATCTAATTAAATTATATTTGTTACATAAATTGATTGTTGCATTAGTTTGATATTTAGTATAATTGTATGTAGTTTTCGATACGAGGTATTTTGCTCATCCTTCATGGAATATATTGTTTTCATTTTTAATGAGGATGGTAATTAGAATCTATACGACTATATGGGATATGATATATCTGTTGGTGGAGAGTTTGATGCTTGCTATATAGAGCATGAGCAATTTGATTATCTAGGTAAGTTAAGACATTTCAATTTATGTTTGTGATGAGGAAACTTTGTTCAGTATTTCTTATGTTTATTGATTTATTATGTTGGCAGCTATTTTAAATCAGATGAATTTAGTAATTCAAAAATTTAATGGAGATTTTATGTGTATGTGATTCTTTAACAAATAGAACCTTGTGTACTTTTACTTCGATACAAGTATGCAGCGAAACTTGTAATGCTCTTGTCCTAGTGTGTCACAATAACATTCAATTTTATCCTAGTTATTTTTAATTTTAATATACATCAAAACTTTGCACTTCTTAGAATCTTAATACTTCACGACATAATAGATACACCATATCCAATAGCATCTTCCCACTGCCAACCAGATCCTATATCATTCAAATAACCATAAATTCCTTGTTTGGGCACTCTTAGGAATAGTATGGGCCATTCTATAAGTAACAACTTAGCTCTTGCATTTCCTTCCTTTCCATCTCTTTTATCTTTATCTTGATATGCACTTGGTGACCTACATCTCTCTATTTCTTCCTCATTCCTTCTCCACTAATGGAAGACCTTACTTTCGTTTTGTCAAATTCCACTAGCCTTTCTATATTGGTAATGGCCTTAAAGAATGTTTTCCATCCCTATCATTTTAACTCTGAAGTAACTTAAGTTTTAATCTATTTAGAAACATGGAGAAAATGTTGTAAAGGTTGAGGTTCTTGATTTCCAACATTAGCTCGAATAATTCTTAGACATACTACTTTATATCAAGCTTTAATGTTAGGTGATGGTCTAACCAAAGCCTTCCATTTGCCAATTGATGGAAAGAACAATGTTATCAAAATCGAACCGAGGTTTAACCTGGAAAGCTAGAAGGTTAAGGGTCGAACCAAGGATCGAACTGGGGTCACGAAAAAGTAAAAATATAGGGATGATTTCATTATGAAAGACAAATATAAAGATCACTCAATTAATCTATATTTGGATCAAATTCATTAATTAATTATTAAATAAGCATGATATAATGATTATATTTTATGAATTTATAATATAGTACAAGTACATAATATTTAAATTTCTAGTTTTTATTTTGCTTTTTAATTTGGACTGAATCAACTAGTCTAAGGTTTTCGGTTCGACTGCTTGGTCAACTTAGTTGATGCAATCTAGGCCAAATGAGTAGACCAACCCACTTTTAAGGCTATCCAAAGTCCAACAACATTAAGAAAGAACGCACATACCCTTCAATCAGTTTTATAAATCCTAAATATCAAAGGCTTAGTATGGCATATAAAACTACTAATTCATGTTTGATGGGACTGCAATTAAGTTAAATTTGACCTCTAATTACTATAATATTTTATTGAGTAGAATTGACTTTAGCTCCAAGCAATATGGTTTGATAAGCTAAAGAACTTAATAAAACTTATCAAGCTTAAGTGTAATCAATTTTGAGTCAATCATATAAATTTAATAGAAAGAATATAATTTTCAAATAATATACTTCTATAATCAAGCTTATAAAGCAAAGCTATAGCTTCTTAAGTATTTTATGTGAGCACAATCTTACAAACCTAAACGTGATTAAGTTTAGGGATAATGTCATAATGGTTACCTGAAATTTGATAAAAATGGAATTAGGTACCTAAACTTTGAAAATGATCAATTGAGTATCTGAAAAACTTCAAAATTGATAATTTAGTACCTAAAAGAACTTGATAGAGATACTATCGGCATGCATAAAAAGTTTTTTTCAGATACCAAATTGATCAATTTCAAAGTTTAGACACTAAATTGATTAATTTTAAAGTTTAGGTATTTAATTGCATATTTTGTCAAAATTCAAATTATATTTATGACACTAACCCTTAAGTTTATCTATCAAATTTTCGTGTCAAGCTCAAACTTAATATGTTGTTTTAACTTAGTAGATCATATCTAAGCCAATTGTTCACTTAATCTAGTGCACTAATTTGCTTTTTATTTTGTATAAGCTTTTTTATTTAAGTGCTTTAACTTTAATTTTTCAATAGATTATATATAATAAATAAATCATTGTTAAATATCCTTTAGTTAGATCTTTAATCATGAGTTTAGAAGTTTTCCTTTTTTTTTTCAACAGGTGTCAAGTAATTTGTAAAAAAAATTTAATCTAATGAGTTATGTGTTACTTCTAAATCGAATGGATGGAATATTCGAAATAGACCTATAGACCTTTCAAGGAGTGAGTGGACTACTTGTTTGATACAAAATAGTTTATTTATCTATTGATGTGTCTATTTAGTTACCAATAATAAGTTTGCTAAAGATAAAAAATAAGAAAATTTCATCCTTTTCAAGATTAATTATACAGTATATTAAAATATATGTCTATAGAAAGGGAAAATTTTAATCATTTTGGCTTATTATATAAGTGCCCTAGGGCACCGATTGCTCAATTTCTCTTAATTTTCAATAGTTAAATGATTGGGGAACAACTACTTACATTTTTTTTTTTTTGAAATTACCCCCTTATATTGTTAAATGTGCATTCTATCTCTATTTTTGTAATCGTATGCTTAGACCCCCAAATCTTTTAAAAATATGCCTATAAACCTACAAAATAATAAAATGCACACTTGAAAGATTTGAGGGTGTAAGTATAGGATTTCAAAGAGGTATTAAATGCACATGAAGTAACATAAGGCTGTAAACGAGTTGAGTCGAGTTGATACAGTTTCAAGCTTGAACTCAACTTGTATGAAAAACTCGAAGCTCAAACTCGATCAAGATTTGAACTCAACCTAATTTAATACTTGATAAGCCCAAACTCAACTCAACTTGATTTAATACTCTTTTAAACTCGCAAGCTCACCAAGCTGAGTATTTTAAAGCTCAAACTCGAGCTTAACTTGATTGTAACTAAGACAAATTCGAGTTTTCGGCAAGCCTAACTCGAGTAACTCGCAAGATATCTAGGCTCTCTTACAGCCCTAAAGTAACATAAAGGGGTGTTTACGAATTCCTATACTATTTATGCACAACTTTTTTTCATATTTATTTTTTAATATCTACATAACTCAGTCAATAATTACTTGTTTTATAAATCACTTTTTTATTTTCTTTTCATAATTCTATAGGTTATATCAACAGTTAAATTTACCAAAGGATCGATGACAGTTACATCTAAGGCCACTTTTTACTCACAATAACCTTATAAAATTGGTATTTTTTTTCTTTACATATTCTCGCTTCCCATGGGAATATTTAATAGGAAAAGCACAATAGTACAACAAAGATAATACATTACAAAGTTAAAATGAAATTAAACTTACCTCTTAATTTTTCAATGACTTCCTAATTTTTTCAATTAAAATAAATAATAGTCAATTTTGGAAACAATATAGATACATTAAAAAGGATAAATAATTAAGGGGTTAATATAAAAATGATAACTAAACTTTTGCAAAAGTTCAATCAAGTACCTAAAATTTGATTTTAAACAAGTTTGGTTTTTGACGTTTTTTTACCTAAATAAAGTTTTCGCATACATTTTTAGCACTTAATTAAACTTACTTCAAGTAAAAAAAATGTATGCGAAAGCTTGTTTTAAGTATCAAAATTATCAAAATCAATCTTCAGATTAAAAAAAAAAAAAAACGACTATCAAAGCCCATTTAGCATACCTGTCCCGAACCGAATCACTTCCAAATGGAGCGGTATAGAATAGTTTTGTAAACAAAGGAAGTACATAATCATGCAAAACGTGTTTGCGAGCTTATCATTGGAAGTGATCAATAGGAGCTGGGGGGGGCAGACAAATCCAATCAATAGGAGGCTTGCACAATACTTTCAGGCCTAATAGATGGATTTGCTCCGTAACACCAGTCTTTGATTCAACTTTTGGGCGACGCATGACTACAAATAAATGGCTCATGTAGGCTTATCGAGGCCCACCAAATATATATAGGGATTTGAAATTATTCAACACAGTATTAGATTCTGCGAACAAGATATTCTTCTTTTCGGTAGCCCATGTTGTCCACTAGTATTAATTTTAATATCCTCTACTTCATAGTATAAACCACTAAACCATGTTCTTCATTAGTATTAATTGTAACATTCTCTACTTCATCGTATAAACTGCTAACAATTGAATCCAATTCCTATATCGACTTTTCAATTCGGGATTCGCTTCTTTTATATTTCCTTCTATATATCGACCATTTCAGAAGCCTATTAGGAGTTGCACACTAATAATAATACTCCTCATCCTCTTTTTTATTCTTTTTTTTTTTTTTTTGGATTAGACCACCTGGTATTCACTACCACATTGGTACCGAATAATCTAGATTCGAGCCGAGTAAACCACAAGAGCAGCAAAGCTCTCCTAACCGAGTTTTAACACAGATATATTCCCAGTGCTTAAACTTAAGAATCCTGGTTAAGTTAAAACAACCCCATGCCAGCTGATTTATGCGCTCGGTAGTGCTCCTCGTTCTCTTTAAACCTCTGTCTTTATATCAGGTTAGAGAGACTATTTCTCCATGGTTTATCCTTGAATCATAGGCCTATTGGTGGAATAAATTACAACATAATTTATAAAATGCAATCCAAAAGTAATCAATAACTAAATCAACAAATTAATTGTTTTTCCTTATTGGTGTAAATGTTCCTAAATAATTTTAGACTTTAATGTACCTATCTTAATTAATCTAATAATCCACTACTAATTTTCAACCACAAACCTATGCATAACTATGCTCAAGATATCACTAAGAATACAAGGCAAGCATCATTTAGCTTCCCTACCCTTTCTAGAGATGAACACGAAATCATATAACTAGAGATGACAAATTTCCAAGTTGGGGTGGGGTGGGGTGGGGTGGGGTGGGTGGGTGGAGGGAAGGGAAGTGGGGCGAGGGGGTCTAGGGCCCCTATTGGCCCCTCTCTAGGTCCGTCCCTGCTATTGTCTCATGAAGGCAATTTATGGTTTAAAATGGGCTTTATATCTCCAATATCAAGCGCTAAGTTCATTTGTCATTTAATATGATTTTTACTCATCTAATGCAATTTCTCATCAAATTTAATTTTATGCAAATTTTTTACTTGTAGATGACTTGATTAAACTTCAATTACAATTATGTTGATTAATAAAAGAGTTGATTATGAAAACTTTGCCTGTGTTTTTATTTGTTTAAAAACCCATGATCTATGTTAGGGCAAGTTTAGATTGTCGAAGTTTTATCTATATCAGACCAATATCGATTCAATTTGGTCAATTTTATGAGTAAAACTGTTGGTTTTTCATCGATACAATATCTGTATCTGTTCAATATCGATTTGATTTAAAAACGATGTCCAAATGACAATCCAAATAGGTAATCTAAGTTTCATGCAAAAGCATCAATATTATTAAATATTATTTGAGAAATACATGTTAGCATGTTTTTGGTAAAAAAAAAATATTTAACAAAAAATATTATTGAATAAAATTAATTAAATAAAAATATTAAAATTATTTTTAAAAACAAAAAATATTAAAAATATATAAAATTAAATTTTTAAGATATTGATATATCTTCTTCTAAAATTATTAAATAATATTGACCATTTTGAATTAAACCCGATTATTTATTTATAAAAAGGAATGAAACAAAATAGGTTAAATTGTGTGTACACCCCTTAGAAAGTTTTGAAATTGCATGGACCCTCTAGTTTTAGAAAACTAAGCAGTTAGAATCCTTAAAATATTTGTGGGTCTCATTTTTTAATATGTTCACAATTGATGTGTTATATTACTAACATAAAATAAAAAATGACTACATTGAATGCCATGTTATATTTATTTGTTGGTGTAGCAAATAATTATATTAAAAAACATAGTCAATAAAAATGATCAAATATAAAACAAGCAAAAAATTTTTTAAAAAATCCTAAATATAAGAAAATATATAATTACTATACACTCAATTTGGCATGTAAGTCTGTAGTGAAAAATAAAGAAATTAAAAAAAAAAATTGTGCGTGCAATTGATTTTGCAAGTCCAATCCAATAATGTTGAACAAACACAACATAGACTGCACATAAGACCTTACGTTTAGAAAAATAATGACTCAATTATTATAAGCTAACCAATTTAGGAGGAATTGGCCAAAAGAAAAGAAGAAAAAGAAAAAATGCAAAAGGCACACACTTTATGCACAAGAACAGACCCAATACTATAGTATGATCAATCCAGGTTTAAATATTTACTTGCAATGTTTTAATAACAACAAAACATAGGAAAATATAAGTAATGAAACAATTTTACCTTATGGTTTTTTAATTTGGTTCTTCTATTTAGTCGTGCCACATTACAATTGTTAAGGGATTTCTTAACATAGTTTTTTTCTTTTTGGATATTTTGCATTGTGATTTGATGTCTTTTATAATAGCCAATACCCTTTTGCAACCTCATGGTTTGATTGATCTAAATGCAATGGAAGTTTCTTGTACCAAATTTCCCGTCAGACATTGCCATCCCAATATAAATAATATCATAACACATGTCATTACTTTAGTTTTTATTTTATAATTTTTTTATAAATGATGCTGAATGGCACATGACATATTGTTATTTGTAAAAACAATAATGGAACAGCAAACATGGTACAGCAAATATTCATCATCCAAATGTTATAAAGGCAGCGAAACTATATGGACAAACGGCAAAATCAAAGGCATTCACGGTAATTCTCGCCCAACTCATCAATGAGAGAACTTTGTATAAGTAATCACTGCTTAAACTGCCAACTAATTATGCATTACTAAACATTAATTACAAGCTTCATTAGCCACAGCGAACTCCTGGGCTTGTCTAGCTGCAGCTTCCTTGGACACCATTGCTTGGATCAACAACGTTTTCACCTCCCAAGCCCGGTAGGCATACCCTTTCCTAGAATAAGAGTTGAGCAAGGCTGCGGTTGCCTGCTTTAGCAGCCTGCTGTATGCATTCTCATCGTTCATCCTAGCCGTTGATTCCAGAAGTGTCAGATCGTATCTGTACCGTTCAATAGCCCTTGATCCGAACACCTTTGACACTGTGGATGTCTGTGGGACCATTCTTGGCCATGCCTCTCTCCTGCTGCTCCAGTACCTGCACTTCCCATATTCATGGCAATACCACAAAATAAAAACTATATTCATATATATATATATATATATATATAGCATTTATGTACCTAAAGTTTTTTGAAATTTTCTTTTTTTGTAAAAATAAGAAAGAAAACAAAATCTTGTCACATTTTTCAATTGATTGTTTACCGTATGAAATGATAAAAAAAAATATTATCTAGTATCTTAATAATTTTTCCAAACAAATGATGTATTTTCCACATTTTTTAACACATTATATGCAACAATGTCAATTTCCAGCTATAAGGAAAAAAATAAAAATATAAGAAATATATTTTTTCTCGGCATTAACAAGACAATATATTAAAATAGCTTTTAGTTCTTTGGCAAAAGAGAGAAAAGGCAAAAAAAAAAAACTATTCTTTATAACAAATAAGAAAAAAATTTCTCTGTATCACCTACATTACATTATCCCCGAATGAAGAGTAAATAAGGTAGATTTTGCCTTTTTTTTTCTTTTAAATATGTAAAACTATATTTTTCAACTCGGTTGATTAAGCTAAAGAAACTAATTTTACATTGAAATAGTCTTTAGTCTTTATTCTAACTGATAAGTTTTTTTGAAAATAAAAGCAGAGATAGAGAGACAGGAAGAATGATATTACTGGGGAGTGCATTTTTCTTTGGTCCTTGTGTAGAAAAAGCCGAGTTTTCTTTCCCTGAAGTGGGTCACCGATGAGTCCGAAGTCGCCGGAGATATGCCTGAAAACGCAAGAAGAAAGGTAAAAATAAGGATTAGTTCAGGTGCCCAAGAAACCCTAGCCATTAACATTTTGTACTGGTCACTCAGAGAACTCAATTAGGAAGTGCATTCATTTTCACTTTGCGGATAAGGTAAGGCTACTAAGTTATGTTCTGTTTGGTGGATATGAAAACGATAGATCTGGGTTCTGGAGATCTCTCTCTCTCTCTCTAGTGTTCAAGTTTGAAGTTGGAAGGGGACAACGTTGGAACTGGTGTTTGTTTCAATTTTAAATGGACATATTGTAATGTTCCGGACCCTTTTACTGCTTACGGTCGGTTTGAATGTCAGCTTTCTCATCTGTGTTTATTTATATTTATATATGTTTATCATTTATATTTAATTTATGTATGATTTATTTGATCTTTTTAAAAATAAAATTAATTATTTATTATTTGTTTATTTTTAATTAATTATCTGTATTAGATCTATTTCTAATCTGTGTCCGATTAATTTCAATGTACTGCACCCCATACGTATAAATCCACTTCAATCACATGTTTATATTTATATTTATATATGTTTATCATTTATATTTAATTTATGTATGATTTATTTGATCTTTTCAAAAATAAAATTAATTATTTATTATTTGTTTATTTTAATTAATTATCTGTATTAGATCTATTTCTAATCTGTGTCCGATTAATTTCAATGTACTGCACCCATACGTATAAATCCGCTTCAATCACATGGTAATTGGTAGGTGCACTTTTTCAAATTAAAAAGAAAAGGAACAAACTACCGTTGAAGCCCGTGAAAGTTTTTTTTTTTAATATATGTGTATATATATTTCACAAATTATATTTATAATATTAATGTTAATGACCACATTTAAATGCATTTAATTGACTGGAGCAGAATAAAATTAAAAAGAAATGGCAATTGTCTTGTGTTACTTTGTTTTATAATTAGGAAGCTTTTAAATTAGGCAAACTTTTACCATTCTTAAGAGACAAATTTATTATCATTCAAATAAATAAAACAACAAATTAATGAAATATAGTAATTAATTATATTTCAATATTACGATTACAATTGAATATGAATATAAGTCGTTAAATAATCGACAGAACCAATTTTATTAAAAAAATAATAAAATCATAGAATTTTTTTAAAATAAAATTCACATTAAAAGTAGCAATTCATTTAATAGAACCAAGGTGGTGTAAGTTATTACAACATAATATTTTTCATTCCAATCAAATAAACATATTTTAAGGGATATTTTATTTTCTTCATTTCATTCCTTATTTTATTTTTTTTTTAATTTATTTCTACAAAGTAATTTGCATTCTACTAATTCACAATCCCCATTTTTTTTTTTAATCTAACTCTTTCTGGTGTCCAGTTATATAGTAATATCAAAGGATATTCAGAATGTGATAAATATGTGGTATAGGTAATTTTTTAATTATAAAATTATAAAATATTATAAATATATAATTATTAACATGTTTGGGTAATTTATGCTTTTAGAATTAGTGTTTTTACATTTTTCAATATGTTTACCTATAATTTTATCTTTTTATACTTTTGATACATAGGTTTTATAAAGCCTAAATATTATATTTGGTATCTAAACTTTACCAATCTATGCAATTGGCTATAAAAAATTAAAAAGTATCACTTTATTATCTGTAAATTTTGTTTTATTATTTATTATACCTAGATGAGATAGTCAATTGTAAAGTTAGATAAAATTCAAATGGTTAGCTACAATAGTTGATACAATTCAGTATTTAATTGTAAAAAATAGGTGAAATTAGATATTAAATTAACATTTTAATTTTCAAATAGTTAATTGTTAAAATAGAAAGTTGACATGCTAATATGTGTCAAATTACCTATTTATTACCTTTAGTTAGCTTTAAAATAAAGATTATTAAGCCGACATGTGCTTTTGCTTCTTAAGCATTCGTAAATTCACCAGCTTATCACACAATCCTGCCCTTTCTAATATGGATCTGATTTACCTAATTTGCTTAAATTAAGGTAACTGATGTTCAATTTGCTAATTCATTTATCCGACACAAAATAGATGGAAAATCAAAACTTGTGTCTATAAAGGCCTTCATGTTCGTGAGATCACGGACCCGAGGATCATGAAGGATTGACAAGTATTCCCCCTGAAATCATGACATCGGATGAATTAACCAATAATTATTGGAATCTGAAATAATTTCATGTTTATAATTTTAATTGAAATTAATTACATATCTAAAGTTAAAATAAAATAATTATTAATATATAGTTGCTAAATCGTGTGTATAAATCAGAATATACAAACATTATATGGTTATTGTATATCGCATATTGTAGTTGCAATATTCACATAAATATCACGTTTATAAAACACGATTTACATGCAAATAAAAACATTCATATCCTGATTAGCAATCGTGATATGTGATTAAGTCCTATATCGCGATTATTAATCGCGATATAGCAACGGTATACAAATTTTATATCTTGTTTTATTCTCGCGATTTACGTGTAAATTATTATATCGTGTGTTTTAAATGCGATTTTGCTATAGTATATTGGTAATTAATTTCATCAGAGTTGTATATTGATAATATTTTTCCACAGAAACCTTAAGCATGTATTAAACTCTTGAAATCGTGTCACGCATAGTTCTGGAGTAGTCCTTAAGCGAAATAATACATTGGAAAATCAGAAGCAATCAGTGCAACCAATGCACACAATGTTGTCGGTTTCATTGTTTTTAGTTATTGCCATCGATCATCCATCATCATAAGCATTTCATTAAACAGACGCTATTTGCACCTTGTGGACTTCTCCATGTTTCTATGTCTCTTAAAATCATAATTTGATATGCTAACTTCTAGTTAGACATGGCTACGATTCCGGAACCAAACATGAACTGGAACTGCTAGTTTCAGGTTTTGAAATTGAAGAACCAGAATCGTCTCTCACGATTCTGGTCCAATTCCGTGGAACTGCTAGTTCCCGGTTCTAATTTTAGAACCGCAGAACCACCTTTATTTCAAATAAAAAATAAATAAATAAATAAATTTTTAGTTTTTAATAAAATAAATTTTAAACTAAAAATAATTATTATATCTAAAAATGTTAAATTTTTTAAAAATTTGTTTAAAATACATATTTATTTATATACAAACACATTCAATATCAATTGTAATTAGCAATATGAGATTGCATATTTTAGAGGGTAAAAAGAAAATTATAATACAAAAAGTAGTATCACATTATTAAGGATTTTTTTTTTTTAGGAGAAGTTTATTTAAACTATTTAAATATGATTTTATGTTATATTTATTTATGTCGTTGATATAACATATTAAATATTATAAATAAGTAATAAATTTTACTGTTTATATTAAATAATTTAAATATTAATAATTATATATTTAATATTATTTTCTATTTTTTTCTTGTTTTTTAATGGAACCGGATAGAATTGCCAGTTCCACCAGTTCTAGGCAAAGAACTGCTTAAGAATAGTGAAACCAACGATTCCATAGCCGATTTTGGAACTGCCAAACTAGTTCTACAACCATCGGTGATGGTTCTAATTCAATTCCCCTATATCTACGTCTAGTCTACCAATAACTAAATTGAACTCCTAAAAATAATAAATAATAAAAAACACAGGTATTTATCTAACGATGCAACCTATAAGACTTAAGGTTAAGTTGTGAATCTAATATAAAACTCTATAGCTTTGTTTGGTATGATGTAATGAATTAGGAGTGAAGGACTGTGGAAAGGAATGATTGTGGAGGGAATGATTATTAGAGGAATTTTTGTGTTTGGATAATGAAGGAAAAGAAAATGGATAGTCTTAATTATTATAAAACACAAAATACGATGAATAATAAATTACTTATATGCTCTTAAAAGATAACAAGTAATTTAAAAAAGGAGGGTATAAGAGTAATTTTTTAAAAAATGCTCGTTTCCCTCCTAATTCTCTCCATTTTGGAAGGGATAAAAAATAATGTGACTCACATAAAATATTACATCTATTTTCCTTGCCCTCCTCTTTTTCTCTCAAAACAAATGAGGGAATGGAACTCAATTCTATCTCATTTCTTCTCCTTCTCAATCATTCCCTCCTAATTCCTCCATGCCAAACATAGTATACAGGAAACTTGGCCCCACACATAAATCTATGTAGGGTTGACTTGTTGACTCACCATAAAACATTTATTTCGACTTGTAAATTCTATCTCTTTGTGACATTTTTTGTGAATATGAAAAAATTTTGAGTTTTAATTTAACATAGATATTATTTACAATATATCTAGTTTCTATTGTTCTAAAAATATCAAAAATTATAATATAAGAGAGAAAAATAAAATAAAAGGGTCGCAAATGTAATTATTTAGTGAGTCGTTATAGGAATCGGTTTAAATAAACCCGAATCCTTATAGGGCATGTTTAGTTTGGGCATAATGGAAAAAATCCTATAGCATTTATGTCACACCCTTACAGGATATCTTAGTAGTAACGATATATCATGTAATCAACTGAGTCCTCCAGGAAGTTACATGAGTACTATACAACTAACATGTCTCGTAGCGTGGAAAGATAAAACAGAATCGTGAGGTTGTCAAGATAAGAAATTTCACATATGTATAAGATCTTTATAGTAAGAACTTCATTACAAACAGCTTAGGATCAACTCTTAACAAACTTACAACTTACAAGATACAAATATAAGGATATTATACAAAAGAAACTATCTCCACTTTCACTCAAGCCCTGGATTTTGCCCTCGAGACCTACTACATCTACTCAACACAAGCTTGGATCTACTCTAGAGATCCTAAAAGCATATAAAATCTGTAGGAATGTGAGCACACCACAACTCAGTGAGATGACAAAATCAAACCATACTTCAAACAGATACCAAACAAATTTTAGTTATAATCACATACAATGTCACACTCAACCATACCAGCATTCAAACTTATGGAAATTTACACTCTCCCTAAGGGTTAAAGGGACCAATCTTAAGTAATATATGCCCATAAGAGACTAAGAACTAAGGAAGGAGAAGTTTTTCGAAAACTTGCTTATTACATACGTATTCAACATAATCTCAACTTCACCTTAGAACCATTAGAAACTCCCTAAGTGTTAATACTCTAAAAGCCGACTTTGACATGGGCGACGCCCTTCATTGCCTATATAGTTCCCACAAGTTGACAACCCTATGATAACCTAACCCAAACTCTCTTAAAGTGACCAGGCATTACCACAGAATCAGAATATTAACATGTGACATAGGTACTATGCGAATACAGTATGCCGTCATGCAATGCATGTCAATTTTATATTAAAGTTCAGATAAGTCTTAGAATAGGTTATTAGCAATCGTAGAATATTCAGACAATGGAGAATAATTTATTAAACATCAACATCAAGAAGTTTGTTATCGCTTCTGTTATTAAAGCTTGTCACACATCCAAGCACCATACAACATATATTATCTCCATCCCCATACATAATCAGTTATGTTCATGTAGAGACGGTGCAACTTTGCAAGCACAATATCATGATAATATTCATGTTACTTACCTGTACATCCTACTTATAGATCGTAGTAATTTTCAGGAAACACTAGATCTTAATTAAAAGCTTCTATGGAACAACAAGCATACATCACTAACACATAACGAAGAAAGAATTCTTATCAGAACTTATGTGTCCAAGATTTCTTATTACAAACATCTTAACTTATGCTCTTCTCTATTGCTTACTACTTAGGTTGGGTCGATGGTCACATCACTACACAAAGCTAAGCTCGAACCTAAGCAAACTAAGAGTGGAGGGCAGGTTAGGAAAGGTCACAAGGTACATTGCTTCAAGAAAACCATGTGGCACCTTAAAAAATAGGGGTCACATGTTATTAAAAACATTCACAGCATTGTCGCGGGATAACTCGATGGCTCAACCTTAGGCTGCGATAGGTACTGTTCTACAATACTTAAACTTATTTTTAGCCACAACAAGCTTCAATGTCTGTTGCAGGTCATGTCAAAGGCTCGACTTTAGGTCGCGATAGCTATTATGTATCTTACACTTGTTTTCCCTTTGGGCGCGACATCTCTTAGTATCTGTCATGGGAATATTGGGGGCTTAACTTTTAGGCCATGACAGATACTATGTACAAAACTTATCCCTCGACACTTACACTAGGCTTCCCATTAATTCACCTTGAAGGCAAAACTAGGTCACGATCATTAACAACAAATAGAATATTATCCAAACTTACTCTAAAACACTACTAGTTTCTCTAGAATAGATCCTACATCAAAATGCACATAAAAACAACCTAAAATACAACAACAACATGCTAATCTAACAGGTGCTCCATCTTCTAAACCCTAACTTAGATCCAACACAGGAACTTAGAGGATAGATCTACTGTTATATTTCATGTTCTGTTTCTTTTTTTATTTATTTAGATGAGATAAAATAACTTTTGTTTACAAACACATGGAAAACATTTTTCATTTTAAGCAAACAACTTGCAAAATAGAAATTCATCAGTTTTTAGTGTTTTTTAGTAAATCAAGTTCGTTTTTCAATTTTCTAAACATGATACCTACTCAAAACAATATTTCATACGTGAATGGTGAAATGTGCACATACACTGATGTATTTAACAAAGATACTTTCTGAAATCTTTAAAAATAAGGCAAGCGAAGATACATGTCATACTTTTTGAAAGCACTTCATTTTCTTCTTTTCAAAACATAGAAGGTGAAACTTGCAAACACGATCTTGAGGTTTTTCAAGCTAAAATGCGAAGATTTGGAACAAAGATTTATGCAGTAAAAGAGAGTGTTAGAAAAGTAGATTTCGAAAATATATTGTTAGTTTTCTGAAAAACAAAACAATGCCCAGTTGGTGTAAAACTTTTAAATCTCTTATGCTTTTTCTTCGTAAAAGAAATAAGTTGGTTTAACTAGGAATTGTCATATTAGCTTGCTTTAAAATTCATTGTGACAACTTGCAATAAATGTTTTATACTTTTGGAAAAAGGTTTAATTATAAATATGAAAAATCATAAAATTTCAATGTATGCAAATAACACATTATATGACTAGAAAATATTAATTAATAAACTACCAAAACATTTATTATTTTTTTGGATATAAAATTAGATTTTAATTTTAATTTTTTTTAATATTTTAACTCATGCTATGGCCAAAACCTAAGGATTATAGTTTTAAGGTATGTTTGTTAAACCTTATGAAAAGCTGGGTGGGTTCGAGGTTACATGATATCTATACCAAACCCACCCTAGTTGCATCTTTATTTATACCCTTTTATTTAAAAAAAATTTAATGTCACTTCATATAATAGTAATTTTATTATAATCTTAATCCTTATAAAAAATTATTATTGTATTTTGTTGAAATAATAGTGATTTGATAAGGAATCTATTATAAAATACTGAATAGTTATTTATTATATTACTCAAACTCATTGATCACAATTTAATTTAATGATGTAATTGATTTTCAAATATTCATTATTTAAATAAAAAAAATTAACAAATCAAATATCAATAATTTTATTGCGGTATTATTCATTGGCTGAAGCTAATGGGTAGAAAGAAAGTCAGGAGTGTTCGGAATGTTGCGAGTTTTAATGGTAGCATGAAATTTCGGTGACAAAAGAATAGAGAGAATGTTCGAAAATTCTACCAGACCAAAAAAAAAATTAATTCAGCAAAATGGCTAACTAAGCCATTAATATAAAGCTTTAAAAGTACCAACTAAACATATAAACTGTGCCTTGGCCGAAAAAAAAAAAATCGTGCCATTAGAAGGGTTGTTATAGAAAGTTGGTTCATCAAGCCCATTTATTCGAAGACAAGTAGGGTATATATGTTGCCTTGTTGCTTTCATGTAAAGTCGCCTTAAATACCACACCACCACACCCTTAAAACCCAAGACTCCTTACCTGAAAATTAAATAATAAACTAAAAAAAAGAAAAAAGAAAAGAACGCCGGAGAAAGAAGGAAAGATAGGATTAATATTATCATTTTGCCCCCGATGAACGGCATTAGTTGAGTCGAATTCAAATATCAAATTATAAGATAGGTAGACTCTTAGTCTGCTCATATTTGAAAACACCTTCATTGAGGATGTGTCATATGAAAAATGAAAATGCATTTGGGACAAAAGTATTCACAATCCTATATGACACACTTTTAATAAAGAGTGTTGTAAATTACCTATTTTCTATTATTTTGGAATTGGTTATATTACTTTAGAATTTAGGGTGAACAAATGATAAAAAAATGACAACTTTTAGGGTTTTATTATTTATGTACAAATGCAATTAAAATTAATATAGACAGGATCGATATTTTATGTAACTAATATTAAGA
Organism: Combretum micranthum; assembly: GCA_024138025.1. Taxonomy (NCBI): domain Eukaryota; kingdom Viridiplantae; phylum Streptophyta; class Magnoliopsida; order Myrtales; family Combretaceae; genus Combretum; species Combretum micranthum. The sequence goes on along the minus strand of JAMXBD010001954.1, from coordinate 182,811 downwards.
CGAATTGCTTTTTGTTGAATCATAGACAAATATCATAAACAATTTGTGAAACTACCATGAGTGCAAAAGGAAATGATGAGACAGGTTGATTCAATTCGTAAGGTCCGCTACATCCAATAATATGTTGATATGAACTTACAAAGAGAAAATTAAAATGTCTCGATATTTGTTAAGATAAAATGTAAAAACACCTTTTAACTTTAGGAGTAATACAGATTGACCCTCCAAACTTCAAAAATGTGATTTTTGACATCTATAATTATAAAGCATTTGCAAATAGTATATCTCGTTCAAATCCATACACTTTGAACAATGCATTTCTGTACTTTGTTTTAGCAAACAGTACAAAATAGATTTATTTACAAATTGATTATAGTTATGAGGATAAAAAATCACACTTTTGAAGTCGGAGACTCAATCCGTACCACCCCTAAAATTTAAGAGATGTTTTTGCGTTTTTCTATATTTATTAATAACACACAATCATCTTAGTGATATTGATCATTGATAAACTGTCACATCAAGGAAAAACTGATTGAGTTATTATCTAAGTAGAAAATAACCCTAATAAGCATTAAAGGAAACTATCAAAAGAAATAAATCAAATGTTGGTTTCTCTTAAATGATGATTTTGATTATAACAAAATGGATTAAGTGATTACTTATATATTTGTTAAGTATGCAACATTTCATATCAGTATGTATATCAGAAGGATGGAAATATTTTTTTTAAAACAAATCTACATATCAGAAGGTTCATCAGAAAGTTTTTTCAATGGAATACAAGTTTTGTTTTAAACCGTCAGAAGGAACTTTAGAGAGTTTATATGTCTTATTTGTAAAAAACTGCTAAAGAATGATTGACAGATCTGAACTAAATTGAAATATTCGAAATTTTGAAGACCTAGCTCCAATATTGAGTGTAATTTGGGTAATATACTCAATGTGTCTCACAAAGTTGGTTCAATATCTATAGGGATTTAATTTTGAATTAATGATCAAATTTTTGGAAGCTCATAAACTACATTTTGAACAAGAACGATTCAAACTTGGAAATTTAATTTACAATGAATTACATTTAAGAGAAAGTTAGTGTGCATAACATGAAGCAATTATAAAACATGTTTCAAATTTTTAAGGAGGTTGTCCAAGGAATTTTGAAGTTCAAAAATCATGTAGAATTCGAATGTAGCATCAATAGTATCAAATAAAGGATTTAGTCAACAATGGATGTTTTCAAATTCAAAATTCAAGATCAAGATAAACATACAAGTTGTTAGATAGTTAGGATTATCCTTTGAAGCAGAAATTTCAAGATTACTTCAAGAAATCAAAATTCAAATTGAACGGATTACAAGATAAACACGAGCTGATATGTTTCACATATTTTGGATAAACACAAGCGGATTTCACGCACAAGATCTGGAACGAAGTTATTCATTTTCTCTTCTAGCCGTTGGAGTAAATAAGATTAAAAAGAGAAAAACAAGACAGAGAATAATACATTTTGTGAGAAAAACAAAAGAAGCAAGCAGTGATCAAAGCATTCTTATCGTGCAAATAATGTCATATTTTTTAATGTTCTTTCTTGAACAAAGTATTTGAGGAAATTTATTTTTTTTTTATTCCTCTGATTTGATTTTATAAAATTAGTGTGTATTTGAGAGTTATAAGTAGGCTCGTAGATTGATTGCTTAGGAGAATCAAGCTGAGTGAATTGTAGTCAAAGAAAATTGGCAAGAACTTCTTGTAACTTTGTTGAATTGATTGGATAGTGAAACACAACCGGTGTGGAATACCAGGACCCTGGTTTGGAGCTAGAAGAGAGGATTGACGCTCAAGGCGGAACCTCTATAATTCGACTTTGCACTCTCTACTCCCTTATATCTTTTTAATTTGTACAATTTTATTTTGTGTTTATATCTTGTGATATATGCTCAGAAGGTTTATCAAAGAGTAACTTGTTTGTACTGTCTTAATCAGAAAGTTGATCAGAAAGTGTTTGACATATATTTTCTTGATCAGAGAGTTAGTGTAAACGTTAATCTGGAGGTAAAATTTTGAATTAACTTTTGATTTTTCATGAGCTTAAACCAATCATTTTGATCCGAATTCTTGTTTAAGATTTTTATTTTTTAAGTTTATTGTTTCAAGAAAGTTTCAAAGCCATTTTAGTTGTATAATCAAGTGGTATGAATTTTGTTTGATATTTTAAAAGTAAATTTTTATAACCAATTCACCCCCCCTCTTGGTTATCTTTTCGGGACCAACATCAAGAAAAATAAGCAAGTGCGTGATCCAATAGTCTAATTACATTATATTAGTAGACATCCAACCTACCCTCTATGTGCAAATAGAGATAAGATTTTGTATTCAATACTAATATATGCACACACACAGTGAAAGAAAATAAAACACTCAGACAAAGGTATTATTGAATTTTGTAATATATACATATATAAACATAAAGAGAATAAAGAACTTAAATATAAATATTATTGAGCAAATAAGTCATAACAAATCACTTAGATAATGGTCTTAGTGAATCAACTTGTTAATGATAGCACAAAAATGTCATATGTAAAATATATATTTATATATTTATTTTTTACAATTAGAGAACACTATTCATTTATAATAATATATGTATTTTTTGGTTAAATTCCAAAAAATATCTTTAGAAAAACTCTCAGTAGTTCATCTCAATAGATTTAGATATAGTATTAAAGATTTATAAGTAAGTTTATGGAATGATGAGCATTTAGAGTCCAAAGTTTCTTTATCCTCTTAATTATATATAGATATGAACAATTTAGTAGACGCACACCCACACTGCCCTTACAGATATTAATAAAATAAAATAATCAAATTGAAAACAACAATAGTACTAAGTTAAATAACACGTACAAACATTAAATAGATATAGGAAAAAAGCTGTATTTCATGAGGTTTGTATACAGAACCAGAATACTTTCTTTATAAGAAAGGAGATAATTTATTCGTATTTTTTTAAATAGTTTATCATGCATATCTCATGAAAAGAAATATTTATATGCTAAAAGTATATTGCCTAAATTTGGTAATGATTTATGTATAATCTTTTTCGTTGTTTAACAAAGAAGTAATTACCTTAAAAAAAACTCCTTTCTCCTTATACAAATGCTCCTCTCTCCACCCTCAAGAACGTGAACAAAAAAAGTGAAATGTAGTTGAAAGAAAAAATCAATATTGTGCAGAACTAAATGACTAAGTAACAAAAAGGGGAAAAAAATGAAAATGAAAATGAAAATGAAAATGAGGGCATAAACTCTGTGCTGCTTTCACGTTCTTTTCACATGACTAAAATCTCAGTTGGCAAATATTCTCATTAATTAATTGCAAAATGCTCAATTACCATTAAGGAATAAGTTAGGAGTGCTTATGTGAAGCATAAACTATGTTTGTCAAGATAAAAGACAAAGATTAAAGATGTACAATATGGTGAACCAAAAGGTTGAATTTGATTAAAAAAAAAAAAGATAAATTGTTATACAATAAAAAAATACAATACAAAACTTAAAAAAGAAAAAAGAATTGTACAATAGCAAGTTCACCTTACTGTTACTTACATTATCACATCCCAAATCACATTGATTACCTAAAAAAAGGTGAAAATAAAAAAAAAAAAAAGCATAAGTATACCTTTTTTTTTTTACACAGAAAATGAATATGTCATTTCAATAACGTCATCACTCTATGTTAGGGTTTATATATCAAAGTATGTTAAAAAATAATAATAATCAGAAAAATGCCTCTCAAAGTTTGAGCATCCCTAGAGAAAGAGAAGGTAGAAAACGAAGTATTAAAAAAACGCGTGTAAAGAAATTTAAGAAAAATAAATAAATAAAAGCTATTCAAATATTTGATAAATTGTGAAATATTGATGAGTCATTTATCTTACTATATAAAACGTTAAGTTTTTTAAATTACTTAAAATATTAATAATTTTCATAAAATATATTATAAAAATATACAATAATTTAAATGGGGCAAGTCTTCACGTGATCACAAAAAAGAATTGGGTTAATATTATAAGTGTTGTATGAAATTTTTTGAAATCTTTAATTAATCACCTCAACTTTTATTTAGTTAATTTACTACCTGATGGAACTTTTTCTATCATAATAGAAATATACCTAAACAAAATTTCGTTATAGTAAAATATCTAAACTTTTTAAATCTTTTACCCATAATACCTACGGACGGATTATGTCCATTTTCTGTCTTAGTGCTGACGTAGCAAGCAAACCCGATTAAATTATTGTTTCTCCATCCACATAAGCAATTTATTTTATTTTTTTATTTTCTTTTTCACTTTCGCTTCTCTCTCTCTCTCTCTCCCCTCTCTCTTCTTCTTCTTCTTCTTCTTCTTCTTTCGGCTTCTTCTTTATCTTTTTCTTCTTATCCTTCTTCAAATAAAAAAATGAAATTGGAAGTGCAATGACTCTTCTGCTACTTAATTTTCTTTAACATATTTCATCAATATGTATTAAATGTGATGAGGATATTTGAGACTAGAATTTTCCCCAAGAAGAAAAAAAGAACATAGCTTTTACCATTACATTCATCTAACATTAATATTTTTTATATTGATTAATTAATTTTCATGAGCTTTAAACAAAAAGAAGAAGAAGAAGAAGAAGAATCCCTTTGTTCACTTAACAATATCATCTTCAACCTCTTGATTGAGAGGGATATAACAGCCATTAAGAACCCATTTCGAGCTCTTATTCTTATTACTTTACCAAAAATCAAGCACATGGGAAACTACACACACAATAAAAAGCTTCTGCTCTATCTAGAACCATCCAAAAACAATCGAGTTCAAAAGTTGGATCGCCATGAACAACTCAAACAACAAAAGATTAAAAGCAGCATCTTTGATGTCCTTAGGATCTCTATAATGGATTTTATCTACAAATCTTTATAAGCGATTTCTAAAATTAAAAAAGAAAAAAGAAATGCTTGAAACCAAGCTTTCTCTCTCTGCAATCGAGGTCAAGAACTCTTCACTCTTTCTCTAACTTTCTATCATAACCACCGCATCTCAGCTTAACCACTACAAAAAAAAAAAAAAAAAACTTATATGTCTTCCAAAACCCGTAAAACCACCACCTTCCTCTCTCTCTCTCCCCTCTCCTCTACACTCTTCTTCTTTTTATTTATTTATTCTTTCACTTTCGTTTTCTCTCTTTCTCTCTCTTCTATACCCTCCTCCTCCTTCTTCTCCTTCTCCTCTCCTTCTCCTTCTTCTTCTTCTTCCTCCTCTAACCAAAACCTCCAAAAAAAAAGGATCCCAAATAAATTTTATAAATCCACACATCCAATTTTGTTTTATGGTTCTTTCATGATCGGTTTGGTAAGTTACAAAGTTTCCAACTTTGTAATTTTTAAATATTAATTTGGAGGAATATTATGGGGTAATTCGTAGTTTATTTATTTATTTTATTAGATGAGGAAGTCATTAAAAAATATCCCAAGCACTATTGCTGTTTTGGGGTTTGTTTTAAGGTGATGATAAGAAAAAAGGTAGTGATGAAAATGAGCTAAAACAGCATTAGGTATGTGAGTTTATAAAATTTTGTCCAGGATTTTTTTTTTTCTTATTTGGGGTCAAGGTAAAAAGAAGAAAAAGAAAAAGAAGGAGAAGTAGGAGGAAAGAGAGAGGAGGGAGGGAGAGAGAGAAGGGAAAGTGAAAAATGAAAATAAAATAAATTGTCGATATGGATGGAGAAACAATATTTTAATTCGGTATGCTTACCACATCAGTAAATTGATGGAAAAATGGATGAAATCCATCCATAGATACCATGAATGAAAGATTTAAAAACTTTAAGTATTTTCTTATAACGAAATTTTGTTTAAGTATATTTCTGTTATGATAAAAAAAGTTCAGATACCATAAGTGAAATTTTCCTGTAAAAAACACTGCGTAGTTCAACTTCGTTACTTTCGTATGTCTAGTTGGCATTAATAACCTATAACAACTAGACATGTGTCCATGGTCTTACAAAAAATGAAACAATTTACACCCACCATCCTCTTCCTCCTCCTCCCTCCGTCTCTTTCTCTCTAAAACTAGATAAAACCCACCACTCTCTCTCTCTCCAAATCAAAAAGAAAAACCTCTCAATTCCTCCTCCTCCTCCTTCTTCTCTGAACTATCTTTCTCCTTCTCCTTCGCTTCTCTCTCTAAAACCAAACATAACCCGTTATTTTCTCTCTATAATTCCAGTATCCACCACTACATTTCACATCATCAAAACTACACAAAACCAATCTCCTAATTCTTTATTTACCCAAAGCTAAAGGTTAGCAAGCCAAGTAGCGGTGGAAGGATTAACATATGAGATTTTATTGAGTGTTGTGTGCCATTTTCCATTAATTGTTACAAGAGGCTTGTTTTTCAATACATAAAACTTAGTCATATTGATTGACCCATAATGAAAGGATCCCTGAGGACTTAAATAAGAACCGCTACCTGTTACCTTTGAAAGCACTCTCTTAGGGTTTTCAATTTTGCCTCAACGATAACTGCCCAAAGGATTGGGTTCAATTTTGGGTTTTTGAGATTGGCATGTCAAATATTGATGAAGATATTCATTTGGGTGGGCCAAGTACATGTGGCGCGTCATTATTTGTCATTAATGCCAGATGGAAGTAATGGAGTTGAACCACTTGGTGTTTTTTACTATGAAAAGTTTCATCAAGTAATAAATTGACTAAATGAAACATGAGGTAGTTAATTAAAGATTTAGGTAAAATTTAGGTAGCATCTATAGCATTAGCCAAAAAAATTATGTTATGAATGATAAAGTTAAAGCCGTAAGGAAGTCAGATGTACTAATAAATTTGAGAGTTTGTTAACATAAGTGGACTTAAGCATACTTGAAGATATAGGGGAGTGTATTATGGGCTAAAGAACACATTTATATAGCCAAAAGGAAATAGTTAACAGTAAACAACAACAATTAGATCAGGCAACTGAAATAACGGTTTACAACCTCCAAAGGAGCGATGATATATAAGAGACATGAACAAAACAAAAGGGAGTCAGCCACGATTTTACTAAAGCTAGATCTTTCTTTTCTCTTCCTTCTTCTTGGAGTTGTTGGACTTCCAAAACTAGTAAGACCACTTTCATACCTTGTTCATATCTTGCACTATACACAAACATAAACCCTAAAGTTAGATATTTATATCATAGAGAAATTACAAGAAGAAATACACAGATCTATGTTTTACCAATCGTAGTTTACAAAATAAAGAATACAACTTCAAACCCTATTCTTGATGTGTATAGTTAAGGAAGAAGATGGGAAAGAGAACGTACCTGAGTCATGTAACTGATCTTTCAAGAAGCATATTCTGAGGTTTACTTTTCTTAACCTATTGCTTTTGTTGCACTGTCGAATAAGACATTGTATGTTGTTGTTGTTGGGTTAGCTTGATTTGTAAATTGGACTAGACTATTCTGGTTGGGCTTGAATGAATTTTTTTTTTCTTAATAAAAGTGGTGTTTCTAAGCTATGACTGTATTGTTTGGTGCTTTCATTGAGTGTTTCTTGTGAGAAAATGGCAAAGAATACTAGATCTTATACTAAGTTGCAAGACCATATTGACCAAAATAGCATGAGTATAGATAAGGTGATGAATGAGATGCAAGATTCAAAGAAGTCAATGAATGATAATATTAATGTGCTTTTACTGCAAATGAATACAATCTCACAATCTATCAATAGTAATTAGGCATTTGGTGGAAACTAAACTAGAACATCATCATTTTCCAATAATCAAGTGTTTAGACACGATTAAGGCAATATACGTCACATTAAATTGGAGTTGCCCAAGTTTAGTACAGGAGATCCCACTCAATGGTTGTCTAAAGCAAGTCAATTCTTTAATTTTCATAATATGCATGAAACAGAGCGTCTCAATTTAGCTTCTTTTGCTTTAGAAGCTAAGGCATTAGATTGGTGTCAGTGGATGCATAATAATCATTTGATTTGTAATTGGGAGCAATTTACATATGCAATTAAGTCATGTTTTGGACGTTCATAATTTAAGACTTACAAGGAAAGTTGGTTAAATTGACTCAACAAGGTATTGTAGAAGAATATCAGAGTAAATTTGAGAGCTTGTCAAATAGAATAAGTGGGTTATCGGAAAGCTTTCTTCAAAGCTATTTTATCTTAGGTTTGAAAGTGTTAATTCAACAAGAGCTTTTAACATTTCAACCTACTAGTTTATTGCATGCTATTAGTTTAGTAAAGTTATATGAAAGTAAATTATTTCTCTATAATCTCATTTGACTTCAAAAGCATTCAATTTCATTAATACTGACAAATGTATGTTTAAAGTTGATGAAAATGGAGGAAAATGATTGTTAGCCACACCGACAGTTAAATCAGAACAAGGAGTATCATAAAGTAAAATTTTGCTAGTCTATAAATGTCGGCAGCAAAATTGATGGCTAGAAGAGAAAAAGGTTTGTGTTACAATTGTTATGAGAAACATCACAAACATCATGTATGTGAGGCAAAGTTTTTGTTGTTAATTCAACCTGAAGAGGAATTGTTTGTAGAATATCCACTAGAAAATAATGAGTAATATGAGTTAGAGATTGTTGATAATAAGGATGACATTGAAATTAGTTTTCATGCTATGTCTGGTGTTGTTTCTTCTAAAACATTTCGAATGAAAGGATTGGTGGGATCAACTCCCCTTTCTATTCTTATAGATTTAGGTAGTACACACAACTTTTTACAAGCTCATGTTGCAAGACAATTAAATATACCAATTTTGGTTATTCTTAAATTTCGAGTGATGTTTGTTAATGGAGATTTCTTGGAATGCTTAGGTGTTTGCAAGAATATCACACTCTTTCTTTAGGACCATTGTTTCACCATCTATTGTTATGTCATTTTGATTAAAAGGGCCAGAACTTGTGTTAAGAGTGGACTGGTTGACATCTTTAGGACCAATTACTATAAATTATTGTACTTTAACTATGTCTTTTTAGGTTAAAGACAAAATGGTCACACTTTAGAATGTAAACCAATTGATTGGATAGAGTTTACAAGTAGCACAATTAAACAATTTGATTGCTTTAGATATTGTAGGGGCTCTAAAGAGTGATTCTTCTATGGAATTCATTGACAATACAGCTAAAGATAATATATTAAGCAAATTTTCGGAGGCCACAACAAGTCCTTCATCATTGCCTATAGAGATAATTCGATTTAGTTCTTTATATGGTAGACAACCTCCAAACATAGTTGATAATGTTCCAAGAACTAATATGCCAACTGAGAATAAGAAGTTGCATACTAGTAATTGTATAAGCAATGGAGTTGCATGTTTGTTCTCTACTAAAAACTTTGGGCAATTTAAACAACAGTAAGTTAATTGTTCTTTCTTTCACCTTAAGGACAAGGTGATTTCTTTAACAGGGGAGAAAATTGTTTTGAATGATAGAGTTAAAGTTGAAAGGAAGTCAGATGTACCAGTATATTTGAGAGTTTGTCAACATAAGTGGACTTAAGCATACTTAAAGATACAAGGGAGTGTATTATGGGATAAAGAACACATTTATATAGCCAAAAGAACATAGTTAACAGTAAACAACAACCATTAGATTAGGCAACTGAAATAATAGTTTACAACCTTCAAAGGAGCGAGGATATAGAAGAGACATGAACAAAACAAAAGGGAGTCAGCCATGATTTTACCAAAGCTAGATCATTCTTTTCTCTTCCTTCTTCTTGTAGTTGCTGGACTTCCAACACCAGTAAGATCACTTTCATACCTTGCTCATATCTTACATAATACACAAACATAACCCCAAAGTTAGATATTTATATCATAAAGAAATTACGAGAAGAAATACATAGATCTATGTTTTACCAATCGTAATTTACAAAATAAAGAATATAACTTCAAACCCTATTCTTGATGTGTATAGTATAAAGAAGAAGATGGGAAAGAGAACGTACCTGAGTCATGTGACCGATCTTTCAAGAAGCATATTCTGAGGTTTACTTTTCTTAACTTGTTGCTTTTGTTATACTGTCGGATAAGACATTGTATGTTTTTGTTAGGTTAGCTTCATTTGTAAATTGGACTAAACTATTATGGTTATTGGGCTTGAATCATATATTTTTTTTTTATTAATAAAAGTGCTGTTTCTAGGTTTTGACTATGTAAAATTATTCCTTTCCATCTAGTTATGCTGCAATTTATTTCTGTGTTTTCTCGTTTATTTGTTTAAAAGTCTGTTTGGATGATCTATTTTTCATTTATATCTTATCTGTATTTGATTCGTAAGCTCTATTTATGAGTAAAAATGTTTGTTTTTTTATCTATATCTGTTTTTTATAAATAATCTGATTAAAACATATATAAAACAGATGCTAAACTAATATCAAACCAACAAACCAAATGCACCCAATATATCTGGAGAAACCAAAATATCTTGTAATAGCTTGTTTCTATTTTGTTATAAATTGTGAATCACATATCAAGGGGCCCATACACTATCACTTTTTCTTATCTGACTGCTTTAAAGACCTACCAAAACAATAGAATATTGTTGTGGATTGACTCAATCGTACCCACTAATTTTTAGAATATATATTGGGTGGATTAAGTGAGGGGGAAATTATTGGCTTAAGTTGCAAAGTGCGACATAATTTTAGGACGTGAGTAAATCGGTCATCTCTATATAGTTACCACAATTGGATAGAAAAAAACTACCAAAATACAATCGACTTCCTACATACCAAAATCGGACAAAGTTATTATAATGTAATGAATTTACCATAATATGATGATAAATAGTATGACACATGAGTAGGCCTAAGCAATATATACTTACCATAATGCAACAAACTTACTAGAATCTAACAATAATATTACATACCACAATTAGACAAACTTACTAAAATGCGACGAACTTACCACTTCAAAGAGTTAATGTACAATCAACCTATCAAAATACAATAAACTTACTAAAATTAGACAAATCTACCACTAAACACAATCGCACAAACTTACTAAAATGTGACGAACTTACCACAATATTAAAAATTTTTATTTTAATTGGACGATCAATTTATTTTTATCAAACGATTCTGCTTGTGTCCTAAAATAAGGTCGCCATTTGGCGACTTGAGTCAATACCATCCCATAAGGCAGGTAGATTGTATATTTGTTTAAGTACTGCAAATAAATGAACTTGATTTAATGGTCTCATTTGTATTTATATTTGTTATTTATATCTAATATGTATTTTGTCTATTTGATATATTTATAAATAAAATTTTTTTATTTTTCATCTTTATTTATTTTTTGACAAACAATTTAAACTAAAACAATGATGTACCATCCGTATGCCAACAAACCAAAGTTGCAACGTCTAGTTTTAAAATAAATTTGGCATTTTATCTTTTTTTCCAAAGAGAATAACTGAATTTTAAAAATAGATTAAAAGAAAAAAAGATCACAGTATGGCAACTAAATAAAGAGATGGCTAGCATTTACAAATAGACGCGTTTTTTCAATAATGAGAAATTGAAATATCCCTTTTGCAATTTTAATTTTTTTTATTGAGAATAAAAACCAATCTTTAACTAATATAAATATCACCAATGCCATTATAATTTAGTGACATCCAATTCAGATCCTTATCTTTAAGAAATCGAGTTCGATTCTTCGTATTAGCGCATTGTAATAGCTCTATGTGGCTATGTTGTAATAGCTTTTATAGCTCATCGAAAGGGGAAAAAAACTAATATAAATATCCACTAAAAAGCTGAATAAAATGGGAATAAAAGGGTGAATTTCACTAAAGTACCTAGACAAAAAGTTATTTACTTCATGAATTATAATATTTAAATAAGTTTTAATTCTAAGTTTATAATAGATGCCTTTAAATGACTACCTTAGTATATAAAGTAAGTTTCTCTTTATAGTCTTACAATGTCATTGAGCTGGAAAAGTCTTTAAGGAGCATAGTTGGTTCCAGGTATATTGACTGTTAAGTAGCATAATGAAGGTCTTGAAAATATGAATAGGACCACGGGAACAATCACACATAGAAGGCTTGGCCAGTTCCAGCTGTAATGTTGTATCGGAACTTAAGGTAGGGACTCTCAAGTTCTACTCCAGATATACCTATTCCAACTAAATGACTTTGTTGTATTGGATTAACTGGAATAGAATAAGATTAAAAGTAAATTATAATTTTTTATTTTATAATTAAGAGTATTTTAAAAAAAAGGTTTTTAGGAGTAATGGCAATTCTTTTTGTACTGAGAAAAAATAAAAATTTCTTATTTATTCCATGTTATATCTAGGGTTGTGTAAAAAAATCGATGAAACAAAAAAAATTGAACCGAAACCGTAAAACAAATTCGAAAAATATGGTTAACTGGTCCATTGGTTTTGGTTTAAGATCACGGTTTTTATTTTTTTTTTTGTTTTAGGTTTCGGTTTCGGTTTCGGTTTGATACTATAAAAAACCGATGGTTAATGGTTAACCGTTTCAATATTTATAAATATATTTTATATATAATTTACAAATATACATAATTATTTTAAAATATATATACACACACATATGATTTACATATATATATATATATAATTTACTAATGTTAATATTCATTGGATTTCAATTAAAATACTAGTTTCCTATGTATGATGGAGTTAATATGGTAACTGATTTGGTTTGATTTTATTGATAATGATACATCCAAAGATTTGTTTCTTCCCTTTTTCTTAATTTGATTTTTTTTTAGCTCTTGTAATATATATATATATATATATAATTTAAAGAAAAACTCTATGATAAAAGCTAAGAAATAAGGTTTGTTGGAATTATCAATTTGATTTGTTAAAACCATTATATTAAATGGTTAAAAACCGAAAACCGAATAAATTAATCGAATAAAACGGTTAACCGTTAAATTACCAATTCCATTTCAATCAACTAAACATAATATTACTTTATTTGGTGCTTGTGTGGTTTACCTTATTCCATTGACGGTTCTAACAAATATTTATCCTTAAAAAAATATGGTTCTATTAAATATTTGTCCTTAATAAATATTTGTGCTTAGTTTTATTTGGATGACCGAGAGTATAGTTAGATATTGGCTTGACCTTCATTGATCAATATTTGATGCTGTTGTGAGTGGAGTGATTTGGTTGATTAAAGATGACTTTGGACTTGTATTGAGTATTGTATATGTATAATTTGAGTATGGTAAATTTCACGGTTTCATTATTAATTTTAATGAAATCGATCTCGTTGACTATATAACAGTTATATTATACTTAATCATAATCGAATCATTATAATAATAATTGATATTTTAATTTAACTGAACAATCTTGTTGACATGAGTAATAAGGTATCACAGTTTTTGCGATCTTAAAACCTGTCGCAATGCAACATTCAATTAAAGATAAGAGTTGATTGTAACTTATGGACTAGAATTACATATGTAGACATGTACCTGGTACGATATCTATATATGAATGGTACGATATCTATATATGATTGTGGTGACAATCCAATAAGCCTGAGATCGAATTAAAGTTAGCCCCGTGTAGCGTAAGTAATTGATTGTTCCAGCCACGTCCGGGATTCGCAGGACACGCCTCAAGCCATTGTCAGCTCGTCCTAATCGATGCGTCCAGCACCTCAGCCAGTCCACGTCCGCACAAGAAGTCGTGTTGTTGGAGTCCATGCAAGGCTGAGGCCCACGTGCCGAGGAAGATTAGTCCACGTCCACCCGATGCCAATTAAAATGCACATTCCAATGGGTAAAGGCCACCAGAGCATCACGAAGGGACAGGTCCATGCACCAAAAACATTACCGACGAAACGAATTTAATAAAAAAGAAAGAAAAGAAAAATTGATTGACTTAGTCTAATTCCGCCATTATAACATCAAAATAAATAAATAAATAAATAAATAAACTGTCAATGGAGCGTCAAAATCAACCCATAACCTACATCTATAAATATAAGTTTTAGAATAAATACAAGAACCAAGTGTTATGTCAAGTTTTTGAAAATTATTTGTGCATATATTCTATAGCTTTTATTGCTAGGGAACATGGTAAGAATATATGTTTTCTCAATCAAATCATCTATTCAATTATTTAATTATTAAAATAAATATCATAATCAGTATATTAACTATTTTAATAATATAATCACGATCAAATAAGAATTGAACCATTTAATAATAAAAAAAATTACACAATAAAATTTTATCATATTTCACATCATTGAAATGCAACATATATTTATATAATGAAAGTATGTAAAATTCTATTGTTTCGTCATTAATTTTGATAGAATAGGCTCCATCACTATCCAAAGGCTTACACCATACTTAATCATGATTGAATAATTAAAATAATTAATATTTTAATTACTATATTTATTTTAACAGTTAAATGGTTGACTGGATGGTCTGTCAACGAGACAATAGAGGATCCCAATATGTTACGTTTGGTATACTAAAATGAAACCGGAATGGAATTGCGATTCCGGCTTCCATTACATTCTTTAGGTTCGAATACACTTTTAGATGGAATTCAATTTCACCTCGCCTTGTCATTCCATTTCATTTATTAATTATTCTTTTATCTTATCACATATTTGTATTTGCTACTAAGGATAATTTTGATAAATATATTTTACAGCCATTTTAATCCTTTCCATGACATGTAATCATCCAAATATAAAAATAGATTTATCATTTTAAAAGTCATTCCATTTTAATCTAATTCGATCAAACCCATTCAATTCTAATCTAACTCATTAGGAAAGATTCCTGTATATCAAATGAAATATAAACGTAATTCAGGATCACGTGTGTGGGAACCCATTTAATTTGATTCATCAATTTCAATTTTTGATTATTAAATATATTTTAAAAAATGATCCAAGTGTGGTCATATACGATTTACCAGATTACGACACCATTAAACAACAGGAAAAAATCATAGATCGGGACTATCCAGTGATGCTTTTCACTTCCGCGGGCCACCCACCGACACTCCGCACGCTGATTCCTTCCTTCAAATTAACCCCGCGCAATCAACAAAATTAACGGCTTCTCTCTCTCTCTTTCTCCCCCCTTCTCCTTCTCCTTCTTCTTCTTTTCTCCTAGTCAATTCGAAGTCTTAGATCTGAAAATTTAAAGCACAAAACCCAACAAATGGGTTCTCTGCCCGCATTCTCCACAGACATACCCACACCAAAAGATCCCAAGATCGACGAAACCACCTTAACAAACCTCTTCAAATCCCAGCAAAACCACCTCAATTACTTCTTCCAAAACCTCGACCTCTCTCAAGCCCTCTCCTTCACCCAAACCCTCTTGCACAAATCCTCCACCAATGCGACCATCTTCTTCTCCGGCGTCGGTAAATCCGGTTTCGTCGCCCAAAAGATCTCCCAAACCCTCGTCTCTCTCGGCATCCGATCCGCATTCCTCTCCCCTCTCGATGCCCTTCATGGCGACATCGGCATTTTGACTGATCAAGACGTTCTCGTCCTCTTCAGCAAATCAGGGAATACCGAAGAGTTGCTGAGGCTCGTGCCGTGTGCGAAGGCGAAAGGGGTTTTCTTGATCGGGGTTACGTCTGCGAAGGAGAATTTGCTGACGAATTGCTGTGATTTGAATGTGTATTTGCCGTTGGAGAGGGAATTGTGCCCGTTTGATCTTGCACCGGTCACGTCCACTGCTATTCAGATGGTTTTTGGGGATACCGTCGCGATTGCGTTGATGGGTGCTAAAAATTTGAGTAAAGAAGCCTATGCATCGAATCATCCAGCCGGCAAAATCGGCAAAACGCTCATTTTCAAGGTATAAATTTTTCAATTTTCTGTAGGTATATATCATTTGTTTTACATTGTTGCTAGCATGTTTGTTAAAATGACGAGTTAATTATAGGATTCTACTAAACGAGGCTTTTGGATATAAAATCTTTTTAAATGTCTGGCATTTTGCTCAAATCATGAACGTTTAAACAAATTTAAGATTTCACTGATTCTGTATTTATAGATTCCAGGTAGAATCGCGAGTTTGACAAACTTGTTGCTAGTATTCATGTGATGAAACGCTGTTGGTGGTGCTTTGGTTTTTGCCTGATGATGGCTAATCCCAATAGTCACATTTTGATGTTATTTCAAAAAGATACATTATGAGAAAACCTACTTCAACATCCAGACAGGTTGTCCTATTTTTTCATTTCTTACATATACTGTATTCTATATCATCAGGTAAGGGACCTTATGAAGAAGCAGGACGAACTTCCAGTTTGCAGAGAACATGACCTTATAATGGATCAGCTTGTGGAGCTGACAAGTAAAGGATGCGGATGCCTGCTCGTTATAGATGAATCTTATCACTTGATTGGAACATTCACTGATGGTGACCTTCGGCGCACGCTAAAGGCTAGCGGGGAGGGAATCTTTAAACTCACTGTTGGAGAAATGTGCAACAAGTACGTAACGAATTGAGAGATGATTTATTAAGACCTGCTCACAGTAGAGATGTGCATTATATACATGATTGAATTCCATGTATTTTTCGAAGATCAGCTGGGACCAAGCTTTCCTATTCTTGAAATATGTTTTTGTCATGAAAACAGGCATACACATATGCCCTTGAAGTTATTACTTGTTAAAAATTACTTACTCTATGTTTGATATCATCAGGAAGCCAAGAACCATCGGTCCAGAAGCAATGGCAGTGGAAGCCATGCAGAAGATGGAATCACCACCATCTCCAGTGCAATTTTTGCCGGTGGTTGATCATCAAGACATCTTAATAGGCATTGTCACATTGCATGGATTGGTCTCAGCTGGTCTCTAGATTGTTGTACCTTTATATTTATGTTATTCCATTTGCTATACTGGAAAGAAGGCCGCTTATATGTCTAGATTTTGTTATTAGCAATGCGATTCTTTTTGTAATTTATTTGTGTACGTAGTGGTTAGCCCCTGGCATGGGGTAATATAGGTCATTACATATGTATTCTTTCAGTTTCGAAGTGGAATTATGATTTTTTATTTGAATATATTGATTTGGTATCATTCTGACATCATTTTCAAACCAAACTATTAATAAACCGATATAGATATAGTACCGATGAAAAACTGACAGTTTTACTCATAAATTAAACTAATACCTTCGATAATCCAAACAGGTTAGTAGCCTTTGTTTGTAGATAATTATTTGAAAACTTGAAACGGGCAAATGATAAGGATGCTCTTAAAACTGTTGCTCAGTTTTTATATGATGTGAAGCACAAAGCATGACTCTGTGCCCAGCGAAATCCATCCCATAGGTGTGTTTTGTATATCACAGGTTCCAGTGGCATGATATAATTTCTCATCACATGCAAGATGTTATGGTCCAAGTGATGGTGGCGTGCAAAGGCCGCAGACCGCTTACTGTCCCTGCTCTTGAGCCGTAAGCTAAATCAATGCACACAATGCCTCCACGCACTGTGATGGTGATGCTTGCATTCAACCTGCAAGCAAGCAACTGTAAGCGAACGCAAAGTAACGATTTTCATTTTTTTTCTGCATAATGTGTAAGACTCCATACAAGTGAACGCTTGCACTCAATATATGCTAAACCAGTCAAATTGTGACACTCTTTTCCACCTATTTTGTTTATATCAATGTCATTTGCAAGATGAGCTTGAGCTTGGACCTGGGTGCGATGAACTACAACAACTGGCTAGTGATGCTAACATTTTGGCTAATTATGGCTTGATGTTGCCTTCAGTCTCCTAGTTTTGTCTTCCTTCTCCACACCCTTTATTTTTCACCAAGTACTTAGGTGTTGTTGATGTCCTTTCTACAATATGGTCTTTCATAGCTCGAATTGTGGTGAATCTAATTTTCATATGAGACGCTTGAACATGCTGCTGTACAATCTTTCTCATCAAGGTAGAGTGGCTTTAAGGCACTCAGGTGTAATGCCAGATGGTTTTCAATGATATAAGCAGCTCTGATCCTCGAAATGGTAGGTACTACGCGAACATTCTTCTTTATTAGTTGCTTTGTCCTTAATCCTAAAAAATTTATCCACTTACAGAGAATTCTTATGAAGATTTCATCTACAACACCATTTTTTTCCCTTTTTGGATCGGCATTTCTTACCTACCGTTTCTTCACGTGCTTGGAAGTTTAAGATATGCTTTTGCAACTTTTGCATTCTCCGAGTGATCCTAGAATAAATTGATGTAGGTCACTTAGGCTTTTTCCTTGTAAATAAGCTTGCCACATCATAAAATTACAATCTATCATAAGATTTGGTACCATGTCTAAAACAAATGAGCGTACCCAATCCATTGATATAATTCTATTAACACAAGAATATATAAGAAAAAATTATGCACAGTATCAAATTTGATACTTAAACTTTACACGAAAATTCAATTTGGTATGTGAAATTTGAATTGATCAATTTAATACCTATAGTATGAGAAAAAGGAAATTAATATATACATATATTTTTAAAAAACTACAAAAATGTCACTATGATGAAAATAATCCCAAAATTAGGCAAGTTAACCTCACCTCTTAAAGAGATGAGGTCATAGTGACTGACCTTGTCTCTTCAAAAGACGAGGTTCTTTATGTTACACCAGCCTTGTCTCTTGAAGAGACAAGGTTCATTCTATCCTCGTCTCTTCAAGAGACGAGGTTATTGTATTTTACAGTGACCTCCTCTCTTGAAGAGACAAGGTTGTCTACTTTACAACTCGATCACCTCGTCTCTTAAAGAGACGAGTTTAAGTTGTCTATTTTTGGGATATTGTATCATATGGAGTGATTTGTGAAATTTTTTTGAAAAAAGTTACCATTTTCCCCTTAATCTTATAGCTCACTTGAGTCCGATAGAGGTTGGATCAAGATATTTTAAGAGAGTAAGGCCTACAAAACAAAAAGTTGGTTAGTGATGCATCGCTCGTGGGCCCAACTTGACCACTCTGATAGGTGGCCTATGAATCGAATACAAAAGATAGTTTTAGTACAACATTACCATTTCCCTTAGAGGTAGGTAAGTATTTATAGGTGGCCAGTTTGGCGGTTGTGTGCATCATGGCATCACAGGCCAGTGGTTGAGAAGGTAGTTGGCTGCAATCATGTGGGGTCATAGGATGGACCCACTACTCTATTATTGTGTGTCGAATCCAGCCGAGTGAACATGGTAAGTGGCATACAAGTTAGCACCGACCAATTACCTAAGTCATGGTTGAATGCAAGGTGAGGAGTCACATTTGTGTGGTTAAGGCCTTATGTTGTAGAGTTCATGATTAGGATTTGGGTCTGATGGAGTGGCCCCGATTCACTTGTGGTCAGGCTTCACTCAGATGACCCATGTTCCAATTTAGACCATCAATAATACCTAATTAAACTTTTTGTGACTAATTTTACTATATCACCTAATGCTGTCTGTTTTATTTACTAACATGGAAAAATCAACCTATTGGTACTAGAAAACATTAAGAGAGGTAGTAAACATGCAATGATAGTTTTTTTTTTTTTTTTACACATCAATAAATAGAACAAATAGTGTTAAAGTTATAGTAAAATAGTCATAGAAGTTTGATTGAATATTAAACTGATCATTTTAAAATTCCAGTACCAAAGTGAATTTCCATGTAAAGTTTAGGTATAGAATTTGACATCTACCCAAAAAATTAATACAAACAAAACCAAGCTTCAAACAATTTTGAGTATGTGTCTAGTTAGAAAAAGAAAAGAAAGATTAAAAGAAGTACATTCTACTGTGTCTAATATTATTAATTAAGAATATTTGTAAGGTAGTAACGTCGTCGAATAGAGTTTAGGTTTTAAGATGGACACAAGCACGGGCGGACGTAGGATTACACGATTAGGGTAGGTCGAATCTTAATTAAGTGAATCTTAAAATTATTTATCAAAATTCACTCGCTATTACAATTATGTTAAATTTTATATATTTATGAGAATTTCATAATGATTTCAATGTGATATTTTTTAAAACTTCTTGCAAAAACTCAATCAAAAAATAATTAAGAGTATTAGTGCGTTTCATAAGAGATGGCATATATGTCACTTGAAAACTAATTATTAATAAAAAAATATAGAATTAATATTTATATAAATTTTGCTTTTAATAAAAACAAATCTTAAAATATATCTATATAGGATATTTATTCAATATTTATGTTCATTGTCTTAACATTACATATAGAAAAAAATAATGTTACTAAGTTAAATTATATAATTAATGTGTAATATGATTGCTTTTAACACAAATAAATCATAAAATATATATAGATAAGATAGTTATTCAATAATTCATGTACATTTAAATAACATTAATTGAAGAAAAAAAAGTTACTAAATCAAATTATATACTTAGAGTGTAATAAGATTTGACTGTAATATGAATAATAATAATTATCACCTATGGTATACTTTGAAGATAAAAAAAGTTGTTTCCAAGAATTTATTTAGTTTGATAATTTTATGATGAAAGAATTTAATGTTATTAGTCATTGTGAAAGGAAAAATTAAAAAGAAATATATATATATATATAAAGTAAAAAAAGTACTCCAATGGCATTTGAACCATGACCTTATGGATGCAAAAAAAGGTACATAATTATTAAACCACACTTAGTTTTGTATCTTGATTTTCTCTTTAATATAGATATATATATATATATATATATATATAAGTTTTTTCTTTTAAAAGCATTTAAAAATTTATTTTTTCCTGAATCTAGAGAAACCCCCACCTAAGATCCACCCCTAGGAACCTTCTATTGTACCAAAAGGAGCGAGTCTCAAAAAATTTAAAATTTACTTCATAACCTTAAATACCCACCCTAAACATACTTGACTTTATAAGATGGGACAGATTTAAGCTTTGATGGAATTATTCACTATTTTCCACATTAAGGTGGTGTCAAATCTCTTTCAATAAGTCTAATTCATAACAATAAAAAGTTTAGCATATGAACAATAAGTAATCTCCATTCGAAATCAAAGAATAGAGAGAAAAAAAGCGCCTAATAGATACTATGGCTACTAATTCCACTTTCATATCCATCTCTACTACTTCCTTTAAGTATTCCATTATTTATATGGCCTTAAGATGCTTAAGTTCATGAAAAATTAAGAAAGAATAAATAATGATTAAAAAAAAATGTGGCATTCTTGTGATTATAATAAATAAAGCTATTTATAGACGTTGTGAAGATGGGCCCTCATTTGAATCTTTCATCAAATAAAGTAAGGTGGAGATGATTGGCTATGTCTCTATTACAATCCTTAAAGAGATTTAGACTATTTATTTATGCAAGCTTGAACATTATGGCTATAAGAGAATCGACATTTAGTTGCTATTAGATTTGAGTGTTCAATATGACAAATTTGGTCTTTACGTTTTGCTTTTTTCTTTTATCCATGTAAGAGTCAAACATCTATTGATGATTCGGAGTCGATCATTATTGCTGCTAATGGGAGAAGAGAGTTGAATCTTATTGTGTTTGAAGAAGTGGGTTCATGATTACTGGTAGGTAATTTTGGTTAAAGGCTCCTTTGGTCCATTTTAACTGCCTTATGCCATGTGCGGATTTGCTCGAACCAAGGGTTGGTCTGTTTGAAGCCCATGATGATTGCTTCGGTCAGCACGAGTTTGGTTATCTCTCAACATTTTCATTGAAACATGTTAAAGTCGCCTGAATTCTTTAGGAAAGGAAGCTAACTTCCTAATTGTCTCTAACTAATAGTCTCTAAAAGTTTCATAATCTATGAGGATGTACTTGCTAAATTCTCTTAGATACACTTTTTCAAATAATTAGAGGGCAATTTATTTCTTAAGCTTATTCACTTTCCTAACCAATTATAAAACTACAACTATAGGCACTTCTACCCAAACTAAGTAAGATAGAGCCGCTTTCATAACTCTCTAGCCATCTATGTCAATTTATTCTCACATCTACTAGCTTAGGTATCAAATTAACCATACTACATAATCTCTTGGTCCATTAACTATGTTTTGTCTTGTAATCCTCAAACTAGCAAACTAAAGGCTTACTAGGCCTAACACATATGGATCATTGATCCAGTGGATTGATATTTCTACTCATGAAAATCAACTTTGAATAAGAACATACGCCTATTCTTATAGCTAGTAGCTTTTGACCATTCTTCATATGACTAAAGAAAAATGAACAAGGTCCTTTAGTATTTTGCTACTATTGCTACTTGAGTTAAACCTTCTCAACTTGGTTCAAACCTTCTCTTGTATGGAGGGTTTACTCCCTTTATATAGGAAGAGTTGAAATGTTGGTTTAACATGATGTATACAATAATTAACTACAAATATATGTTATTGTGGAGGTCAAAAACTGTAATATATGAAGTACACTAGTTCTATCTAAGATAGATAAGAGGTCATATGATATACTATACCTTATGAAAGCAATTTTTAAGAATTTTAAATTGTAACCATCCTATAGTACATAATACTTGAATCTTCCTAACACCGTTTGCCATTTAAGGGAGATAGAAAAAATAACAATTAAAAGTTTTTTTTTAATTTGAGTATTAAAATGATCAATTTAAAATTTAGATTCTAAATTAAATTTTCCTGTAAAGTTCAAGGGAACTTCTACCATCTAATTAATAGGACCACATAATTATTCATCTAACCATTAAAGTATATAATAAATTGATATATTAAGTATTTTAGTGGTGCGATTATTATTGGTTATTAATAGAGCAAATTGCAAAGAAAGGTATCAACTTTAAGGATAAGGTCATTTGAGATATTTAAGTTTTGTAAAGTTCATTTAAGGCATCAACGTTTAAAGATAATTTCATTTAAGATATCAATGTTTGAAGTAGTTAAAAAGACGAATCGATATTTCGCAAAATGAGTCAAATAAGGTATTAATAATTGACTATTGATGAAAACTGAATAAACTTTTATGAAAGCCAATCTAAACATTGATACCTTAAATGACCTATGCAAAACATTAATACCCCATTTAATTCACCTTACAAAACACTGATTTCTCTTTTTAACCATTTAAAACATTGATATCTTAAAAGAACCTACCGCAAACATTGGTACCTTTTAACATAATTTGCCTGTTATTAATATGAGCTATTAAACAGCCGATGAGACCGGCCCTATTCAAATATATGATAGGATCATAACATTTCCAAAGTTCAAGAATCAATTTTAACATTTTCCCTATTAATAAAACAAATTAACCATAGTTTAGTCAATTAAAGTATCCACATCCGAGGTTCTTTACATGGGTTTCTAGGTTTAGGATCTCATTTTTTTCGTCTTAGGGATGTAGCGGGTTCTTTGACTTTTTTGGGTCTCCCGTAAAGAACCCCAAAAAAGTGAGTTCTTAATAATAATAATAATAATAATAATACCGGAAGATTCATAAAAAAAATTGAACCTCAATTATTTGAGTAAACGAATGGCCCAATGTTCAATTACAACAATAGGTGTATTAGAAATGCTATAATAAGATTAAAAAAACCTAAAAGAAAACACAAAAGATTATAATTTAAGTTTTGCATATATAAGAGATTTAAAATATACAATTTATTGTACGATTATCATTTTTGCTAAAAGATATAATAGGATCAATAGTTATTAGAGAAGGAATCCAACTATTAGAAGATAATAAAATACTATATACATTAGGGTTTGCAAGTGGTGGTACCCTAGAGGAAAATGAGAATATAGAAAAAGACTTTAAAAATGAAATCTTGGAATCCTTATATTTACAAAACATAGATGAATTTCCACTAATAGAAAAGGAATTTTCAGATATTCAAAGGATTTATAGTATTTTAAAAGTAGGAGAACTGGAAATATACATACTTTTAAGTAAATTAGAGAAAGAAGAAATCATAGGAGAAAATCCAAAAAAAAAAAAACATTTGGAAAAGAATAAAATAGAGTGTAAATTAAAAATTAAAAATTTAGACATCACGATAAAAAGTAAAAATTAGAGGCTACTAACAATGATATACGAGAATTTTAAATAAGCATAGAAGAACCAAACAATTACAAGTAATTAGAAAGTCAAAATTAAGATATGAAGTCTAGCATTTATAGTAAGAAAACATAGTGAAATAGTAAGAGGAAAAAGTAGAATTGTAATAAACTATAAAAGGTCAAATGGTAACACAAAAGATGATTCTTATGATATACTAGATAAATCATAGCTAATAAATAGTACATGAGGAAGTCCATGGTTTGGCAAGTTTGATTGTAAAAATGGGTTTTGGCTAATTAGAATGACACCGAAAATATAGAATGGACTGATTTTCTATGTCCTTAGGCTATTATGAGTGGCTTTTTATGCATTTTGGACTAAAAAATGCTACTTCAATTTTTCAAATAAAAATAGATCTAATTTTTAACAAATATAAGGATTTTGTTTGTGTGTACTTAGATAGTATATTAGTACATTTTAAGGCTAGGAAAGAACATATTAATCATTTGAAATTTGTATTATCTGAATATATAGAAAACATAATTGTAATAAGTAAAAAGAAAGCATTCATGTTTATAAGAAATATAAAATTCTTAGGTACAAAAGTAAGAGATAGTAAAATGAAATTACAAGAACATATTAGTAAAAAGATTTTAGATTTTCTTAATAAGATAGAAGATACTAAGCAAGCATAACAATTTTTTAGATTGTTAAATTATGTTAGGCCATTTATAAAGAATTTAAGCAAATTAGTAGGAACTTTATATAGTAAATCAAGATTAAAATATTTCAATGAAGTGGATGAAAAACTAGTCAAAGAAATTGAAAATAGGGTAGAAACATTCCCACTATTAAATTTACTCTAGACTCAATTATTAATAGTAGAGACAAATGGATGTGAAAAAAAATGGTTAGCAATTCTGAAAGCAACACTCCACAAATAAGCACCAAAAGACAACAAATAAATTTATAGATATAGTAGTGGAAACTTTAAAGAAAGAGGAATTATTAGTAGTATAGATGTCGGATCGTTAGAAGTAACATATGGTCTAGATTGTTTTAGATCATTTATTTTAAATAAAAGAGAAATTCTAGTAAGAACAAATTGTGAAGTAATAGTAAAATTTCACAATAGCATGAATAACAAAAAAAAAAAAAAATACTAAGAGATGGTGTTGATTCCTATATAGAATAATAAATAGTGGATATAAATTAGTATATGAACATATTAATGGTAGTGACCAAAGTATAACAAATATTTTAAGTAGATTAAGAATTTGATTCGTGCTTTTGCAAGTTAAGATAGAGAAGATAAAGGTTAGACTTGTGGAACTAAATGTTTATCCTATAAGTTCTAATTTCAAATTCAAATTACCAAGTGGAATAGAAGTTATAGAAGTAGAAAGAGCAGTTTTAGATAATGCATGGGTAGCAAATGATCCAAGCTTAGAAGTATTAATGCATTAGCATGTTATTTAGCTCATAATAGAAAGCTTAACAAGTTCAATTATTATGTTGCATATAGTAGTAGACAGAATGGGGTATAAATATTGGAGTGAAATCTAAAGGATAACTTAAGGTTTTTCTAATCCTTTATATAAAAGGATTCATAACTTTAGAAAATGCATTACAATTTGCTAGACATTATGTAGGACATACATATTACATAGAACTAATAATTAGATAGACAACACCATCATCATCCTTAGAAAGTAATGCTGGGCATGATATTAAAACTCATCGGCAACAACAATACCCTCTAGCAAAAGGAGTGAAGAAAGTTTATCTTGTTCTCATTCATTAGCAAGGGACATGACTCATTCTTCATAATTGGTGGGTTGTGTGTGCGCAATTTTAAAAACAGGCAAACAAGAAGCTGAAGTTTTCCAAAACTTTATAAGAATACTAATAAGTTCTGTTCAACTTTGGCTATAATAACCAACATAAACAAGCGCACTTATCGACATAACATAGAAAGTATTAGGTCTTATTTCTTGGGAATCATTAGCATCTATTATACTCACTATTAATCTACTATCTAGCTAAAAAAAGATTTAGAAGAATATTATAGACATTAAAAAGCTGTGCTAAGGCCAAAACTAACTATATACACATTTTTAGGGCAAATTAAGGATTAAGATTGTTAATGCAGGATAGTTTTAGGACTTGCTTCACCAAGTCCTTATCATGTGATTTTTAACAAACTCAAAGACTTATTTATTGGTTATACTTGTACTATCAGACTCATTAAGGTAACTTAAAGCCTCTCTCAAGGTCAGAAACTCTAGATCTAGATTAGACCATAAGAATCTCTTCAGAGGCTATCAATAATCTAGATTCACACAAAGATTAAGAATCCTTTTATTAATACTTACTTTTATGAATTTAAAACCAAGTGACAAAAAGTTTTACCATCCTTATCTCTCAATCAATATAAGCAACTTCATTAGCAGCTCAGATCTATTCAAAAAAATGACCTCTTGATCTATTTAATTGAAATCATACATGAATCTTAAAAGTGCATGACACAACTAGACCCACAAAAAATAAGTTCAAGCTACTAAATACAAGTACTTAGTCAATTTTCATTAAAAATGTGTTTAAAATCATATGAATCAGGTCTTAGGTTCACAAACCCTAAGTTAAGATAATTATCTCTCCATAAATGAAAACATTAAGAATAGATTCAAGGAGAAAAAAACTAGAATTAAAGATAAATATTAAAGATTACGCACAAAAATCTTGTAAAAACAAACATCGAGTTCAATATGAATTTACCTAGAAAATTCAAATCTCTAGCAAGAAGAAAGAATTTCTCCTACTAAAAATTCTCTAACTACTCTATATTATGTTAGGAATTTGTTACATATGGTATCATATGCTATTATACATTTGTGCATGTTTATTTATAGTGACATGGCACATATATTATGAAGATTTTATTTGCTGACATGGTAGATTCTTTATAACAGAATTTGTCTTATTCCGGCACGGGTGAGAGCAGAGCAGCAGACACATCATAGGGTTTCTTTTTGCGGCTTGGATCGTAAGCCCAAAGGTGGCTGCAATCTAAGCTATCTTTTCTTCAAAGGCACACTTTGGGGTTAGTTTGAGCCGTAGATGGAATCGCGAGAATGACTCTTGGGCATGATTGGAGTTTGTCAAGGCGTGATTGTCTTAGTGTAAACCCATGGTGTAAATTGAGGGTGCAGTTGACGGCACGATTTGCACTTTTTCCTTGTTTTCCCTTCCTCAAATGAGATCTTTAGCAATTGCAGTTGAGTCTATCTTCAAACATTATTGTTGTTTTACTCCAATCTTGATTTAAATCACTTTGTTTCATCTTTTTGATCTTAGGTGCTGAAAAACAACATTTGACCCATAAAAGCATAAAATCAAAGGAGTTTATTTTAAAACATATCAAATAAGGCATTAATTCCTATGAAAAAGAATAGAGTGTGAAAGACTTTTCAATAGTACATTGTGAAATCAATACAAAGCAATAAAAAGCTCAAATGAACAAATTCTAGTAAAAGAAGAAATGAATAAATAGTTAATAGAAGCTTGTGTTAATTTTGACCAGAGATTGTAAAATGCAAAGAGAGACATAATGACATATCAGCTTAGACAAAATTTAAATTTAGTAAGGCCAAATACTAATATTATAGAAGAAAATTTTTCTAAAGGAAAATATGAATATAAAATTCAACATTTAAAAAATACAATAACTCAATTAGAAAGATTAATAAACTATTATAGAAAGAAATAGAAAATAGGAGAAATTTTCTAAATTAAAATGTTTTTTAAACCAAGAATTTGTATTAAGATTGCCTCAAGAAATTAGAAAGTCTTCATAGAAAGTTTCTATAAGAGAATGCAAGAAGCACAAAAAATTTTAGAAGATATGTTATACTTTAAAAGAAGATTCCATGGAATAACATGCAAAAGAAGAAGAAATATTAAAGGGGTAGATGGAGAATTTCAGTTCACTTTTTATGTTGCCAAAATATCTCTACTAAGATTAAATCTTCATTATTTTGAGTTAGAAAGTGGATATACAATACAACAATTAATAGATTATGGGATTGTTAAAAAGATAATATTTGACGAAGAAAGTGATTACACAACATTTCAAAGTAGAAAGCTTTAGACAATTCTTTTTTAAATTTATTAGAGATACATATATGATAGATATTGAATTCATCACAACTCCTCTAGAATCTCAACATTTGGGGATAATACCAAGTAGACATCATATTTATATTAGTGTACATAATATAGCAAATCCTGTAGAAAATGTAGATATTCTAGCTGATGAAAATCCTAGAGGCTTTTGTATAAAATCATTTATCAAACAATTCCAAAAAAACAGGCACTATATCTATTACAAGAGTTTTTTATTTTATGAAGAGAATCCCCTTACTTTTGCTGGAGAAACACACATCTCAAAAATATTCATCCAAAAACCAACAAAAGTATATGTAGAGGAAAAAAAATAGAGATTAGAAGAAATTTGAAGATGAGAATGCTAGTCATACATCCTTAGACTCAGGAGGTTATCATACCCTAATAGACATACAAGATCTTAAGCCACAGTGAATCTTATCTCTTAAAAAGGCCAGACAGATTATTTTTTATTATTGTATGAAAAAGTAAAGTTATATAGTGCAAGGTTTTTTCATGAGACAGACTATAGTAATCTTTTATACGAAAGGAATCAATTGTATAGAAAAATAGCATACTTACATTTTTATCCTTATTTTAGTTCCAATGCAAGGTTATTCCCGGTCAATCGGAAAATGTGTTATTAACATAAATAGACTATAACCCATAAGGAGAAAGAGAAAGTGTCCTTAGAGCTCTTGCAATAAAAACATATTTTTGCATTTTCTCTCTTTCTCTTGATACTTTCAGGGCCAAGGAATATCTAAAAAGAATTAGTAACCTATGAGAAATTTTAGACACCAAAAAAATTTTCTATCTTCTGTATCCTTAGTATGCTCTAGAGTTGCTTTGTTTGAGGATCCTCTCTATCGGAAAAAGGGTAAAATTTGAAATTCCTTGTAAACCTAAGGCATCTTCTTTTTTGTAAATTCCAGTAAATATCATTTATCTCCCCTATGAGGTAGGATTCCTATTTCCTTGATCATATATCCCAAAAGGAAAGACAAAGTACCTGTTTAAAGTCCTAGATAAAAGCTGGTTAAAGGCCAATGTAGGCGAAGTAGGTCAGGGATATAATTCAAGCAATAGTTACAATGTTGAAGAAATGCTAGCACTCTTGAGCATTCTTGTCTTTGGAATAAAATAAGGGACAAAAGCTCTCTCAAAAGGTGAAAATTCTAAGTAAGAGAAGTACCATTTATTTATTATAGGAAGTCAAGCAAACAACTCACAAATATTATCATCATCATCATCATTGCCGTTGCTTTCATCTAATATTAAACTTGTTCTTAGTATAGGTATGGCCATGGAAGATTCAATGGTGCTTATTTGCAATGGCACGATATGACTATTATTATTGTTGTTGTTGTTGTTTAGTTTTAAGTTATATTTTTATTTTTTCTCAATTCAATTGTCATAAAAAAGTTACAGTCCTACACATAGCCATTTGAAATACAGAATGTGTAATCTAGCTGTTATAAATTTCAACAGTAAATGCAGTAATTCTTTTTCCTAGTATAAATATGTAATGTCTTTCATTTACCATTCATTCAAAATCTTTACTACATTTTACCATCAAAAAAGAATTTTGCGCATTTGAGACTTTTGCAAAATATGAAGTTTAATAATCCTTAAAATTTGGGCCCTTCCAATAACACGGTCAATGAACAAAATTTTCAAATTCCCGCATATTTTCAAGACGCAAAGTAACATTTATTTTTTATTTGGTGCGTTTTTCCAAAGCATCCAAAAATTTCCAAAATTCTCAAAATTTTCTAATGACGAGCCAAAATTTCCCTAATTCAAATCCATTACTTAATTTTATTCTGAATTCAAAAACTATGGTGCTATCATATTTTCAAAATGTTTCTAATTTTAAACTCAAAAACATAGAAAAATACACTTCGATTAGAGTAAATTTTTCCCAACCTACAATAGGTTAGTCACCACAAAAACCTAACAACATACCTTCACAATTTCCATAAAATTCCCCACAAGTAAATATAGAGGATGAAGAAGATGATGAGAAATGAGAATGAAGGAGATGATGAATATTGGACAAAGTTGGAGCATATTAATGACAAACTTCTTAGTTATGCATTGTTAAGGGTTAATATAAACCCAATTATTGGAAATAGTCGTCCACTCCAAACATTTCGGTAATGAGTTCATAAGAGCTTTGAGGAAGTACTAGCCTTTAAGTGTGGAAAAAAATCAAAGGAAACAAATTTGGAAACAATGCAAATCTTGCTAGACAAAAATCTCAAAGGACGTTATAACGTTCAGGGCTTACTATAACAAATAAAATGACGAGCTAAAAGTAAGAAAAACGAGTAAGATTATATAAAAGATGCTCATGATTTGTTTAAACAAAATAAGAAAAAAAAACGTATGGTTGAGCATTATTTGATTATATTGTGAACTGAACCTAAATGGAGGTCTCAAATTGGAAATGCTAGAAGAAGTCAAAGTAAGCATGCCAAGATCTGTATATCAAGAGCTTATATAAATTCATCCTTAAATAATATTCACCAAAAGATGATGGGGTTACTGAAGTTGTCATTTGACTTCTTAATAAAATGGGAAGTAAGAGGAAAGGAAAAGAAAAACTTGAAAATGGTAGGCTAGTTAAAGAAGTTGTTGAGAATTTAGAAGGCTTAAATAATGCAACTTATGAGAAAGTTGACGTGTTACATGAATATTACAAAATTACAAGACAAAAGGAATATTAGAAGCAGCTTGAATGAGAAAAATCAATAATATTTTTCAACACATCATCAATGGATAAAGTATAAAGGTATTGGATTGAATGTAAACTCAATTCTCTTAAGGATTCAAACCATTAATATTAAATCATCATCATTCCCATACGGTCTTGAATATAACAATATTTGGACATAGTAAGAAAATTAAATTTACACATCTTGAGTGGAATACGACTTGATGGAGATCTTTCTTGTTTTCAATCTTTGATAAAACTGATTTCTCTCCCTTAACCCTCCTTTTCGTAGCAGACGGCTTGATGGATAAAAATATCTACTTACAATCTTAGGTGGAGAGAGGACCAGTTTATATACATATATAAAATTGAATTTGGTACATCCATCAAGTACCTATCTTAATGGTTAAGATTTGACATATTATTAAATATAAAAAACCCTAGACCAAATTTAATATGGGCTAATTTAAATATGGACCAGGACATTAGGCCATATTTCTTACATTCTCCCACTTGGCTGGATGTTCTATCATTACATTTAATAGTACAACATAAGGCTAGCAAAAGTTAAATCTTTAAAACCATCAATCATTATAAACACCTTTACACAACAAACCATGTAATGAGGATTATAACGGTCATACGCTATATAGTCGCATACTCCCTTCTATATATCACTATACTAAGGATTTATCATGTTAGGTTCATAAGTTGTATATAAATAACATACAGTCCACATACTTGTCATAAAGACACATAATTTCTTATTCAAACAATAAAGCATGCACAAATATAATGAATAAGATGACTTAAAATATCATAAACATATCATTATTGAGCTCTAGAGTGTTATAACATCATCATCAAACATCTATACAGCCAAGACCCATTCTATGTACATGTTCTTTAAAAGTTTTTGGTTGTAATCCCTTAGTTAAAGGATCTGCAATCATGAGATCCATTCTAATGTGTTCAACACACACCCTTTGTTTCTGAATCTCCTCTTTAACAATAAAGTACTTTAATTCCATGTGTTTTGCTCCTTTGGAATATTTGTCATTTTTAGAGAAGAAAACTGCTGCAGAGTTATCACAATAAATTTTCAGCGGCTTGCTTATGGTGTTGACAATCTCAAGACCTGAAATAAAATTCCACAGCCATAATGCGTGAATTGTAACCTCATAACAAGCTACAAATTCTGCTTCCATAGTAGATGAAACAATGACAGAATGTCTGGCACTTTTTCAAGATATTGCTCCTCCAGCTAATAGGAACAAATAACCAAACGTTGATTTCCTACTGTCAACATATCCAGCAAAATATGAATCTGAACATCTAATCACTTCTAAATGATTAGACCTTTCATAAGTAAGCTTGTAGTATTTCATTCCTGGTAGATATTCCAACACTTTCTTTGCAGCCTTCCAATGGTCAATACTAGGATTACTTTGGTATCTACCCAGCATTCCTACTACAAAACTAATGTTGGGTCTCGTACATGTCTGTAAGTACATCAAACTGCCTACAAAAGATGCATATGGAATTGATTCCATTCCCTTCCGTTCCACATCATTTTTTGAACATTGCATTAGACTAAACTTATCTCCCTTTTGAATAGGGACTATCCCTGTTGAGCACTTACTCATATTGAATTTCTCAAGAATTTTCTCGATATAAGTTTTCTGAGACAATCCTATCAATCCTTCAGACCTATTATGGAATATTGAAATTCCAATCACATAGGATGCCTCTCCCATGTCTTTCATTTCAAAATTCTTAGAAAGAAATTCTTTAGTCTTATGCAATAAACCCAAATCATTAGCAGCAAGTAAAATATCATCAACATATAGAACCAAAAATATAAACTTACTCCCATTGATCTTCCAGTAGATACACCGATTAACGATGATTTCTTCAAAACCAAAAGATGTGATGGTATTATTAAACTTAATATAACATTGCCCGGAAGCTTGTTTAAGTCCATATATTGATTTCTTCAATTTACACACCATACTTTCTTTTCCCTCCATTGAAAAACCTCAGGTTGATCCATAAAAACTTCATCTGCAAGATCTCCATTAAGAAAGGCTGTTTTCACATCCATTTGGTGTAGCTTTAAATCTAAATGAGCCACTAAAGCCAAAATTATTCTCAATGAATCTTTCTATGAGACGGGTGAAAATGTCTCTTTATAATCAATGCCATTTTCCTAAGTATAACCTTTGGCAACAAGTCTAGCTTTGTATCGTTCAACATTGCCTTTTGAGTCGTGTATGGTCTTAAAGACCCATTTACACTCGACTCATTTAGTTACTTCTGGTAAGTCTACAAGATCCCAGATATTGTTTTGAACCATTGATTTCAACTCCTCTTTCATAGCATTAATCCATTTTTCAGAATCATCACTTTCTATGGCTCGTGAAAACGAAATAAGATCATTATCAATGCCACAATCAAATTCAGACTCTTGGAAATAAACCACATAATCATCAGAGACAGCTGACCTTCTAACCCTTACAGGTTTATTTAAAGCTATACCAACTGGTTCATTTATATTAGCTAGAGATAAGTTAGGTTCTTCATGTGATACCACTTCATTATCCAAATGTTGTTCTTGATTATTTTGTTCTTCTATTACAAGAATAACATTTAGTGTGATTGTGGATTTAGGAACATTCAGGGGTAATTGAACATTTACCCTTATTTCATTAATATCTACAACTATATTTTCAGTACTCCCACTAACCTCACAATTCTCTAAAAATTTGGCATTGGTAGTGAAATAGCCATAAATTCCTAATTCACATTTTATATGTGTGTTGTTGAAATTATATATGCTTTTGATATGTATTGAATGTGATTTATATTTATGACGAATTATATGTTGTGTAGTTGTGCTAAAAATATTTAAATCTATTAGGATTAATTAAATATTGAGTTCATAAAACTTTAATTTCATTAGAATGTATTGAATATGCTTACAATAAGTTAGAGAAAGCATGTACATAATTCTCAAAATTGGACAATGTTAGTGACAAATAAAGCCTATAAACCCACCTTTAATTAACCAAATCAAGCCCATTAATTAAAACAAGTTAAGCCCATTAAAGGCCTTATTAGTGGCAGCCATGAAAGTCAAACAGATAACATCAACCCATAAAAGTGCAAAATTCGTCCAAATTTTTCAGACAACACAAACGACCACTCAAAAGCTTTTAAACTCCGTTTTTGCACTCCAAAAAGCTTCCTCATGGCCCTATGCTATTAAGCCCTTCATCTCTTATAAATTCTACCATCAAAAGCTTGCTTTAGGACTACAAATCAAGAGTACAAAGCTTGCTTGGTAAGTATGTTTTTCCTATCTTGAATATATGAATACATGTAGTTTCTTGACACTAGGTTTGAGCTTAAACTTGTGTTTGATGATTTATATATTGTATTGATAGTATAAGAAGTGTTATGGCGACTAGTGAAGTTAGTTATATATGTAGTATATGAGATTAGAAGTGTTGAGAAATGCAAATGGTTTATGACTAAATGTTGGTTGTTGTGGACATAGGGTTTGAAGTGTGATTTGTGAATAATGATGATGGTGAAGTGTTTAATGTTTTGAGTAGAGTTTATGTAGGTTGAATGATGTATTGATCATATAACAAGCTTAGGAAAAACATGGGATGATTTTAAAGAAGTTTTGAAAGTGTAAACTTTACATGAAAAACAAAGGAAATTCGTTTCTAGCAACATACAATAAGTCACGGACGAGTGAAGGGGAGTGATTTAAGATGATCGTCACTTTTTCATATGTCACGGGTGACCAAAGGGGCATGCAATCTCCCTTGCCGCTTAATGTGTTTTCATATTTTGGCCATAACTTTTTCATCCAATCTCCGATTGAGGTGATTCAAGTTGAGTTGGAAAGACTAAAAAGATATCTACAACTTTTATGTTTTGAGTTTTTCCAAATTCTGGAATTATCAATGCTTAAATTTCAATTCTTTCCAACTATTGCATTTTCCAAGCGAAGTTAAAAACTTATTTTTGTTTGTTTTATGTGTATTTGCTTTGGAAAATGGATCTTTTTGAACTAAAATGAGATAGATTGATGATATTTGATATTTAATGATGATTGAGTGATATAATTAAGCATGATTTAAGTATATTTATAGATTTAACAAATTATTGATTTTCTATGAGTGTTAAGCTAAAATAGTTATATTGTATATATGATTTCCTTTGCTTGTTTTAAGATCTTGTGATAACTTATTTGATTTTCTTTGAATGGTTAAGTATGAGATTAGTTGATATTGAGTTTGGACTAAGTGTGAGGTTGTGATAATCTCTTTAAACAGTGATTGATCTCCGCTCGGTCACCCTATTAATTCCCGAGTTAGTACAGGTATGCAGTAACTTGCTTGTTTCCTTGCTAAGATAGGCATTACTTTAAAGCTACTCTATATTGAGAAAGACTTAATAATTGTTTGTTGAATTTTCTATTATGCCATTAAATCTGGTTTGAAACGCAGCACCCTGCTTAGATTGGAGGCATGGTAGTTTAGGCGCTTAGACCACCCTTGTCATTCTGATATGACTTTCATACATTGTTCAGCAGGTAATTAATGGGGAATTTGGTATCGGTGTAACATTTGCTTAAACTTAGGGGGAAGTACCATGGTTTAGTTCAACGTTTATGGGAACGGTGAACTAGATTCATGTTATGGACCGAGTCTAAGTAGAGTTGTGTAACAGCTAGAAACCCTAGATGAAATTACTTAATCATTATGGTAAATTTATCTAGGATGGTATGAGTATCCGAGCTACTTATATCAATCCCTTGAGCGTCAAGGTTATTACTCAGGTTCCCACGAGATCCCTGTTGTTCGGAGTTTGAATCCTTTATTGTTGTATGGCTAATTAAAGATTGAATAATAAATAATTGGTTGTTGCATTTTGCATTTAGCTTAAGAACGTGTAACTCACTTTGTATTTGTATTCGTTACTTGTGTACTGGGCCTTTGGCTCATATTTTAACTATTTCAGGAAATGACTCTGATGAGTTTTATGCAAGTATGGGGCATGGAACTAACTTTGAAGATCTTCTTGATGACTTGAAGGATTAGAGATAACCATGGACTTGATGGAACCCTGTCTTTGTAATAGACTAGATGTGAAATCTTTTGTTGTTGATGTAATTTAAGCTTCAGTTTGAGTTATGTTTTGTGAAGTTAAGGCTTGCAAGAAGCCTTTGGTTGTAATATATTTATATACTTGACTATGTATGACTTGGGTTGTATCTCTTGTGATATATATTAATAGTAAAGTTATGTTTTGCTAGTCTTAAAAACCTGTGATTTGATATATGTTGATCCTTATAGAATTAGGCAAACAATTACTCAAACACTTCATTTTGGACAACCTTACATATAATTCTGCAGGTTATATGTGGTTGGGGAACTGCTATCACCTATTTTAACTATAGAGGGATAGCAGGTCCTTACAGGCTGTCCCTAAAATTCTAGAACTATGGTTTAGACAGTAAAACTTGTACCTTTTGGATTTCTTTGGATAACCAATAAAGTATCCACTGACTGTTCGAGAATCCAATTTCTTATTCATGTGGATTATAAACGCGTACTTTCGCAAGACAACCCCAAACATGCAGGTGTCTCTAACTAAGTTTCCTTTCAGTCCACAACTCAAAAGGAGTTTTAGGAACTGCTTTACTAGGAACCCTGTTTAACAGATACACAACAGTTTTAAGTGCATACATCCACAAACTTTTAGGTAATGTAGAATTACTCATCATACTCCTAACCATATTCATTAATGTTATATTTCGCCCTTTCTGCTACACCATTTTGTTGAGGTGTGCCTGTCATAGTATATTGTGCACATATGCCATGATTTTGAAGGAATTTTGCAAACGGACTAGGACACTGTCCAAATTCATGATGCTTTCCATAATATTCACCACCTCTATCAGACCTTATTATTTTCACTTTTCTATCTAATTGCCTCTCAACTTCCTTTACAAACACCTTAAGGGCATTTACAACTTGAGATTTTTCATGTAGCAAATAGATATAGCCATAACGTGAAAAATCATCTATGAAGGTGATGAAGTACTTTTCTCCATTAAAAGACAGAGTGTCAAAAGGTCCACATATATCGGTGTGTGTTATCTCAAGAAGCTGGTTGCTACTTGTGGCTCCTTTCTTATTATGTGTGGTTTGCTTACCCTTAATGCAATCCACACATAAACCAAGATTGGTAAAATCTAGCTTCTGCATAATCTTATTATGTTAGGAAAAAAGAGATCCCACCTTTTTCCTTTTGCCAAAAGGCGAAAACATACAATGAACAAAATTGTATAAAGTAAATAACAAGCACCAGGATATAACATGGAAAACCCAAAGCGGGAAAAATCACATACCAGCAGCGCACAGATTCATTCACTATAAACAATATAATGGAATTACAGATTGTTGTTGATCACTAGATCTCTCTAGTGGATTACCGATTCATCACCTTCAGCCGGTGGAATTACAAATAGAAACAAGATCTATTCATCTAGGGTTCTCTCTCTAGGGTTCCCTCTCTTTCTCTCTCTAGATCTATCTATCTAGGCT
Organism: Combretum micranthum; assembly: GCA_024138025.1. NCBI lineage: Eukaryota > Viridiplantae > Streptophyta > Magnoliopsida > Myrtales > Combretaceae > Combretum > Combretum micranthum. The sequence continues at coordinate 145,194 of JAMXBD010001954.1, read as the reverse complement.
TGAGAAGAGACACTCATCTTGTTCTCTTGTAGCTTCTCTTCATCACAGCTTTAAGCGGAACACCTTTCATCACTGTTGACCAGTGGAACACCAGAACAAAGATCAATATCTTGTCCCTCCACATACCCTACGATGTGTCTCTACACCTCTCTGGTGTATATCTATCCACACACCTCATGCAGTGTCTCTACACCTCTCCAGTGTATTTCTATACTGAAAGATAAGATAAGAAGAATTTATAAGAAAAACAAGGAAGGCTCACATTAATTGCTAGCCGCATTAATTTTTATGTTGACTAGCATTAATTTCTATGTTGACCAACTTTGACTTTTATAAATACTCCTTATCTTCAAGTCTTCTTCTAAATATATCCAATGTATATTTAGGATGTCCTTGGTTATAGACCCATATGAGTTGGATCTATAACCCCAACACATTCTTTACTACTCTTTGTAGGCTTTCTTTGGATATGTGACCCAAATGTCTATGCCACAAGTAAGCTGAGTTTTCATTCACAAAACGATGTTTTATTCCAATATTATGACTAATAGTAAACAGGGATTCAAAAAAGACATCATCAATTTTTAATTTATATAAACCATCCACAAGCATTGCATTACCAATGGAAAAATCATCCTTATATAAATTAAAACAACCATGTCCAACTTTAAAAGTATATCCACTAACATCAAGTCTAGAAATAGAAACTAAATTTCTAGAAATTGAAGGTACATAGAGAGTATTCATTAACGGAAAATTGTTAGTTGGGCTTATGGTTTGGATTATAGGAATCCTTACATAATATTAGATACATGAGTAGTGGCACCAGAATCAAACAACCAAGTATTAGAAGGAACTTCAGATAAATTTGATTCAAAGTATATAGAAACATAATGTATACCTTTCTTTTCAAACCAAGCCTTACGTTTAGAAGAATCCTTTTAATAATGTCCTTCCTTCTTATAGAAATCACATTTATCTATCTTTAGTCCCTTCTTTTCATCATTAGCATAGTGTGACGCTTTAGCATATCCTTTCTTCTTGAATTTCTTGGCCTTTGGTTTGATTTTCTTTCCAACTCCTTGACCCACTAAGTTGATGGAATGAACTCCTTACTTTTGCAATCTCACTTCCTCCTGAATAAGCATATTGGACAGTTCATTGATATTCCACTTATCCTTCATTGTGTTATAGTTCATATGAAACAGTCCACATTCATTAGGTAGCGAATTAATGATGAATTGCACTAAGAAGGAGTCATCCACAACCATTCCCAAGACCTTAAGTTTTATTGCAATATCAGTCATATCAAGGACATGTTGCTGCATACCTTTGACCTATCAAACTTCATGGTTGTAAGTTCTGCCATAAGTGTCCCTGTAAGTGACTTATCGATGGAACGAAACTTATCTTCCACAAGCTTAAGAAAATCTTTAGCATTCTGATTTTCAATTGTTGGAAGAGTAGACTTAATGTTGCTGGCAATTGTCATTCGCATGAAGTTTAAACTTAATATGTTAGACCTTGCCCATGCTTTATGGTATGCCTTTTGAGCTTCTGTACTATTTTCAATAACTTCAACAGGCTTTTCCTCTAACAAGACCAAGTCAAGATCCAAAGCACCTAAGTGGAAAGTGACTTGTTCCTTCCATTCAGAGAAATTTAAACCAGTGAACAGAGTAATAGCAGAAGCTTGAGAGTGAAGATTGACAGTTGTAAAATTACATATAAACATTCATTAATTAACAGATTCAGTCCAAAAGTACATAAAATATATTATTGGTTTCCTTTGGGTAAACGCAATAACATATATCATCATCATTATAACTGAATGCTAATAAAACGTAACGAAGTAATTAAACACATAAAATCTTGAATACATATAACATCTTTGGACACATAAATGTACTAACCGAGTGAATGATAATTTTTCTTATAGAAGATTGACTTACCTTTAGGTAAATCCTTAATTTCTATCAATTAATAAACATAATAGGCATTGCAAGTTATTATTTTAAAATATGATTGTAAACATTTAATTAATTTGGTGACTTTGGTGACTAACAAATTAATATTAACTTAATGCCATATAACTAAAATGTTATTATAATTATTTTATTTATTTATGTTTAATATTTTATGCATAACAATATGTAACATTATAGTTCATAAAATTCATTACAAACAAAGCATGATATTTGTAATATTATAACAAAAACATAATATTATGAAATAAAAACATAAAACATAATAATAATGTTTAAGAGCAAAACATAATGTTCATATTAATAATGAAACATGCATGATTATATTCAATGCAAAAACATAAAAAATTCATTTTAGTCCATTTAGGGAATTCACGCCGCAAGAAAGGACCACAATGAAAATAATATAATATTATTTAGACGGAAGATTTTTCTAACTGAATTCAATGCCGGCAATCAATATCATAATTCAAAGTTAAAGAAACAAAATTTCCTCCACTAGAAATCTTGATCATAACAACAATTACATTGCCTTGATCCAAAAGTCAATCGACTTGAGCAAAAAAACAATCAATTGGATATTACACCAATGACAATGGAGTGGATTTTATTCATTATTTAATTGATTTCTTATTGTAATTCCGTAACAAAAATCGAATTCTAAAACAGTGGATTTATATATATCATTATAAACCCTAATTTATAATGAGTATATCATAACATTAATCTAAGGATTGTTATTTATTTAAAACCATGTTGCTATGATACCACATGTAAACTCAATTCTCTTAAGGATTCAATACCATTAATATTAAATCATCATCATTTCCACACGGATCTTGAATATAATAACAATCACTTGGATATAGAAAGAAAATAAAATTTACATACCTTGAGCGAAATATGACATGATGGAGATTTTTCTTGTTTTCAATCTTTGATAAAACTGATTTCTCTCCCTTAACCCTCCTTTTCGTAGCAGCCGGCTTGATGGATAAAAATATCTTCTTACAGTTTTAGGTGGAGAGAGGACCAATTTATATACATATATAAAATTGAATCTGGTACGTCTATCAAATACCTATCTTAACGGTTAAGATTTGACATATTATTAAATGTAAGAAACCCTAGACCAAATTTAATATGGGCTAATTTAAATATGGGCTAGGATATCAGGCTATATTTCTTACATTGAAGAGATGCCAAAAGATATTAGTGAAGGAGAAATAACATTAGGTTTTTCAACTTAGATATGGCATACATTTTTAAATGTCATTGGCTACAACAATAATATTAACATGTTAGAGAAATTGCTTCTATTTTTTGACATGCTAAAGGGACGCTCCTCCGATTGATCACTTTTATATTCTGACATGCTAAAGGGACAAGCTCCCCGATTAATTATAACGCCAAAGATAGAAACTATAATAGAAGATATTATCTTATAGATGGCATATATCTAAAGTAGTCTTTATTTGTTAAATCTATTTTATACTCACATGATTCTAATAAGAAATTATTTGCTAAACAATAAGAAGAATATAGGAAAAATGTTGAATGAACTTTTGGAGTACTACAATCTCGTTTTCATATAGTTCATGGGCCTCATGTTTTCAAGAGTAAAATGTTATGGGACAACTCATGAAAGCATGTATAATTTTCATAATATGATTGTTGAGGATGAATGTGATGGCTACAACTTTAATAACAAAGTTCTGGATTATGAATTGGGAGACACCTATCATCCGACACTGTATATCTCTTGTAATTATATTGCGAATTATGCGACATACATTGAAAACTATGTTTGATTTGAAGATATGGTAAAAAAATGCAAGCTCTAAGTTGACTTAATTGAACTTGTGTGGCAACAATTAGGGCATTCTAGTTAATGATTACTAGTTGGTAATTTTCAATTATTTGTTGGTTACTCATGTTTCTAAATTATGCTTATTTTTTTAATGATAAGTGTGTATTTCGAATTAGTTGTGATTGCCTTTCTTTATTATCGTGTTAGTTTTAAATTAAATTATTGTATTTTTGTCATGTTTTGTGTAATTAAAATTCGTGGATCAACTATTTAATCTAAGTAATAGTTAGAAAAATTACGAGTCAAATATATGATTCTAAGAGATCATGATTTTATATTTTTTTAATTAAAATGGATGCAAAATATTTTAGTGAAAACTTTATACAAAATTATGAATTTACATGTACTATTCTACAAGTTATGATTTTACTGGTTTTACATAATTTTACTGATTCAATGTATTTCAATGAATAGTAAAATCATAGTTTTGACATTAATGATCTAAATGTTAACTACATTTTCAAATTTCAATAAATAAAATATTAACGATATATATTAAATAATATATTTTATAATTTGTATTAATTAAAGATTAATAATATATGTATAGTATATACTACATATACTTTTACATTTTGGGATAAAAAACTAAACGTATTGGGTAACCTTAAACTGGATGCAAATTTGTTAGGCAATAAGTAACATTTTATTGAGTTTTTTTCCCTCTCTCTTTACTCTTTATCTTTATATCATTATTGAATTGCAAAAATAACTTTTCAAAAGAAAAGAATTACTTTTTAAAATAAAAATCAGAATAGTTTTTTTTTAACATTGAAATACCAAAATTTACCGTTATCAACACTTGAATTTGAATGTTACTATCATTATTGCTTTTTCTTACAACAAGATCAATCTTTATTGTATAAAAAAATATTATGCTTCTTTTTGTAAGGACCCGATATGCCCTCCTAGCCACGTATAATACCTTAAGTATTACACGCACAAGCTTCCTTAAATGATATATTTATGTCAAACATTTGCTAGCTAGTTTTAGATTCTCAAATCGTTTGATTAGATTCTGGAGATAATTGAATTTAGCAATGATGGAAAAGCAAACTTTATAAAAAAATTTCTAACTTCTACTCATATGAGTAGATCAAATTTTTCATAAATCAAAACTATATCATCAAGTATCTCATATACCTTTCTTCATGGTAAAATGAAACTTTAAAACTTATTTTAAAACATAGGCTCCATAACTTGCCCCTTACAAAAAATACAGTTCCAAAAGATAAATCCATCTTTGAAACAAAATAAAATACAAGCTAGCGATCCTAACTCATCTTTTTCTTCAACAAACTCTCCTCGAGTCTTCCCATTTACCCGATTCAATCAACATCCAATCAATGCCTGGAAAGAGAAAATAATGAGTCAAAGCCTAGTACAACTTAACGCAAGCACACACAAGATGACACACAAGTTTTTATACTAATGCAATGTAGTAAACAACAATTTATTATCTTTAAATTAAAGTGAATCAAGCAATATTGTAGCACTTACACTCCGAAACAAACCTCTAGGAATCTAGGGGTCTTGAGTAACAACAACTACTTAGAGGGTTGATATAAGCAGCTTGGATACTTATATCTCTTATATCTAACCGAAAAAAAGAAAATAACTTCATCTAGTGTTCATAACTGTCACGCATCTCTACTTATCTCAATCCATAATATAATATGGCACAACTGGTCCCATAAACATGAGCCATACTATATTACATCCCTTTAAGCCTAAGTAGATGTTATTCCGATACTGTTTTCCCTATTAGCTATCCACCGAGCCACTTAAATAAATCGCTGGGATTGCGATATACCCGTTGAAACTAGATATTAGGTATAATTTACATAAATAAGACTTAAACTAAGATTTTAATATCGAAAAAACTAAAACAAAAATATTTTTAACTTATATAACACCAAACCCAACTTTAGTTTTTATAATCCATAATATTATTCAATTGTGTAAACATAAAATACTAGAAATAAAGTCAAAACTATCTCTTATAAACTCTAGGACTTAAAACCTAATTTAAATATTTCATTTGATATTAATTAGTAATTTAGTTGTGTATTTATCAATATCAATATGATATAATAAAGTATTCATCTTATATATATATATATATATATTATAAACTCCCTCAAAGACAAAACCAATCTGTTTTATTTTTCCTCTTCACCATAAAACGACAGCATATAACATTTCTAAAAAAATATTTCACCTCATCTACTCTAAATTCCTTAAGAAAATAACATGTAAAATTTTAGGGAAGAAAAGAAGAAATCATGATTGTTTGTTTTGGCTTTTTTCGGCAGATACAGACACTTTTTCAAAGTTTTTTTCTAACAAATTATTTATCAAGAAATAGATATAGATAAAAAAAAGTTGACAATTCTCATCAAAAGATCAAATAGAACAAATATAGATAAAATTTAGATGCAAATCGGATATATTTACACATATCATTTTAAAAAAGATACAGATACAGATGAAAAACAGACAATCCAAACAGACCCATAATCTTTAACAATACTAAGATAATTACTCGTATTTAATAAAAGAAAACATAGAGATCATGTTGGTTCAATTTAAATCCTAGGTTAAATGTCATTATATAAACACTCATTATGTTTTATAAAGTAAAATTTAACTAAAGAAATAATTAGGATTAAGAAAGTAACTTATAACATAGTTTCGATTATTATAGAGATATTATATGGAAAGCTTACATAATTTAAATCACACACAACATATAATGAAAGTTTCGGCCTTATAAGAAAATTTTACTTGAATTCGATAAATGGAACATATTTAGTCATTTGATCAATAAGAAAATTGAATATGTAATTAAACCTTAGTATATGACCCTATATGCAAATATAAGATTAGGATCATACGTAGAAATAAGGTTCAATTCTTAAACTTGAGATGATTTAAGTATTAATGGATAAAAGATAAATTTAGCTTTAAATATATTAGATAAACTCAATAACAAGCCTATATAGACATATGAAAATTTCGACACATATAAAAGAATAAGATTCCTAAAACAAAACTTAAGTAACCCTAGCATAAATTAGAAAATCAAGATGATATAGATTATAATTGAGAAATTAAACTTAAGAAATAATCCTGAAAACCTAAGTACGAAATTTGACACTTATAAGATATAAAGGGTAGATTGTTGTAAATCATAGAAATATCAGTTGGTATAATCAAATTAACTAAAGTTACATACTTAAAATAAGCTCAAGATAAGAAAAATGAAAATCAATATAAATATATATGCTTTAACTAAAAAAGTAGAGTAATGAACTTAAATTAAGTTTAATCACTAAAACTTGACGAAATAAAATAAAACTTGAAATAAGAATTAAGAATATGTAACAAGAAAGTAGACATCATTGTGATACCTTTCAAACCCCTAAAGTAACATAGGGAAAAATATACAAAATGATTAGTTTAACCTGATAATTAAAAATTACGTTCGTTAAGCTTTTCAATGACTATTCACATGCTAAAATATAAGTTAAAACGAGTACAATATGCCCAATTTAAGATTTCGTGATTAAACTCGATATTTGAAAACATTTAAAATACTTTTCTTAAGAAAACTAAGATTATATGAACTTTATAGTTTAACTTAAGAAATGTAGCCTTTACAAGCTTCAAAATGATTAACTATATGTTAAAATTGGATTAAGAATGCTAAAACTCGAAGTTAAGATACAAAACACAATGGGTTTTATTCTATGAATAATAGTATAGTAATAAGTATCCGTTATCTAAATTCTTAGGGGATACAGATCTATCTTCGAGCTTTCTTATAGATTTTTATGACACCTAAGTAAGAATAAACAGATGAGTATACTCTGATGACCTTCATATTTGCTTGTGCTTGTAGGTTTAGAGCATGATATTTTGTTAATATAAATTAAATGATTCATGTATGAGGTTGGAAAATTACCTTTGTAGTTGCTCGTGTTTGTTATATGTGTAAAATATTATACATTATTCTTAACATTAAGTATTGAGTGTTGTTTAATCATTTTGATCTTTGTGAGTGTCTAATAATTGTATGATTGCTAAATAAATGGACTTAATAACTATTGGTGTGATAATTATAAAATTGAGCATGCATTGCACGATTGCATGTAGAAGGCCATCACCACTATACTTTGACTCAGATAGGCCACACTGTCCCATGAGAACGATGAGCATAGAGGACCGAAGTGGTATATACCTAGTGTGTATCATGGGCCTTGATCTAGGGGAATAGGAACTAAGTCGTCCTGAGGAGACGACCCATCTACTAGGATTGCACCTAGTCATTGTTAAGGATATCTTGCTTCAATAGGATGTTATTAAATGTATATTATTTTCTATATATGAAAAACTCCTTGAATAAATTTGATTACCGAAGTATTAGCAGTTCGAGTGCTAATGTGTGGATGTACTCCAACCCCGGATTAGGAGGGCGTAAATCCGAATATATATATGGCTACCGATTGGTCATATATATTTGTTAATTTGCTTGTCTACATTGCATATGCTTATTTAATAACTTATTTGCTTTTGCTTGAATGGTATGGAGCAAGGGTATACTTCACTCAGCTAATTGTAGTTGACTCCCCAACAGTTTGTTTTTGCAGGTAAGTTGAATACATGGATGGGATAGGATCTGAGCACAGAACGTAACAAAGATCAAGTTGTACAAGACTGATAGAAGATTGAGAATTTGAGAGGTTAAACATATTTGAGAGAATAAACGCAAAAATGTAGTCTTTTTCTTAACTTAAACTTAGCTGATATTTTGTGTTAAACCTAGGTTTACCTTATCTTGTCGTTTGGTAGGATATCTAATTCTCTGCTGTCTTTATGAACTATGGAAGTTTCGATATCCAATAAATTATTTCCATAATAAATTTATGTATGTATAATACAATGAGAGGATAATTAATTAGAGTCTTATAAACTCTGACTTGTAAGGCGATCCTCATTTGACGGGTGCACACGTGATATGGTGATTTAGGATAATCCTACTAGGCCCTCTATATGATCGCTACAGCTTATGAATTGTCATTGCATCATGATAGGAGGATAGTCTAAGCGCTTAACTACCATGCCTAGCTTCAAATAAGGTTGTCGCTCCCTAGATCAGATTAAATGACACTAGCACAAACAACACTCATTTATTAGGTCGTCTTTCAATTTTAGTTCATTTATGATGCCTATCCTAGCGTACACCACACAAATTATTGCTTATCTTTTATGAAATCTAGAAGAGGTCAGAAGATAGTCCATAAGATAAATTAGAGGGTCGACTTAGAGGCATATATCTGTTCAAGAATTTAAATTCATATAAGAAATTAAATTAATTATCAACTTATATCAACTCTTCTTAAAAACTTATGTTATGTTTTTGTTTGAGGAGACATGAAAGTAGGAACCTTATCATGGCTATGAAGATTACTCGCCAATATATGGACAATTCTCTATTATCTATCAAATTATCTTTAATTAAACTTAGCTTTGATGTATCATAGTACATTTATATTATCTCTAAGTCATTTACAAGTTTTCAAGTCTATTTTAACTTAACTTAGTCAAATTAATTGGACTTAATTAATCTAATTCGTTTTAGTTTACTAAAGTTTGTTAAGTTAAATTGAGTTTAGATCTATTAACTAATTAATTTTATATCTAAGATTCATATTAGCTTAAGTTTATAAATCTACTCTATATTTTGGGTTACATTTGTATAATCATAACTTAAATAAGTTGGTTAAACTTAATAGATCCAATTCATTTAACTCATTAAGGTTCATTAAGTCATGTTGAACTTAAGATTATTAATTAAGTTCATTTTATATTTAAAAACTATGTTAAATCTAATTTGACAATAAAAAATAATTCCCTTAACTCATTCTTAATTATGTAAATTATCTAACACATTATATTAATTATCATTCCTCTATTTCATTTTATTTTTTTTTTTTTAATTTTATAAGGAATATGAAAAGATAACGTAGCCATGTACCCCTTGTGTTTCTATTATATGAAGAGCACGGCTCAATACATTTTACTGTGTTCCCATAGTGTACAAGCGGCTGAAAAACATGATTAAGCACATAAAGAAACACAGTAAATACATTTTGCCATTTTCTAGGCATGTTTCACTTAACATATCAAACACGTATGAAACAAAAAGAAACATGGGGAGATAGGGGATACCGTGCTCTAACTGTTCTGTTTTGGAAATGTGTTTGTAAAATAAACAAAGAGAAGCACGATTGGATAGGGTGTCTATATTCCAGCCATATTTCTTATCGTGTGTTAAAATTTCATATGTTTTGAAAAATTCAAAAGCACAACCATATATAATCCCTCGTGTACCTGTTGTGCTCATATATGAAAACAGAGCATGTAAGTTTTAATCAATAACAAATTATAACTATAACTACAAAAGCTATATGTATATATTTACTTCATATACCATTAAATCATCTCATTAATCATTTATCCTATTCATATACAAACATAACCTAAGTTTCAACATACATGTTTATATCTTACTAATCTACCAAATCTATCACAAACCTTATTTATATCTAGCATTAACTCATCATATACATGCATAAGTAACAACCAAAATAAGAGAACATCAAGACTTACATATTGCTTAGCTCAATCACTTGATTTACAATACCACTACTACTTTTAAGTTGTTGAAGCTTCTTTTAGCATGATTTCCATTTCCTATTTTCTTTTCTAACCTTGATTTCTTTTCTAGTCTTCTTGAAATTGATATTTAGAGTTGTTTTTTAGAGAAAAAAAGAGAGAAAAGGAAGAGGAGAGAGGGGAGGAAGAAGAAAAACGAAAAGGAAAAGAGAAGGGAAGGAAAAAGGTAAGGAAGCAGGGGAAAAATAAAAGAAAAAAGGAAAAGATAAAGTTTTAAAGATATATTTAGGGTAGAGGTATTAAGTTTAAACTCCTCTGATAATCATATTAAGTATCAAAACTAATTAGGAAATAATTTGAGAATTCATATTATATAAATTAATAACTTGATTTAGAAACATGATTTAGAAGTTTAGTTTATAAGAAATTGATATTTAATTTGAGTTCGAGTTTAAGACTTGATATTTTTAAACAAGTAATTGAATTTAAAACTTGTGGGAATGTTAAAAATGGAAGTTAAACTAAAATTCAAAGGTTTAAGAATTTTGCTAAACATTTTAAATTGAATGCTTTAAGAGTTAAGGTTTGAAATTGAAGAAAATGAGTTATATTTGAAAAATTGGAAGAGATTATGAAATTCAATTTGTCAAAATAGATAGAAAACACATTATACAATTTAGAAATAATTATTTGAAATCTCAAATCTCAATTTAATTTACTTACTAATTAGTTATGCCTACTTATGTAATTATGTCTTATAATTCATTTTATGTAATTTAACTAAAATATCTAAGCTAAATTTCTAGATTACATTCTAGTTCTAATTCAAAATTAACTACTTATTATGCTATTCAATTAAACTATTTCTAACTTAATTAGGTGTAGATTTGAAGTATTTCATTTTTATTTCTCAATTTTGTTTTCATTGCATGATTTGTTTTTTAGTATTCATATAAATATCATTATATTATCTATTTTCTTCTTCTTTGTCTTTTACCCTATTTTCTTAATGAAAGTTTTTTTAGTTTTCTCTTCATTATTTCCATCTTGAATTATTCATTTAAGAATTATCAAGAAACAGAACAATATATATAGTTTATAATTCATAAATCAAATATTTTCTAATTATATGAATTATAGATAAGGTATTATATTGTACTGCATATGAGATATAATGTTTATATGATTTGCATTTGTGGTATATAACATCTAGACCGTATAATTGGTATATATAAATTTTGTTGTGATTTTGCATAACATGTCTAATACATTGCAATAACATAATACGTGTATATGTATATTATATATGCAATTAAGCACTGAGCAAATAAAATGTCATGTGACTTCAATATGTGTAGTTATAAATATATATATTATATATATATATTCAAAATAAGATAGATAGAGACTTTCTCATCGATTAATTTTTTTTTTTAAATTACATATAGTGAAGTATTGTTGAAAAAAATCAATATAGATTCCATCAAATAAATTTTATGATTTAAATGATTGATAAGTTAGACTTCAACGGCTTTTTATTTTTTTGAATTTGACAATTTAATTATACCTTTTCTAATATATCAGTAATAACATAAATAAGGTTTTATTTATATTGAAAACTAGCAGATGAGGCACTTATGCTATATGTGTGAAAAAAAAAAAATAAGGGAGAACGAGAGTAAAGAGGAAGAAGAGAGAGTGGGAGTGGAGTAGCATTGAGGATTTTTGTTATAGAGAGAGAAGAGTCACTGTCTAACAAAATAAATGCAAAAGATAGCTATTATACTTTTAGTTTTTATTTTTTGACACTAATGAAGTGGACTCGCTTAATAGTAATGAAATAATCCCTTGTCCTTTCATCCTGTGTCTTTAATACTCCTTAGTCTAACCCATTCCAAGGTACACCTTCAATTTTTATTATTTAGAAGTCTAATGAGAGTGCAAGTACACAATCAATGATGTATATTTGTGACTAAGTATTCAAAGTGAGGCATATTTAGGTGGCATTTGGTTTGCATTAGTTTAAGCTAATAGATAGTATACAATTTATTGTCCTAATTTGGTTTACAAATGGATTAATATGAAAAATGATACCTGAACTTTCGCAAAAAGTTCAATTAGGTATGTGAAGTTTAGTTTTGAATAATTTGATACCTGAACTTTTGTAAAAAGTTTAATTAGGTACTTAAAATTTGGTTTTGAACAATTTGGTACATGAAGCAAATTTTTGCATATATTTTCTTACCTGATTGAACTTGCTTCAAAATGGAAAAATATAGATGAAAACTTGTTTCAGCTATCAAATTGTTCAAAACCAAACTTCAAGTATCTAATTAAATTTTTTGTAAAAGTTCAAGTACCATTTTTAACATTATCACATTTGAAAAATATGTTTCATAGTATATAATACTTTTCTTATAGTATTAAATAAAGCCAACAATACTTATTCATTTCATTTGTGGTACCCTAATCTTAAAACAATACAAAAATAATATTTTTTTAATTAAGACCCAAAATTGACAATAACACAATCACTTTATTATCACTATCAAATCTTATGGCCACTATCACAAGCACCCTTATGTTGTCATCACGACTAGAATGACTACCATCATTGTTGCCACCATCACCGCCTCTGGTATTGTTACCAAAGCCACCACCATGCGTGTAGTATCTATTTCTATATAATAAACATAATAAAATATAAAAAAATTTTGTGTTACACTTAGGCATCGAAATTATAGGGTTTTTGGAAAAAAAAATAACAATTAAAAAAATAGAAGATAGAGGATGAATATTTTGTTGAGCATTAGTGATAAGTGGTCTAGTCCACCTTTTAATGAGGATAAAGTTAATTGTGATTCCACCTTTAAATCTAATGAGTCTTATATAGGTATGGATGTAACTAGGTTGGGTTTCAGACGGATTATATGAACCTGAAACCTAATCTGTTATCCTATACGGTCTATTAAATATGATCTTATAACTCTAGAGGGTTTTCATACTATATCTAAACTTGCCTTATATGGTTTGATTTAGAACTTAAAACTTGACCTTATAATCTTTTTTTTTTAACTATTTTCAAATTTTAATAATAAATTTAAGAAACGTAGGTGCTTCTGACACAAGTTTTCTATACATTTAAAAATGAAAAGATACATGTGAAATTGATAGAAAATGTGGCAAACCATATTTATTATACAACATTTAAATACATAAATATATTACTTTTGTCACTCTATAATATTTTAAAGACATTGAAATTAAATCTCTTACTAGAACTAAAATATAATAGACAAAAAATAATATTAATCAAAATTTAATAAAAAATTCTAAAATCTATAACTAGTTTAGTAGATATAAAAGAAAAAAAACATCATTTGGAGGTAAAAAAAGATGTAGCTTCTTTATTTCTTCTTTTATCTCCTTGTCCCTTTAGTAATTTTTTTTTTTTTATAATATCGGATTATCAGGTATCTATCGAGTTTATTATATGATCCAAACCTAGCACTATAATCTTATAGGGCCTTTACTATATATCCAAATCCGACTCTAAAACCTTATAGGGTTTTTAAAGAATTGAACAGATCGAAAACCCAATAACGATTTATCCGGTTGCATTCCTATATATGCAGGTATAGCTGCTCTAATCTGGAAATCTAACTGTTAGGTATCTTTGGATTTGTTGGAAGTTGGTTTCTTGGCTGATGGCTACCCTACAACGGATAATTTTGTTTATGATGATTGTATTGGCCTGCTTTTAACTTAATTTTCTATTTTACTAATACTAGTATCTATTTCCACCGAAAAAAGAAACTTATACGACGTTGTTCTTTTAATATTATATTTTGTCAGTTTCATTGTCTTTACATTGTAATGCAAAACAAATACTAACTTATTATGATTTAAATAGATAAAAAAAACGTCGATAGAAATTGTATGCAATTTTGAATCTTTGGGATTAATATAAAAATAAATGCGATTAATAAATTATTAGGAAAAAAAAGCCACTAAAAATTTAATAGTGTTCTGTGCATATTAGAGCGTTTTCTTTCTTTCTTTCATTTTTTATTAATTAATTAATTTATAAAAAATATATGTATTTTTTTCAACATTTCATTTTTCCTTCTCGTAGTTTCCGTTCCCAAACGTTCCTGTCTTCCTCTTTCAAGAAGGAAACAAAGTGAAACATTTATTATTATTAAAAAAGGGAAAGGTCACTGTTTTTTTCGGGTTGCTTACCTCCTCCTCCACTATTATTTTTTATTCTTTGAGTTTGATCTTTAATCCTCCTTCTCCTTCGCTTCTTCTTCTTCTTCTTCTTCAAGCAAAACTTTTTCTCTCACCATCGCACCGCTCAACACTCAAGCTTCCTGGTCGTAAGTTCTCTTTCTCTCTCTCTACCTTTACTTTTTCACTCTAAGTTGCACATCATGATACTGATTAGACCGTATTCCATATTCTAATTAACTTTTTGCCAAACAAATTCAATCCATACAATCTTTAAGCATCTTCTTCTTTTTTTTTTTTTTTTGTCACCTTTACTCTTCCCTTCCATTAACCTAGTAGTGAAAGAAGCAAACTTTTAAATTTTAACGACAAATAAATAAACTAAAATAAATTATATAAATTTTCTCTGTTCATCATAAAGTCACATATGAGGTTACGCAATGTTTTGCGACAGTCATATGTTTGATATATGTAGGACTAAATGGTTTTCTTTTTTTTTTAAACTGAATTTTCTGTTTGGTGTGTCCATTATCAGTTCATTCAGCTCTGATAAATCTGCTTCCTTACTAGAAGGAAGAAGAAGGCGACACGCAGGAATCTGATCGATTCCTTTAAAACCATTGTTGTCCGAGAAAAAAAATGGGCATGGAACATTACTTGTCAGTTTTTAAAGCCTATAGTCCTTATGGTACTTTAGGTGCTTTGCTTCTGGGGATAGCTATTCCTATTCTCGTTGCCGCCATGTTTGTCGATAAGAATAAAGTGAAACAGAGAGGGATTCCTGTAGAAGTTGGTGGTGAGCCTGGATATGCGGTTCGCAATGCACGGTGCTCGGAGTTGGTTGAAGTTCCATGGAGGGGCGCTTCGACAATGGCAGCTCTTTTTGAGCAATCGTGTAAGAAGCATTCTCGGCAGAGGTTTCTTGGTACTAGGAAGCTTATTAGCAGGGATATCGTGCAGGCTACTGATGGGAGGAAGTTTGAGAAATTGCATTTGGGAGAGTACGAGTGGATCACTTACAGTGAGGCGTTTGATCGTGCTTGTAACTTTGCATCTGGACTTATTAGATTTGGTCATAGTGAGGATACTCGTGCAGCCATATTTTCGGATACCCGAGCTGAATGGTTCCTTGCAATGCAGGCATGTTTATTTGCATCAGATAACGTTGTCTTTTGAGTTTTGTGTTAATTACAACTATGACATTGCTTCCTGTTTACAGGGATTCTTTCGACAGAGTATCTCCGTCGTTACCATATATGCTTCTTTGGTGAAGATGCCTTAGTTCACTCTCTTAACGAGGTAGTTATTCTCTGTTGATGATAGCAACTTCTAAAACACGGTCAATTACTTTTTTTATAGTTGAAGTGTTCATTTATAAACTCAATGATATATTCTATTCACTCACTTTCAATTTGATTTTCATCTTTAGACTCAAGTTTCAACTCTGGTTTGCGATCCAAAGCAATTGAAGAAGTTGGTAGCAATAAGTTCAAAATTGGTCACGGTCCAGAATGTCATTTATTTTGATGAAAATGAGTTAGATGGAGATCTGGATTTGTCTAGAAGTGCTGAAATCTGGAATCTGAAATCCTTTTCAGAAGTTGAGAATTTAGGGAAAGAAAGCCCAGTTCCTCCCAGTATGCCATCCAATAACAGCATTGCTGTTATAATGTACACTAGTGGTAGCACTGGCCTACCAAAGGTTGGTTTATGTTTTCAAAAATAGGATATGTTAGAATCTTGTGATCTCATAGCTCCTTGATTAGTGGACTGTATTTTACGGAGAGCTGCAATTGAACTTTTTATTGACTTAGTAGTTTTTTTGTAGGGTGTAATGATAACTCATGGCAACGTCGTAGCCACTGCTGCAGCAGTTATGACAGTGATCCCGGAAATTGGCATCGATGATGTTTACTTGGCATATTTGCCCCTAGCTCATGTTTTTGAGCTTGCAGGCGAGGTATTTGTAGTTGCTTTCTTCTTGTTGATGGTGCTCCTAGAATCAATACTCAGATAACTATGCGTTTCCAGACTGTGATGTTAACTGCTGGATGTGCAATTGGTTATGGGTCAACACTTACAGTAACTGATACGTCAAATAAAATTAAGAAGGGAACGCAAGGAGATGCTACTGCCTTAAAGCCAACTCTCATGACTGCAGTTCCTGCTATTCTAGATCGTGTTCGAGATGGAGTTTTGAAAAAGGTGAGAACTCCTGTTACCTCTTGTGTCATGCAGGATCAAATTGTGTGTGTTCATTTTCATACACTTTGGGATAGTGTTGTAAATTGAAACTGCATGTTACAGAAGGAAAGATTTTTTGGTCCCTAAGTCCTTATGCTATAATCTAGGTTGAAGAGAGAGGAGGCTTTGCCAAAACACTTTTTGACATTGCATACCAGCGCCGTTTAGCTGCAGTGGAAGGGAGCTGGATGGGAGCTTGGGGACTGGAAAAAATCTTGTGGGATGACATTGTTTTCAAAAAGATTCGAACTGTGTTAGGTGGAAATATTCGGTTTATGCTTTGTGGTGGAGCTCCTTTATCTGGTGATACGCAGCGGTTTATCAACGTGTGTATCGGGTATGGTTTGTCAAGTAATAGATGTAAAGTATATAGCAAATCAACAAGTTTTTTTTTTTTGGCCAACAAGCAAGTCAACAAGTTTAAACAGTCAAATTAGATAGTTGTGGTGTTAATTTTCACATGGTATTGAAGCAAAAGATGAATCCTCGTATGGTCATTTCACTCCTATATAATCTAGCCGTCTACTTGTTGGGTCTTAGTCAAAAAGTTTTGGCCTACAAGCAAGCGAGTGTCAATTAATAGATATAAAGTTTACACTAATTTGCAAAGCAGAGCTTTTGAATCAAATGGTTGTAGTGCTAATTTTAACATGATTCTTCCACTCTGACATAATTATCAATTTGATTGTAATAATTTTATTTTTGTGATGGATAAATTTTGATCTTAGTCACTCGACCTCATAAGGTCAGTAGTTTTCTCATGTTATGCACTCATGCTTTCATACTCATGCCAATGCTGATAATCTGATGCCTGAAAGTGGAGTTTGCTGAAATATGGCCTTTATGACTTAAAATCTAGAATTTAAAACAAAATGTCCTCTGTTTTCCAAGCATGTTGGTCAGTTGCTGTGACTCCAATCAGTGTTTTTCCCCCCTCTTTTTATCTCCTTCCCCTGGTGCCTAAATTATAGCCGAGAAAGTCCTGGCATTCATTTTTAATTATCCATGGTTGAATTTGATATTTTCTTTCTGATTGTATGTTTAGCAAAGTACTTGTCCTCGTTCTGTGGAAGTCTGCATCATTTGCTTGGGCTATGACAAATCAATGAAGTTAATCCTATTCATTTGCTGTTTACATTTGTATATCAGGGCTCCTATTGGTCAAGGCTATGGGTTGACTGAAACATTTGCTGGGGCTGCTTTTACTGAGGCTGATGATGTTAGTGTAGGCCGTGTTGGCCCACCCCTTCCTTGTAACTACATTAAGGTATGACCTGTTTCCTACTTTGATGGCTTGCAGAGTAAGCCAAACAGAACCATTTCACAAGGGGCTCTGTTCGGCATTAGGACTTACCTAACGTGGTTCACAATCTGTATGACTGTTCTTGCATCTTTGGCAAAAAATTTGCTATGATTAAGTGGAGCATTTAATAGCTCATAGTCTCAGGTATTTGCGGTATCCTCTAAATCTTGCCATCTAATAATGTGATCTGTTCTAGCTTGTTTCTTGGGAAGAAGGTGGTTACAAAATCAGACAAGCCAATGCCTAGGGGAGAAGTTGTTGTTGGGGGATTTAGTGTGACTGCTGGTTACTTTAATAATGCTGAGAAAACTAAAGAGGCGTACAAGGTACTTTTGTTCTTTATTAATTTTGCGCTTGCATTTAGAAATTTTTGTTTTGACCATTTTATGTAAGAAATTGGCAAAATTTTACAGGTTGATGAGAAGGGCATGCGATGGTTTTATACAGGTGATATTGGACAATTCCATCCGGATGGATGCCTAGAAATTATTGATAGGAAGAAGGATATCGTTAAACTTCAACATGGAGAGTACATATCTCTTGGAAAGGTGTTATTAAAAGCTTAATCACTTCGTAATAAGGATGGCTCTTTTCGAGATATTAGTTGTAGCTTTTGTGGATTTCTGATTGTAGCCTTTAACTGCAGGTTGAAGCTGCCTTGTCGTCTAGCAATTATGTGGGTAATTTAATGGTCTTTGCAGATCCATTCCATAGCTACTGTGTGGCTTTAGTGGTCCCTGTTCACCAGACACTGGAAAAGTGGGCACATGAAAATGGCATTAAGTTTAATGATTTTCATGAGCTCTGTGACAAACCCGAAGCTGCACGCGAGGTTCAAAAATCCCTTCAGAGGTTAGTCTTGCTTCTCCTATTTTGTCGGTTTTGGTTAATCTATTGGAAGATGCGTGAAAATTTTGATCTTTATCTTATTCCTGCTATGTTCCAAATGAGAGTAGATTGCAGCACTTGAATATGCTGTTTGTTTCGTCATCTTTCTGTCGTATTAACTTCTTTTTTTTTTTTTTATCATTTTCAATAAACTATTTGTCAAAAATAGATACCAATAAAAATAGATATTTTTACTCATAAACCGATTAAATAAACTAGATATTAATATGAAACTGATATGATACAGATATCAATAAGACAGACCATCCAAACAGTCCTATATATAAATTGTTTTTATAAGAAGATTGTTTTCTTTGTTTGCTCTAGGCATCATGCTGTTCTTATTTTAGAAGTTTTAATCATTGAATTGAAATTGTACACTTTTAGATCGAAGAAAAAACTTGCAGTTCATTATATAGTACTCTTAGCAGCATGGGTTCTTTCTTAGGCAATTGTGGTAACATATGAACTGATTTGTTCTTTGTTCTTGATCTGCATTTGCACACTGTTATTTCATGGTTTAAGAGCATTTTATTGAGCAGGTAGCAAAAGCTGCAAAACTGGACAAATTTGAGGTGCCTGCAAAGATCAAGTTGCTTCCGGAGCCATGGACACCGGAGTCTGGTTAGTTACTGCTGCTCTTAAGATAAAGAGAGAGCAACTGAAGGCCAAGTTCAAATATGAGCTCCAAAGGTTGTACGAGTGAAAATTCTGATAAGCAATATGCATTCTCACATGTCGGCATAGCTTGTTGCTTCTTTTGTCCTCGAAAGACTTGAATTGTAAAATCCAGACTGAAATTGGTGCAATTTTGTAACTTTTATGAGTTTTATATGGTGTGAATATATATATAATGCATCACAGTATCGTTTTACATCGATAACTTTGAACCATGGCCATAAGAATATGTACTTATTGCATGATTGTGAGATTTCGGCGCTGGTTGTTTTGATCCTTTCCAGCATGATTTAGTGTTGTGACTTATCTATTTTGATTTAAACTTCCACTAGCACTATAAGTGAAAAGAGTCAACATGGTATACTGCTGAGCTCCAACAGCTTGGAATTTAACTCAAAATTTCGAAACTTGAAACTTGAGTTTGGTTCAGTTTGATAGAACTCAAGATATATAGCTTGATTCGATTTTGATGGATCTTAAGATTTATAGCTTAAGTGGGGTTCAAAATTACATTATATAATTTCAAGCTTGACTTAAGTTTTTTCCAAACTCAATTTAATAAAAAATATATTTTAAATTTTAATTAAAATAATATTAATACTTATATTTGATTCAAATTTGATTAATATTAATACTCAATGCAAGCTTAATTAAATTTGTAAGTTAATCAATCTAAACATATAAAATTCAAACTCGATTAAATAAACTATTCAAATGATTGAGTTTGAATTTGATCTAACTACTTTTAAATTACACTCATGTAAACATCAAATTGAATTCATATAATTGAATGATTTGTACTGAATTCAAATAATTAAATAGTTTTATGAATTGACTTGGTTCATTTACATCCATAATTTTTCCCTTTCCAAGAGCATACCCCTAATTTCGACCTTCTCAAAAGGACACGGACTTTTCATGGGCAAATGAAACCACATCCAATGTTAAACATGCCAAAATGTGACGACACAGACTTTCTTTTTATCCGCCAATGAACTTTGAACACAATAAGGATATACTTGCTAAACCATACCAAAACATGACAAAACAACAGATCTTCTGGATTTTGCCTTATGGTATGAGTTAATATAATAATTTATTACATGATAATCGATATCCTTAACTTCTAGGTTGAGATTGGCTAAAGCCATCAAGAACAAATGCTTCAAGTAAATATGGATAATTTGAACTTAATTTAGATCTACAACCATTATATCTGAAAATTATTGTTAGATTATCTGTGGTTTGATATTTATTGACTAACATACAATTTTCAAGTACAAGGCTGTTCTTGATCGGGTTATTAACCATGCTCTGCAGTGTCTTGGCTTTGACGTCGCTTTGAGCCATCGTGGCTCCTCTGTGGTTGTTTGCCGCTATAAAACGTTTCGTTTTGTCCACTTCCTTGAAGATATTACTTCTCAAGTGAACTTGAGACCTGTTTTGCGGGTGGTGGTGGTCGCAGAATTAGATATAGGGCAGGACCCACGAAGGGCACTATGGAAAGTGGAAGCAGCCAAGAGCCTTTGTCTAACCTGCAATCATGAAACTCACTAAATCATGGCTTATGCTCATAATCTTCTGAAAGTAGCTTCATAACTAAAAAGCACTGAATGCCTTACCATTTCCGTGTACCCATGTCATTGTAAACCCAAAATGGAGCAAACGCGGAACAAAGAATGAAATCGAGGGACATGATGTTTATCTGCAATGAGGTAAAATGGCAAATCTAATTCTTCAGATAGTGTATAACAACAAAATTTCATTTGCATTTAGCAAGTCAAGTTAATTGGAGGATGAACAAATGATTTGTAGTGATATCTAACAATCATTGTGTTTGGAAAGAGATCTTACAAATTTGCTTTCCCGGCAATACTGGAAGAACTCCAACCAGTCACTGCCATTAGCTAAAGCACCATATATCAATACTCCTCCTCCTACAGCAAGCAATAACTGCATTCTAATAGAGTTAATATTGCATTCACTGATTGTCAATAAGATGCAAATCGAGTAGGAGAAACAAAAATTAACATTGGGAACATTGGGCAAGAAAAGAGATGGTGCAGTGAAGCATCTTAAGAAACAAGTCATCAGGGAAAAGGAAGAAGCCTAGTATCAATGCTGGGCCAACAATATAGTGGATATGGATCTATTAGCATGCATAAATTTTTAATCATCAAAGTTAATTTCATGTAAAAGGACTTCTAAGCTGCTAGATCACAATTTCGAACAATTTTCCATATAAATGCTTATATTTGTAATGTAATTTGAAGGCCTTATATGACATTCCAAAAAGAATAAATTAACTTAAACAGTGAATGATAGACAATGTTGTAGCCTTACCCCAGAAGTCAGTTTGGATTCTAGAAAATTAAGAGGCCATCTTCCTACTTCCTTTTCTTCAACAGGTGGAGCAGGGGGGTTCCAAAGAACGAAGTAGGGAATAAGAGCATATGCACCAAAAGCGAATGAGGTTACCACAAAAGGCCAGACAGGAATTATGCTCTTTGAGCTGCAGATATGGGATTTTATAACTCAGAACACTGAAATACATATCCTAACTACAAGACAGGCCATTCCATTTTCTTTAATCCCATTTAATTGGGTCAAGCTGCATAAAGCGATGTCATTGCAACAACAAAAACTAACATCCAAGAACAAAAAATGTTTCTCAACAGAAAACGGATTTTGTTCGATACTTTCTCTTGCACATTTGCAAAAGTTTAAAAAGTTAATAAAAAAAAATCAAAACAAAAAAATGCTACTCAGCAAAGGTAAAAAAACCCAAAGATGCAAACTGGGACAATGTATAAAGAAAATTAAAAACAAATGGAATGAATCCCCAGATGTCACAACATTTACATGTCATGTTCAAATAGGCCATGAGCATTCTATGTTAGTCAAATAAAGAATCAACATTTAATGATGCTTTAGATAAGTATAATTCTAAAACATTGTTTGAGGAATTGCTCGGATGCGCCTTTTTATACAAAGAACATAATGTCTATAGGGTAAATTACATCTCAATGCATCAACCTTTGGAGGAAAGTTCATTTAATGCATGAATGTTTTAAATAATTAAAAATGGAATTAACATTTCGAGATAAATTCATTTTAAACCATCAACGTTGTAAGTGCTTAAAAAGAAAATCAGCCTTTTACATAACCAGTCAAGCAAAATATCCATAATTGACTATTAAGAAAAATTAAGAAAAGTTAATTGAAAACTAATACGGATATTAATACCTCAAATAAACTTTGCAAAATATTAATGCCTAATTTAATTTATCTTTTGAAATATTGATTCCTTTTTTTAACCAATCAAAACTTTGATATTTTAAACAAACTTATTCTCTAAACATTGATATCTTTTGATGTTATTTACCCAATGTTTATATCTTCAATTTGAAGATATACAAAAAAAATTGATCCTTAATTATTTCCATAAAATACTTATGACCTATTTAGAGCATAGATCAAAACAGTGGTTCTTTATTTGACTCGCTTCAATCATTGGTGATTTATTTACGATTTCCAGCAATCCATAGAAGAACTAAACTGGGGTATACCTTCTGCCCGTAGGAATCAAGAGCTTGCTATAGACTATAGGCCATAAACCCATCATGTTCCAAAGAGACACAAGCACTTGATTCATCCTGAACCCATCATCTCCTTTCAAGAATAAGAGCTTCTTCAAAAAGTACATGTCCCTTGACTATGAAAATGAAGATCATGACAAATGGAAAAAAAGAATACCGTGTCAGAATGGATTAATCCTAAGATCTATCAGGACAAGACAGATGAATTATTCCCCCGTGCTATTTCCTAAGAAATAATTACTTCCCTTATGATATATACTTCACACACATTCCACAAGACACAAAAGAACATCATACAAGTTATAGCATATTCATTTTTCATATTTAGTAACTCAATAAATATTGTTGTTGGGTGCATCTGCTACATCAAATGTCAAAAATTATTCTATGAAAGCCAAAATCAACTTAAATTACCAAACCATCTGCAATCTATAGCAAAATATATAAAAGCTTAAACTCATTTTAGGTAATCACCCTTCGACTTTCCTTTTACCCCCTCATTTCTATAAAGCAATCAATAAAAACCAGATTTCCTTTCTCTCTCATTTTCCTTGCAATACGTCTCAGAGCTACTAGATAATTATTACAGATGAATCTATGATGTCTGCAATCCCACATAGCTTTGCATACAACATAAAAGGTTGTCAAGCTCGCGATTTTACCAATGATTGGAGGTATAGAACCAGTAGAATCACGCAAAAATTTTGAAAACCGTCCCCTATTTACGGGGTCATTTCGCTATAATTTTGGGTTTTAGCAATAGCTTGCAGACTCAGCATATCTCCAAGAGTTCTGCAAGCAAGCAAAAGAAGGAAGGAAGAAAGAAAATGTGAAAAAGTGGATTAGCTTATTTATCGATACCGGAGTCTGATTAGGAGCAAGCTTGAAACAATAAAACGTGAGTGCACCCCACAACAGACCCAACAAAATTGAGGTTGTCCAGTCTCTTCCTTCTCCTCCACCTCCTTCAACTACTGTTCCACTACTGCTACTACTGCTACTACCCTCTTCCTTTTCGTTTTCAACAACAACAGGGTCGTGTAAATTTTCCTTCTCCACGAAGCTACGGGTTGTTTGGACACCTCGTGTTCTTGTCCTAGCCGTTCTTCTCCATCCACAGAACGGAATGGCGACATGAGAGGAGCTTCCACCGTGGGTATGGAGAAGAAAAGGGAGGTTTCGAGGGATTGGAGAATTGGGTTTTGGTGGGTTGGAGCGGTTAAGGTTTTTTCTAAAAGCTGGAGGTGTTAAAAGGTTGCCGGAGTCGGAGATAAGGATGCTCCGGGCTATCATACTTGCAAAATAGCTGGTGGAGGGGTAATTTGCTTCTTGCTAGAGCCCAGTAGAGTAGCTCACCGGCCTAGTCTAGTTACTATACATGCCGGCTTTTTAGATTTGGGGTTTGTTTGTTTGTAAGTACACCACAAATACAGTAACTTTTTTTTTTTAATTTAATAAATTATCTATAAAAAAATTAGATATAGATAAAAAAAATGATAGTTCTTATTTAAAAATTAAATAGATCAAATATAGATAAAATATAAATATAAATTATATATATTTATACATATCATTTTAAAAAAGATTATATACATATACAAATAAAAATATAATCCAAACAGACCCTTAGTATCATGAGTCTGATTAGATAGTATGTTTTATAATTGTATTTGTATCTATTTGTCGTATGTATCTTATCTAGATATAATCTTTTTAATTTTTTTATGAGTAAAATTAATTATCTGTCATCTATTTGTCATCTATATGTAATCGATATCTAATCTTACCTGGTCGGACTCTTTCAATCAGACACTGTTTGGATGGTCTGTTTTTTATTTGTATCTATATATTTTTTAAAATGATATGTGTAAATATATCCGATTTGCATCAATATCTTATCTATATTTGATCTATTTGATTTTTTGATAAGAACTGTCAACTTTTT
This sequence comes from Combretum micranthum, assembly GCA_024138025.1. Classification (NCBI taxonomy): domain Eukaryota; kingdom Viridiplantae; phylum Streptophyta; class Magnoliopsida; order Myrtales; family Combretaceae; genus Combretum; species Combretum micranthum. Next base: position 119,771 of record JAMXBD010001954.1, on the reverse strand, counting down.
TTTAATATATATCTATTTCTTGATAAATAATTTGATAAAAAAAAATTTTAAAAAAATATCTGTATCTGTTGAAAAAAACTAAACAAACAGATCCCAATTAATATTGATATTGTCATCATAATCATTTTATTTACTATTACTAGGTGCACCTAAAAACCTCTCCTCCCTTGGAACTCTCTTAGATGTTAATGCAATCTTTTTTGCCCCTTTTTTTGTTTTTTTTTTTTTGGCTTTTTCATATATCATTTGTTATGCAATTAGACATTTTAATTTAAATATGCTAATATTATATATAATGATAACTGTTTAAAAAGTCAGTACATATCCTGAAAATAGCTATGATCTCAACTCCTTTTTTTGAGTTGAATGCCTAGGCGTCCATCATAGTTAGTTAACGTCGATTAAAAAAGAAAAAAAAAAAAAAACAAAAAACTCTCAAATTTTCATGTTAACATGGACAACATGGACAAGTAAACCGATCATACCTCTAGATCCTATTTAATCGAACCCTAGCGGACCGACCCACATTCGCAAAATAATGAACTACCATCATGTTACATAAAATGGTATTAGAAAATTTCCAAACAATATCCAGCTTTTAAAGTTCCGTATTATATAACTAATTATATCATCATTAAAATAGATATAAATAATATAATTATGATTGAATATAGTGAAAAAAGATAGAAATTTTTCAACCACCATTTAGTCATTTACAAACACAGGTTCAAAAGGTTTTCCCATACATGTAAGGAAGGATGAAGGTCCTCAGTATAACCCCGCGAAAGGGTTTTGCTGGGATTCATCCTTCTCCCCTTTCCCCAAATGTTTGGTAAAAAAAAATACATTTCTTTGTATCTGTGTGTGTAGCACTGTCTAGGGTATTTAGGCGTCCTAGGTTAGACCGACTTAGGGGCCCACAGGGCACCTCCCTGTGGGACTTAAGTCCCACATGGGTTAGAAGTCTGTAGGTTTTCCCATACATGTAAGGAAGGATAAAGGTCCTCAATATAACCCCGCGAAAGGGTTTTGCTGTGGATTCATCCTTCTCCCCTTTCCCCAAATGTTTGGTAAAAAAAATACATTTTTTTGTATCTATATGTGTAGCGCTGTCTAGGGTGTTTAGGCGTCCTAGGTTAGACCGACTTACGGGCCCACAGGGCACCTCCCTGTGGGACTTAAGTCTCACAGAGGTTAGAAGTCTGTAGGTTTTTCTATACATGTAAGGAAGAATGAATGTCCTCAGTATAACCCCATGAAAGGGTTTTGCTGTGGATTCATCCTTCTCCCCTTTCCCCAAATGTTTGGTAAAAAAAAAAAAAACACAGATTCAAAGCTCTAACTCGGAGAACAACCCTATATAAAACTACCCTTTTGTGGAATAATAAAAATATAAAAAATTTCCACCGTGATAGATTCTTTCGCTGAGTCAATTCGGCGTTCATTTTTCCATCTAGTACCTCAATAAGTAGATATTGTTTGGTGCCTTCACTATATCAAATGTCTTTACTGTTTCTTTTCTTTTTGTCTTTTTTCTTTTCAGGTTATTATTCGTTGGCATAGTTATAACACTCAATTAAATTTCTTGGATGAGGAAAACCTACATGTTATATAAGTAGACATCTTAAAGGATTTGAGACCCGACTTAACTCATCCTAGCTAGATTGAGTCTGTTATGGACCCTAAAGACATCTATTATAAACAAATAATATGTATTAAGATCTATTAGTTTATGCATCGTATGAATTAATTATACTACTTTAAACATACTAAATATTTTTGTAGTTAGTAGTAGTGAGCTATAAGGTAATTGTCCCTTATTTCAAGATTCAATTTAAAATTAGATGCTAAATGATTAAAAAGATAAATGAACCAAATGATAATACCTTATTATCACGAAACTTTGGATTATTGGATTTTTATCTGTATCGAATTTGCATCGGGAATTTATCAGTATCGGTTTAGTATCAATTTGGTTTGGTCAATGTACGACTAAAGTTGTCAGTTTTTCATCGATATAATACTTGCATTGGTTCAGTTTGAAAACGATATTAAAATGATACCAAAGTGATTATCCAAAGAGACCCTTTTAGAGTTATAAAATAGTAAAAGAAAGAAGTAGAGGGAAGAGGGAAGAGGGAAGAGGGAAGAAATGTATTATTTGAAAAGATGAGTATGATACGTAAAAGGTTAATTTCTCTATTGGATTCAAAAATCAATTCATAATATAGAAAAATCACTTAGGCAATTTTCCTTCTTCTCCCTTATTTTTATAAAAATTAAACTACAAAAACCAAAATTTCTCTTAGCTTCTCTTCTTATCTTCCATGTGTTATATGTAAATATGTTTTAGGACCTACTATATTCTTTTGGGGGTTTTGCATAAGATCTTCTATGGTTTAATACAAGTTGATCTGTGATGTCTTTGATTTCATATAAATTTGCATATTTTAGGCACATATATACCAAGTTGTCACTAGATCTTAAAATCCGTTAATATTAGACGTACACCAAAAATACCCAATTTAAAAATACCCAATTTAACATATACAAATTGGATATTTTCAACCATGTAGACCAAAAGTTTATAAAGTGTAAACTAAAATATTGGCTCTGATACTATATATGATCTCAAACAAAAATTAAGCGATAACTAATCTCGTGGATAGTAATAATGAGCTATCTTCTCAACCACCTCACACAAAAGTTTCTACCTAGTTTTAAATAAATATTCACTACAAGTCTTATAAATCAATACCAAATCTTTTCTATAATTCATATAAGACATGCACGATTTACTTATGTAAGATATACGATTACTATTTAAACCTTTCTAATAATAATTTCAGGTTTTAGCAATAGTGCATGTATTAAAAGTCTCCAAGGTAAAAGTATGCTCTCTATTTTTTCTTTTATGTGTATATTTAATTATTTACAACATCCATAAAATATTACTTTGCAAGTAAACAAAACAGAGAAGAAAGAAAATAGTTATAAAGTTAAAAGTAAAGTAGCTTAGCAATACCGGATGCTGAAAAGGAGCAATCTTGAAAACATAAAACATGAGTGCAACCCACAACACACCCAACAGGATTGAGGTTGTCCAGTTTCTTCCTTTTACTCTTCCACTATCACCTTCCTTTTGGTTTTCAACAACTGGGTTATCTAAATTTCCCTTTTCGACGAAACTACGACGTGTATAGACGCCTCGTGCTCTTGTCCTATCCATTCTCCAACCACAGAACGGAATAGCAACAAGGTGAGGAGCTTCTACTGTGGGTATGAAGAGAAGAAAAGGGAGGTTTTGAGGGAATGGAGAATTGGGCTTTAGTGGGTTGGATCGTTTAAGGTTGTTTGTTGGAACTGGACGAGGTAATAAATTGCCGGAAATAAGGATGCTCCGGGCCATCCCTATGCTGCCAAAATTGGTGGTGTCATACACTAGAAGGATCGGAATCAGCTCCCCAGTGCTGGTCATATAGATATATGCATCACATTTTACTATAATGCCGTCTTCTCATAAACAATCGATATTATAATGCCGTTTTGCGGACATCCCATAAAATTGGAACAATATAATGCCTTAAACTCTAACGCCAATATATATACTTTTGGACTTATCGTTACAATAACATCTAAAGTTTGACACAAATATTAAAGATAGCCTTATAATAAAATTTTGATAAATTAACAACTTACAAATAGCATCTTAAATTTTATCTTTATTACTTAGAACCCTTTTTAAACTCATTAAGGAATTTTAGGAAGAAAAAGAAAAACCTATTAAACAATACTTTATTAACATTTGCTAAAGTCTAAACTTTGACTTCTAAATGTATGTCCCTTTTGGCCTTGAAATCAAAATTTAGGAGATTATTTGATTTTTTTAAAAATGTTTTACAATATAATTATGAGAATCGAGACTCACAAGTCACATGCATATTCCAATGTTCTACACAAAATCCAAAATCCCATCTGGAAATTAAAAAAAAAAACACTAAAAAGTACATTTAACCAATTATTGTGGTTTTACTATGATATTTAATGGATTTTCCATGCTTTCTTACGAGTATATAAAACTGGAAACGTATACTTTCATCTCATGATTTGCTTACTTTTCAATTTGAATTTTTCACTGTTTGTTTTCTCTATTTGGTTGTGCCACCTACCAAAGTGGTCACTAGTTGCACCTTGACCTTAGGGTGATTGGATTTGGATTTATGTTTTTCAATTTTCTACCTTTACCTTTTGTTTACTTTACTATTCTTTATTATTTTATTTTATTTAATAAAGTTATATATTTGTATTAATTGATTAACCAGGAGTTGCAACCGATCAATAATAGATGAAAAGCTTAAAGGAATTTCTTTTTAACCCTTAATACCTTAGTAGTAGCAAGTAACTTGCAAACAACTTGGCAAAACACTTATGCTACGTTTAATTTACTAAAATAAAATAAGACTGGAAAGGAATATCAATTGCTTTGTTTTATGATATAAGGCATTTTTGGAAAAAAAAATTGTTTTTATAAGGAATAGCAATTCCTTTTGTGGAGAAAATGAATAGAGATTCCTCATCTATTCAAGACTACATGAAATAGGCATTCGTTATATAAAACTTTTTATAAACCAAATGAGCCAAGCTATCGTGAGCTACTCAGGTTCAATATATAAACCAGTTGAATTTGAGTTTAAAGTAAGCTTGTTTATCTCAATGATCCAACCTTGAGCTCCAACTCTTATTTAAGCACATGAGTGGCTTAAGAATAGACTCATTTAGACTTGCAAATAGATCCATTAATAAGCTTGCAATCAAGCTCACTAACACGTTCATTAGTAGGCTCGTGATAAGTGTCAAAATACCCTTATTATTTATTTTAATTGGATATTATATTTTATGGATTTTATATAATTTATTAAAGAAAAGGGACACTTATTTTGCTAAAATGTTAATTTCATGAATAAAAGAAGATAAAGAGCTTAATAAAAACATTTTGATGAGTTAAAGGAGATTTTGATGAAGAATTGGGCACAATGAAGATTTATAACACACATGACATTTCTGCACAAGCTATACAGAATACTGGTATAGGAAGTAAAATACGACTAGCAAGTGATTTTAAAGTATACAATGAACTATACAAGCTGTGCATAATGCTTGTATAGGAGAAGAAAAATAGTCAAAAACTTAACAGAGGTCCGCATGGGCTACTTGCACAAGTTGTGATCAGGGTTGCGTAGACCTGATTTTGGTGAATTTCACAATTTTGGATCCTACATAGCCTCGTATATGGTCATGTAGGATGATTGTGTTGAACTGATTTTGGATTTTCCTAGAAATAGCCACCCTTACTCATCATTTATGCATGATTCTTGTTAATTAGGTTGAAAGATTGATTGATAAGATAGATGTAGCATGAATAGAGAAGTTTGATTGTGGATCTAGACATAGACTATATGAACTTTCTATATAAAGATTTAATCTTTATCCGGAATATTGAACTATAATGTAGTCTTATATGTAATTAATGATGAAAGATATTTTCATTAATCATGTAAGGTTAGATTAATATTCTCGAAAGATATGTTAATTAAATATAGAGTTCCTATAGGTCAAGAATCTACATATCCATTAATAAATATCTTATAAAAATTAAAAAATAGGGTTAGTAGTGAGTTAAGATTCGGGTTAGTTTTGTGATTGATACTTTTAATAGACTGACACTCATTTTGCTAGGATTAGTTAATTAATTAATTAGTTTCTTAGATATATTAATAACACTCAAATTATATTAGCTATATAATAGAATTAGGGTAATTACTAATAATTGTAAGTCCTATTGGAATGACTTCTATGCTTACACTGGTAATGCAATAGATAAATACCTGCCTAAAGATTAGTTACAAAGTAAGAAATAGGGTTTTAAATTTAATGTAATTGATACGATTGGTTAAACACATCAGCTTGTTAACAAGCTCATTAGTAGATTTATGAGTTTTATATTTTCCATATATTATATATAAATATATAATAAAACAAAAGAATTTAATTTCTATTTATTATATATATGTATATATCTATATAACTCTTGTTTATTATTTCTAGATTAAAAAAAAATCAAAATATTGGAAAATTTAAATTTAAAAAATGTCAAACTTGAACTCAAAATAAAACACTTTAATCTAAATGATTCAAGCTTAAAAATGAATTCTGATTCGATGAAAAATGCAATTTGGTGAGCTCAAGTTTGATTTATAAATAAGCTTAACTCAAGCCTGAATTTTAGAATTGGTAAAAAGCATGACTTGGGCTCAAGGATCTACATAATTTTTTAAATGAGTTGAACCAAAACTTTAAAAAACTCGGCTTGACTCGTCTTATTTGTTGTCGTAAACACTATCATAAGATGTCTCCTCATTAATTAATTAATGGTATGTTTGGATTGTTTGATTTTCGTCTGTATTTTATTTATATCTGATTTATTTGATCAGTTTATAAATAAAATATATGTTTTTCATCTATATTTTTTTTCTTGAAAACATCTATTTAAAGACAACCAAACTAAGATGTCAAAATTATCAAAATAAAATGAAACAAACACACCCATAATTGTTTGTTAATCAACAATTAAAATTTGCCAATAAGTCATACTTAATACTTAGCCTTATAAATAGTTTAGTACCTAACAATCAATAGTCTCTATAATATGAAGTCCTCCAAATCGAAATCGTATATGTTCCATAGTAACTATTTCAATGATACCAAGTGTCTTCACAAAATTTAAATCTACATTTATGTTAATGTTTGTCCTATCTCGAGAAATATATGTCATAATTGAGGCAATTAAGATCTATATTTATCATATCGCATGACTGTGAAAGAAGGGAGCTTCTATGGTCGTGTCAAAGGACCGTTCAGTCAACCATTTAACCATTAAAATAAATATAGTAATTGAAATATTAACTATTTGAGTGATTTGATTATGATTAGGTGTAATGTAAGCCGTTGAATAACTGACGGGACTAGTTCGATCAAAATTAATGATGGAACCATAGAATTTCCCATTAAAAAAAATACCCTAGAAGAGGTGAGCTAATGTGCAACACATAATTACAAATATATGTACATGCATGATCAAGTATATACATAACATACATATAACCTATTCTAATGCAATATCTATATGTTAATTTTTTTATATTAATTGTCAAACAATACAGTTTGAGATTATTTGTAACTAACTTCGAACTTAGAGTAACTTATGACTGCATCAAACATTACATATATAGATATATATATATATATGCAATTTATTGTATATGGAAGCATAATCAAAACTATAAGTATCATTGTTAAGGCAATGTTGATAAGCCATTAACATATTAGTCCACTTGTACACACCTATAGTGACACCTCATAGCTCTAGTATGACATGGTTATGGTTTCATCTCGATACATTAATATTGTACACGATCTTGCTCAAGTTAAGAACCTGCAATGAATAATGCTTAACTAGATAAGTTTATGCACACACATATATATGAGGCAACTAAACACCTAATCATATCATATTGATCACTTAATGGATTTTTACAAATGACTGACCATCCTAGGTCTATTTGGAAATTATTCCTCAGTAGGAGTACCAGACCATACCTCTAGTGGAGTCTTCTTCTCAATAGTTGTAGATGGAGACCTGTTAATTAAATGACATGCTGTAGAAGTTATTACAACCCATAATGACTTCACTAATTGAGCATTAGACAACATACACTTGACTTTCTCCATAATAGTTTTGTTCATCCGTTTTGCTACCTCGTTTTGTTGAGGTGTACCAAGAAATGTTAGATACCTTACAATTCCTTCTGACTTACACAAAACATTGAAATCATTAGAATATAATTTAAGGCCATTATCTATGTGAAGATGCTTCTGTTTTCCAGTTTGTTTCTCAATTATCGTCTTCCACTCTTTGAATGTGGGTAAAACATCATTCTTCTACTTCAAGCACCTCCACTCGAAGGCACTCTAGACGGTCCCCATGGATCAGAATAGATATAATCTAGAATATCCTTAGTATTGTGAGTAACTATGGTGAATCTAACTCTTTTCTGCCTATCAAAAACACAGTGTTAATAAAACTTCAACTTACTGATGCCCTATCCATCAAGAAGTCCTCTTTTGCTCAATTTAGTCATACCGGTTTCACTTATATGCCCTAGACGCATATGCCAAAGTCTAGTAGCATCCTCATCTAATAGAGAAGAAGAAGAGATAACTGCATCACTTGCAATAATGGAACGCTGTAAAATATATAAATTAGTAGTATTTTTTATCCCCTTCATTACCGCAAGAGATCCTTTGCTGATCTTTATAACTCCACCTTCACCAGTTTATTTGTACCCTTTAGAATCAATAGTGCTCAACGAAATTAAATTTCTCTTTAAGTCAAGAAAATGTGTATATCTCTAAGTTTCCTGACAATATCATCAAATATCTTGATCTTTATAGTGCCAACGCTTGCAACCTTGCAAGAAGCATTATTTTCCAAAAGGATAACACCTTTAGAAACCTTTTCAAATGGTGAAAACCAGTCCCGATTGGGACACATATAAAAAGTACAACCATAATCGAAAATTAACTCCTCATTGGTCTAAGGATCATCATTAGAAGCTACAAAAAGTTTACCACCACTGTGGTCTTCAGCTACACGGCTTCAATAGATTTTTCTGGTTGTTTTCCCTTTTGAATTTCAGTAGCTTTCTTATTCTTATTTTACAATATATAGCATTTTGATTAAATGTGTCCTTTCTTCTTGTAATACCTATAGGCTTTATCTTTGTTTGAAGACTTTGACCTTCCTTTTGAATTGCTAGAATTGGTTCTTGATTCCTACCACAAGGAACAAGATCCTCTGCTTTAGGTTTGGATCCAATTACTAAGTGTTTCATCTTGTCAAAAGATGCCAAAGTATCATACACCTCTTCGATGGTAAGAGAATTGTGACTATACAGGATTGTGTCTCTAAAATTCGAATATGAAGGAGGTAAGGAACACAACAGAATTAAAGCCAAATCCTTCTCATCATAATTAACCTCTAAAGTTTCCAAATTGGAAAAAATTTCTTTAAAAACGGTCAATTAATCTTCTAGAGACCCACATTCTATCAACTTGTGTGAGTACAATCGTTGCTTCAAATGTAATTCACTAGTCAAAATCTTGATCATACATAGTTGTTCTAATTTTAACCATAACCTAGTAACTGTCTTCTCCTTCAACACATTCTGTAAAATCTGATTCGATAAATGGAGATGAATATGAGAGAGGGCTTTACAATCCTTACAAAATTTTTCTTTCTGTGACCAAGACGCAGGCATCTTGTCAAACCCTAACAACACATCATCCAGATCCATTTGTGCTAATACCGCTCGCATCTTAATTTGTCATAGAGAAAATCTAATGCTCTGATCTAACAAAGGAATATCATACTTTGCTGTCGCTATTATAGAAGAAACATGAAAAACTCAAAACCCTGGGCTTTGATACCACTTGTTATGATCAAATAAAAAAAATAATGGCAAAAAGAAGAACAGAAAAGTAAAGAGCGCATAAGATTTTACATAGAGATCCTTACGGGAAAAACCTTGGGCAGAGAAGAGAATGAAATCCACTAGTGTTGAAGAAGGAATTAGAGAAGATGTGTATAAGTGCCCATAAATGTTACCAAATTCATAAAACCCTAAAAAACAATTCACAAACCCATATATGTATCGTGTAAGCCGACTCAAAAGTCGGCATATGAAAAGTCACAATTTCATGCCAGCAGCTTAAGTGTCAAACGCCGGCGATGTTGAGCCGGCCTTCAACAATCATAAAATCCAATTCTTTAATGCTGACTTTAAGGTCGGCAGGCATAGGGTTTTAGACCTATAACGTTGAAGTTTAAATTGGCAGCGTTGAGCCAGCCTTAAACAACCACAAAAATGAAATCCTTAAAGCTGATATGAAAGTCGGTGATGTAGGTGATATAGGCCATCAGTGTTTGTCTAAGAGCTGGCTATGAACTTGAATTTGGGTCACACACATCAACAGTCCCAAACCTCAAAGGTAATGATAGATCACTATGTATCTTACTTTAATTTAAAAAAAAAAAAACATGTTAAGGTTCATTAAATTATATTCATTAATTTATGCAATTTTAGTTTTTGTGATAAGTCCTTTACTTAATGTCTAATTATTATTCTTGATTGATTTTAGGCTTTCAAGATATTAATTTTTCATATGATAAATCGCGTTACTAAAAGTCCATGGAGTGTAGGATGGTATGGAGTTCATAAGAAGGTCTATCCTATTGGCCCTTTAAAGGCCCGACCCACTAAATCTCGAGATTTAGTGTATCGAGTCCATATCCACATATAACAATTTCACATTATATGTAAGGTTGTCCTAAAACCAACAGTTTATGAGAATTATTTGATCAAATCTACTAACACTTTATAAACAATTTTTAAACAAAAGAAGATTGCTAATAAAAGCAATCCATACATATATACATTATATGTACAAGGATTAGTGTCAATATAAGACACTACATAATTACAAGTTGTTCTTGATACAAAAGATAACCAAAAGGGATCTTAAAGTCTTTTATAACTTAGGCTTATTTAACAAGCCTCATATACAGAGAAATATGCTTTAAGTAAAAGCTTCTCCTAAAAATCAAGGGCATTTGAGTCCTACTCATTCCACTCGTCCATGAACCTCTCAAAATCTGACCCGTAACCCAGATCATCATACAACTCATCTTCAACACTTGCAAAGTAGCAAAAGTGAGCCAAATGCCCAATACGCAATAACAACAAAACAAATTGTCAAGCAAACTTAATTCAAATGAAATGCATCAACGGTCAAGTCATTATCTTGTTAAGTTTTCTTTTAACAAAGCAACAGTAGGGTATTCAAACCCTAGAATCACGCTTTGGGAATTTAAGGGTCCTGAGTAACAGCAGCTGCTCAGGGGGTTGATATAAGCAGTCCGAATACTTACATCTCCTATATCTATTCCATAAAGAAATAGCTTCATTTAGTGTTCAAATGCCGTTGCCCGACTCTACTTAAACTCAATCCACAACATGGATCTAGTTCACAAGTCCTCATAAACTTTGAAATAAACCATGGCATACCATTACATCATGGTGAAGTCATTGCATCATGACTTAGGTTAAGCGCCTAACCAACATGTCATTACATCATGACAGGTTTGCTGCTCCTCGAACTAGATTAAACAGCATAATAAACATCCAGTTCATCAAAGTATTAAATCGAATTGAGTTATGTCAAATTTAATAATGCCTATTCCTAGCATACAACAAGCAAGCTGTTACGTACCTATACCCAATAGTGTATTACTATATTCACTTGGAGGGGAATTAACTGAAGAATCTTTAACTGAAATAAGAAATATCAAAATAAATCAATAATCAAACGTAAAATATATATATACAACACAATCCTAAGTTAACTATATAAGGAGATTCAATAAACTTAATATATAGTTTTATCATTTAATTTCATACATAAAACATGGTTATATAGCTTATAGATTCATTAGAAGACCATATATGAAGTAAAGAATGACAATTGAAGAAGGTTGAATTTGTAAAACTCAGGGGATATGTGGCCAATTTACACAGGAAAAATTGATTTGAATGCCGACAGCGTTGGAATTATACGTCGGTGGCGTTAATCACGGCTTTAAGAAAATTGGTTCTGTTCGCATTCAACGCCGATTAAAGGCCGGCGGCATTGAAACCTTAGTGGCCGACGTACTATTTGAAAAATAAACGCTGGCCAATTTCTTTACAAAAGCCGACGGCGTTATAAGCAGCGTTAGAAAAATTGATCCTGTTCACATCCAACACTGCCTCTGCACCGGCGGCGTTGAAGTACCAAATGCCGACGTACACTAAAAAACAAACCTATTCGAAAAGTTTTTGTTTCTCTTATTTTGCACTTAGAAAATTTATAACCTATAACATTTTTAATCCTTCTTCAAACACATATTTAACTTCATACACTATCTTCTATCCACATTAATCATTCCTAGCAACTTTGAACATCATTTTAACACATCAAACTACCTCATTTATATCAAACCCTCTCCTACTCTTCACTTTAAACTTAACTACTCAAATCAACTTCAATCCTCACCAACACTTCTCACTACTTCCATAACCCATAAACAAATTCATATAACAATAAAACACAACCTAACATTTATCAATACATAAAACCATTCAAAGTCATATGACAATAAACTCATCCTAACATGGATTCTATATCTATATTATAAGAAAAAAAATAAACAAATAGTTTATACTTGCATTAACTTACATGAAGAGGCTTTGGCTTGAAGAAATTGTTGAATCCAAGAGCTTGTTTTTGGCTAAGGTTTAGGGCTTATGGTTTGAAGAAAGAAGGACAAGAGAAGGAAAAGAAAAGTAGAAAATTCGTATGAATTTTGTGGGCTGCCAAAAGAGAGTCTATTTGATCAAATTTGGGACTTATATTTATCTTAAATTTGACTTTTGGGGTGTATATGAGTTTGGCTTAATTTGGGGCTAATTTGAATTTAATTTGAGCTTGAAAATAGGCTTAACTTTTTGTAAAATTCTGCTAATAATTATTTAGACAATTCAAAAGTTGTTTTGATAAATTTAAGTATAACACATATATATTAATTCATAAGAGACACAAATATCAATTATACTAAACATATTAATATACATAAAACAATAGCATTAATTTCATCACACATATACATATACATCAATAATTTACATTAATAAACATATATCAAACATATTTCTATACATTTATTTTCATATATAAAAATTACTTCAAACTTAATATTTAGAACTAGTATTATATTTACATGAAAGTTTAATTATTGAATAAATTAGGTTATTTCAGGCCCAAAAGGGATGGGAGTCTATCATGAAACCAAAATATCGAAAAGTCCAAAGTTTTTTTTTTAGCATACAAGAAGTCCAAAGTTTGAAAAAGTTTAAATATAATCATAAAAGAAAAAACTCCATCAAGTTGTATCGTCATCAAAATTAGACGCGATAGGAGGAAAACTAAAAGGATCTAGATAGTCGCACTTGTTTGTCCCTAACCCTATCATAAAAGCCATAGTTGAGGTCTTTATAGGCAAAGTCCATATAAAGACTATCATTAATATGTTTAGATATTAAAAAAGTTATGAAACTCTCTATATAACAACCACATAAATACATATTATGTCACTTGTAGCATATAAGCTTTCTAGCTCTAATGCAACAATTACGGATACTTGAAATAAATATTTCGACATAAATAAATAGTGTGGAAGTAATCTAGACAATACAATAGGAGTATATGGGTTACACTTCCATCATAGCACGTATGGCAAGATTCTTTGGAAAAAAAAATATTCTTAAGTGGAGACACTTATTTGCAGTCCACACATAATGTATCATTTAATGGACCGATATGGTTCCTTCCTATGGACTACCCACTAAGTCACCGACCTAAGTATCCACCAGTAGTATATTTCCAATAATTGCAATTGCAATTACAATCCTAGATTAAAACTGCAGCTTATTAACCCAACATGACTATGCAACGACAAGTCATAAAGATTAATCACCTATTCCATATGTTGGGATTATAGTGAATGAAAAGGAACATGAATCTATAGCATAGTTTTTCAAGCATAATAAAAAAATCTCCCTTGCATTAGTTGCATAGATTGTGTATGCTTATTTACGCATAGGTGTCCCCCTAGGCTGGTTCAAGTCTGACCTACGACCCAAACTATTGGGTCCAAGTCTGGGTTTGGGTTAGAATCTAGGTCTTGGTCCAGGTCGGAGTTCGCAAATAAGGGATTCGGAATCGTCCCACCACAGTGGCGAAGTGGTTTGGACTTAGTACCTATCGGGCCATGGGATGGGTTTGCCCTGGGTAAAACCCTTCTTAAAAAAACAAAAAAATTGATTCTCCATCCATTGCATTAATTGTAATACTTATTTTTAAGAAATAAACATCTCGACATTTAAGTTACAAAATAACAAACACATATGAAAAATTGAAATAGAACTTTATATTATGTCGTAATGCGGTTAGCACCTTATCGATATGAAAGGAACATTACATCTTACCTCACGTACATGTAAATGGAAAAAAAAAGGATAATGCAAAATACAATTAATTTCATGTTTTTTTATTGCTCCGAAGGTGCCTACGTATCCGAATTTCATAATTAGGCCATCGTAGTTGAGGTAATTTTATAAAGTGTTTGTTAATTTTAATTATCAAAATGCAATGTTAACTTTAAGTGATTAGTAATTTCGTAGCAATTTTAGAAAAATGATTTCGATCCACATAATTTAGAAAAACTCTATATTGATCTATGTATTTTGAAAAACTCCATTTTTTATATTTTATTTTTTGAAAATAGTTTGTTCTAGTATACAAAGTATATTTTTATTCGAACAAAACTATAAGAACTACTTATCTTGGGTTAAGTTGAGAGTGCCGACTACAGTGCTTCCTCTTGGTGAGTTATAATATTGAAATACTCATTTTACTCATTAGTTGCCATGACAATCTCTTGCAGACATCTTCTGTCTTACCTTGGTCGTCAACGCAAGCTATTGCCTCAACCGTTACCGAAGTCATACGTGCCTTGTGGTCATCCAATATATTACTTATACAACTAAATACCTATTTCACCACAACTGTGGACGCTAGAGCTGCAAGCACCTGTCTGACCATGCGAGATAGAATTGGGAATGTTTTTTTTACGACATTTCCACCATTCCAAAATGTGAAAGTCCCTAACACTGGTGTTATCACCAAACTTAAATTTTGAGTTAAGGTATCTATCAATTTTAGTGCATTTCGTATCTTCAACTTTCCTGAAATGTACCGTAAAGATAGATAATTTAAGAAGACGTGGTGACTCACCTAAATTTAGTCAAGGGATTGGTTCATCTGCCTCCTCACCATCGGCCTCTAGGTCTTCCTCAGCTACCCCTTCCATTAAGTTCTCCATATCATCCGGTTCTTGCGTCTCCTCACTAATCGGATGATAAATTGGAGTTCTTTGCTCAAAGCCAGGTGGGACTTGCCTTTGTCGTTACTTTTTCTTAAGAAGCTACATCAAAAGAATGATGCCATATCATGTGATGCAAAAAAAAAAAAAAAAAAGTATGGAATTGCAAGGAAAATTTGAAGCACAGACTATAATGAACTTTTTTTTTTTCCAAATAGTTTAAATGAGAGGAACAAGAAATATAATATGAGAGACGTAAAAATATTTAGTAAGAAAAATTTGAAGCACAGACTACAACGGACTTTTTTCCTATATAGTTTAAACAAGAGGAACAAGAAATATAATATGAGAGACATAAAAATATTAAACATAGGCTTGAATCAACTTTATGCTCATTTTTCAGAATCTAAGTGCGCAACGTTTTTTTTTAATGTTTGCATATCTAAAAATTTTATGACATAGCATCTGCATCTATATAGGCTTGTTGCCTATCAAATTGTCCATGTGCGGAATATAAAATTTCAAAAATCGAAATGTTGAACATCTGTGAATCATGCCGCCATCACTTTGTTCATTTTGCAATACAAATTTGTGAAAAAAAAAAGAATAATATTCACATGACAATGGCTTGTAGGGGCTACGTGTAAACTTTATTTCCCATAGGATTGCATGTATTAGCTAGTGTAGGTTCCAAATATTTTTTCCTTTCATTGTTTTTCACTCTATCTTTTCTTTTGCCTTTTCAACAATTATTTGGGAACACAATGATTGCATGTGGACAAGATGGGTGGATGGTGGAGAATTCAAAAGTTGTAGGTCTCTCTATTTTTTTTTTTTAGGGGATGAACCATGGGGACTCACTGATTTTAGTGGGTCTAAGGTTAGGACCTGGGTTGGACTCGCCAACTGGCGGGTCTTAGACCTAGTGGTAAAAACCATGCCATCTCGTGATGAAACCTACTATCGTAATAGGGATTGAACCTAAGGATCGTCTAAGAAATTCAGTGGAAACTATGACCTGCTGCTTATAATGAAGCAGGAACCTTGGTATAGTCAAAGATGCTACAATCCGTGATGGCCAACCAATTGATAAGTCTAAGGGTTAAACGCTACGGAAACTCTCGATAAGTTTACAACAAGTTCATCGAAGAACTCAAGAGAGAAAAATCTTAATTTCATTCATAGAAATGATCTCATCATCTGTCTTTCAATGTTACTACCCATAGGGTTTTATTAACTATCATATAGGAAACTTAAAAGAAAAAAAAAAACACAAACTATTGTCTAAAAAAGGTTGGTGGCCTTTATTACACTTTAGGTGGCCTACACATTAAACATGAACTCAGAATTAATTTTCAAGACAAAAAAGCTAGCGAGTTATGTATTTACGTCGATGGCATTGCCTTGAAGGGCAGCAGCCTTAGTGCCGGTGTATGTATAATTTCACATTTTTTATTAAATTTCGATTGAAGTCTAGTTGTTCTCCAAATATAGACCGGTGGTGTGTAGTCCATCCGCTCCAATACTTGAAATTCTTCAATCTTTTGAGTCACAAACTACTTTATAAGCTCCTTTAGTCCACTTGGCTCATGTTTGATCGATGGAACTGCAATTTTTGAGCCTCTAATTGCTTTAAATGGCTTATGGAACTTGAGTTTATTTGGTTTTAAGTTTAACGTTCCTAGATCGCATCACCCAACAAAGAACCAGATCGGCGGGGTAGGTCCAATAGAGGATCCATTGTAGTCAATTCATATCGGGTCCCAATTCAGACTCAACCTAAGAAGGAGAAGGATCTTCTTTGGTGAATCCCTCTTATTCTCGTTTCGTCCCCTTCCTTTCAAAAGTTGTTTCTATTTCTACATCTCTTTCTTCCTCACTTTCCCCCCTTGTTGGAAAATCCATTGTCAGACTTGATTAATCGTCCTTTGTTTATCAAAATGAATGGTTTTGTTTTTGTAATTTTCTAATTGTTCCAATGTCTTATAAGTTGAATTAATCAGATTCAACTTTTCTTGTTCTTTCTCTAAGTATCCGTTCACTCAAAACTACTCTGCTTCCATTTCCACTTTAAGTAACTAAGGTTAAGCTTTTTTAGGTACAAGATACTATCATTACCGCTTGGACAATTGGACATCCAACTAGTAATCAAAACGAACCAATTGTAAAAGTGGAGCTCTACTAACTGAGCTATATCCTACCAAGCTAAGTAGAGAAAAATACCGATATAGTCATGTCATGCTATGCCAAATTCCAAGGAAGAGTTTGATTCTCTCTACTCTAGAACCAAACATTAGAGTTTTTTCTCATTTGGCTCATCGCGAATGAAACGATTCAAATTTTATCAAAATAAATGTATTAATCATATTATGTTATGGATTTTTTGAATCCATATCTTGACATAATGGGAGCAATACTTGAAATGACAATCCATAAAAAACCACCGATATTGAGATCAGACAAAACAAGGTGATAGCTAAAAGAAACTACTAAATAATTTAGTAAAATGGATATAACTGCTATAGATGGTCCTTTACGCGTATCATGCACTAAAATCTAAGGATCATATACATAGAATTCTGTAAATGATGTGTTTAGATATGTGAATCTAAGGATAATTCTGCTATAAGTTTTTATACTTATGCAAATTAGTATTCTACTTTTAATTTTATTATAATTTGGTGAAAATTCAAATATTAAATTGTAAACCAAATTCAACTACATATAGTAAATTAAAACTGCATATGGTAAATTGTAAATGATATGAACTATAGACTCTAAAATGTGAAGCATTGAAAGTAGAGAGACTTTTAATACATTTACCTTGTGAACTCATTGTATTAGACACACTTTCTTCATAATCCTCATGTCTAGGTTAATTTTACATTAGAATGTCATCTCGAATTCATCTATAGATGATACTTTAAAGGAAAAAATTGTAACGCCTTAAATTTAATTAAGGCAGTTACCGCAATGTATAATACTTCATGTATTATACGCTCAGGATTCCTTTTGTGTTAAACATTTCTAATCAATTTTAGTTAATAAAATCGTTTATTTAGATTTCTAAAGCAACTGGTTTTAGTTACAAAGACATCAAACTTTATAAAAACATAATAAAGATCTCTACTCCCACCATAGTAGACCAATTTTCTAAGAAACAAAATTTTATAAAATCATTTTACAACCTACTCTCAAATGTAGACTAACATTTACAAACATATGGGCTCCCCTAGGCCTCTTAAAAGAATATCACAACTTAAAATATAAATCTAACTTTTGAAGTAAAATAAAAATAAATACACATGAAATCCATAGTCCCAACCCACTTCACTCATCCAACATCGCCCAAAACCCCAACCAAGCATCGTCATTACCAACATCAACATCACAATCTTCATTATCATCCTCAACACAACACTTGGAGAAAGAATAACAACAACAATAATGAGTCGAAACTTAGTACACAGTAACATAGACACATACGAAATGATACATAAGCCTAGTTAAATACAATACACAAATAACAAGTTATTATCTTTCATTTAAATAAAGCAAGCAACACGGAGCACTCACACTCCAGAATAATCCTGGGAGTCTGGAAGTCCTGAGTAACAACAACTGCTCAGTGGGTTAATATAAGCAGTCCGAATACTTATATCTCTTATATTTAATCGAGAAAGAGAAAATATCCTCATATAGGGTTCACAGCCGTTACACACACTCACTCTATCTCAGTCCATAACATCAGTTAGTTCAACTGGTTCTATAAATGTGAACTAAAATATGTTACTTTATTCCGAGTCTAAATAGACATTATGCCAATACCATTTGCCCTTATTGGTTACCCATTGAGCCACTTATAAATCACCACTGCATCATGGTATTTGTCATTGCATCATGACACCTCAGCTCCTAACATTGTGTCCCTTCGAGATAAGGTTGCCGCTTCTCGAACCGGATTCAACGACACACACACGAATAACACTCATCAATTATTATGCTAAGTTTAAGTTTTAGTCCATTTAGGATGCCTATCTTAGCATATAACACGCAAGTCACTGCGTACCTTTCATATTTAAAGTCCAATAAGAAATAAAAGGCTGTCGAGGCCTATCTCAAAAGATAAATCAGACATCCATATCTGTTCATGAATTAAAATCATATAAGAAATTGAATTAATTATCCATAACATCAAACTTATTCTATTATCCTATTTGATTAGACACTAATTTAGAACCCCACTATGGCTGCAAAGATTGCCCCATCAAACCACAGACAATTTTCCTTTTTCTGTCAAAGTATTTCTTTTCGTTTTGATTATAGTAATTTATTACAACAGCATTAACAAAACATTCATATACAAAAACATCTATTTCCTAAGCAAACATACATTTGAAACAACATATTCCCCATGTTATTTATAGTTTATCCTAACTCATTAACTAAAGCCAATTATCAACTATTAACTCATTTTAACTTAATCCTAGCCAAATTAATTGAAGTCTATCGTTTAATTTAATTATTATGCCAAGGTGATTAAACTTAATCAATTTAATTCATTTTAACTCATTACAACTTATGAAGTCAAGTTGAACTTAAGTTTATTAACTAAGTTTATCTTGTATCTAACTTCCATATCCAATTCAATTATTTATTAAGTCTATAAATTCACTAAACTCGTGTTTAATTATACTATTTAACTAATAATACATATTAACTATCATTCATCTACTTCATTTTATCTTTCTTTCTTCTTATTTTCTTCTTTTTCTTTCTTCTTTTTCTTTCTTCTTTATGAACAATACTAGGTGATAGATCACGTCCGTGACGGGGACTGTGATCGTCATCACCTTCCTCTTCACACCCGTGATGAAGACCACGATCACCAATACGGCATTGTTACACCCGTAACAAGGAGATAACATTTGTCGTCATGGTCGTAATATAGGCTTTTTCCTTTGAAAATTCTTCTCAGAGGAGATCACGCCTTTTATATCGGTCATGATGGTCATAACTTGCAAAATTACGCCTGTTATCATGTTTTATTTTTTATTGGAGGAGATCATGCCATTTGTCACGGCCGTGATCACCCTTGATTTTTCATTTCCACTGATATCACGGGCCGTATTACAGCCCTAATGAACAGGGGGATTACGTTTCGTTTTTCCTTTATCTTTTACACCAATTCTAATTACTTGTTTCATTATACATCAACAAAAACAACATTTATAAATATAAACACGTAGAATCTTTACTTATAAAAACTTCTATATACATATTTATATCATACTTCTTCAAAATTATTTCATCAAATACTTGGCCTACACAAATATACATATATTCAGTTTTTAACAAACATATTCATATATCTTTGATTTATTACTATCATCGCAAGTTTTACATATATCTAGTCCTACTATAATATTTACATGCATAAACAATTACTAAAGCAAGAAATAATAAAACTTATCTTTTTAAGCAAAACCCAACATCTTAATTCTTCTACTCCTACTTCTTCTATGTACTTAAAGTTATTTCTAGCATGATCTTCATTCTCTATCGTGTTTTCTATCTTTGTTTTCCTCTATAGACATGCTAAGTTTGAGATTTGTGGCTTGGATTTTGAGAAATGGGGAGAAGGAGAAAGAGAGAGAAAAAGAAACAAAGGAAAGAAAGGAAAGGAGAGAAAGAGGGCAGTAGATAGAAAAGAAAGGGAATGAAGCAAAGCTTATATATATGTAGAGAATTAAGAGATATTTTAGGATAAACGTATTAGGTTTACAACTTTCAATTGATATCTCTAACTCTGAAAGTATTTAGAAGATAATTTCAGAATTTATAGGTTAAAAATAAATAACTTAAGATAGGAATTTATTTTAGGAGTTTGGTTTATATCAAATTGATTTGTACTTGAGCTTAGGCTCAAGATCTGATATTTTTAAGGAGACAGGTTATTCTAAAATTTACAAAGGTTAAGAATATAAAATGTTGAGCTACAGTTTAGGGATTTCAGAATACTCTAAACATTTAAACAACATGTTTAGGGTTTTAAGGATTTAAAATTTCAAACCTTAACTTAACTTTATTTAATAAATTAATTTTATTAATTTATCTAATCATAATTCATTATTATTTCTCTTGCATCATTCAATCTATCTAAATCTAATTTCTAACTTAGGTGAAGGGTTGGAATATTTCAAAAATTTATGGTCTTATCATGTTTTTTAATGGGATTAATCTCCTGAGTTATATAAAAGTTTAGAATTATAACTAATCGTCATCTGAATTATATAATATATAATTTTTATATTTTTAGCCCAAACATTACTTACATATCGTGCCCATAATTCATGATTTTGCATTGAATTCGACTCCATAATTAAGAAATTAAGAGTCGGCCCCAATTATGGAGAATAATCGAGGATGCAGCTCGTTTCCAATTCATGCCCATTCTCATGCCATCGCCCATGCTCGCACGCATAAAATACGCAGAACCATGTAAAGGAAGGGTCTTTCTTTTTCTTCCTTTCATTTTTTTTTCAATGGAAAGCAAGTGTTAAATGAATAAAATTTATTTATCTTTTGTAGTGGAGTGGATCTGATTGTAGCAATCATGTGCGTGCAACATTTGACTTGTGCTACACGTGACTTCAGAAGAGATACTTGGCAATGACACGTAAGGATGACTTATGGAAAGATGACAGGGAGGAAGAGTAAGCAATCTCAGATAGCTTGAATGCACGCGTGACAGGTGGATGAGCTATGCAGCATCAACCCCACAATTCTTGGAGAGAGGCAATGAGTTCTTCGTTTTGATTCCTGCTTGATCTCTATGATTACACTCTGACAGCACGATGGCGTTTCTCTGGATCTATCTTATCTTGTTAAATGATGAGAACTCCTGAAGTATTTATAGAGTTTGGTTGTTGACAGCATCCGTTAGATCGTAAGGTGTGTCAACGGCTCAGATGAGCTCTTCTGCTAGTGGATCCTTTTGTGGGCTCATTTAGAGTTTAAGCCCATCGAGGGCCTCTTTTAAGTACATGAATTTTTTTGAGAAAAGTTGAAAGCGTATAGGCCGGTCCAACGATTCTTACTCGAAGCCCACCAAGCCAAACCACCCATAAGTCATCCCATAATATGGACTGGACTCTTCAGGCCCTGTCACTTAGCCCAAGAGTCAAATCCAAATATTTATTATATAATTATATTAGCCCTCTATATCTTCCAATGGTCTTTTCTGTCTTTCTTATTTTTTCTTCCTAATTTTTTCCCTAAGAAATCTGTGGTCGAGTTCTTCATACATATAGATAGAAATGGAGAGGATGGGCAAATTGCAAATAAATATACCACTTTATATTTATATTTGCTTTTTGTATTATTTGCTCTTTTATCTTTAATATTGTGTACTTGGATCCTTTTATTAAAAAAAAAACATATGCACTAAAACTCCTAAAGTAGTCAAAATGTACATTTTTAAAAGACTTTTGTTACGTTTGGTGTGCTGAAATCATTTAGAATGGAATGGATTGAAATTGTTCGAAATGGAATAGAATGGAATGAATAAGGGAATAAGATTTATATTATTAAGTTTAGATATAGACACAAAATTGAATGGAAAGAAATAAGTGTATAATAAAATTTGTCAAAAATGTCGTTAACCACAAATAAAATAATAATTTTATATGGACAAAAGAGCAATTAAATCAAAGATCATTAATTTATGATGGGAAAGAATTGCAATTTCTCTTTGAATTCTCTATTAAAGTCAAAATCGTCAATTCATGATTCTAGCTTCTAGTAAGACTTCCAAACATGGGAAAAATGAATGGAACTTGGAATCACGATTTTATTTCTATCCATTCCAGCATACCAAACATGCTCTTAGTATCTAAGCATGTGACCTTAAAAATGAGAAAATTTAAGTGCACATAAAGCGATATAAGAAGTGTATTTGTAATCTAAGAGGGAGGGCGGGGTTGGGGGAAGAGGAATAGAAGCCAAGTTCTACTTATAAAAGTAACCAAAGAAGTTTAATTTATAATACAATTAATTATTGGCTAAAATATATAAATATTAGTAAACAAATATAAAAATTGCAAATACACCCCCTTACGTACTTCATGTGCACTTACCTACCTCTGTCTTTGAAATCGTGTATCTAACCTTCATTACCTTGTAGGAATGTGCATTCTCATTACTTGAGGGACTAAAATGCACATTTTTTTTTTAAATATTTGAGTGTTTCAATTGCACAATTTCAAAAATTAAGAAGTAAAGTACATATAAAGTAAACATAAGAGGAGTATTTGCAATTTAAGCAAAAAAAAATTAAATAGATGAAAGGAAAGAAAGTAAAGGGGGTTTAGATGATTAGCACTTCCTTTGAAAAACATTATAACTAGACAAAAAATCGTGTTCACATAGGTAGAAAAACTATAAAATGAAAGGAACTTGAATTTTTCCAGCTTGTGCGATACTAATACTACCCAAAAACTTTACCAATTGTCACGTATAACTGTCTAATCTAGGAATTATGCCTGCCTTCAAAAAATTTATAGTTAGTAATTGAAACTTTATATCTTATGTCGATAATCGTAAAAATACAAAAAAAAAAAAAAAAAAAATTCCAAATACTGAATGTGAAATTTATCTTCCTCTCATTATATGTAGACAAAGATAAAACTTGTATTTATTTTGATTTCTTTTCCCTTTTGTCTTTATTTTTTATTTTTTGGCTTCATTTTCATTTTCCTTTTACTTATAAGTTTTCAAATGAGTAAAATTACACTTATTAATGTTTCTGACTGAGTATATTTAAGATGATAACATTTATATTAGTTAAAAAACGTATTAATATTTCAATTATCGAAGCAAATTAAGAAAAAAAATATTTAAAAACTATCTAAACGTTGATGTAGTAGATAAATGTTGTAAAACGTTAATTCCATATTCAACTCAATTTCCCCAAAAAAAAAAGGTTGATTCTTTTATGTAAATATTTAAAAGGTTAATTTTAAATAAACTGATCTTAAATATTGATACTCTTGTCTAATTTACCGGTTTTTTGGTGAAGGGAAACAAAGTAGGGGAAGAAAAAGATCAGTAATATACCCGTTTTCGATAAAGGGAAATAAAGTAGGGGAGAAAAAGAGCAGTAGAGATATTGAAGTGAAGTGTTATATCTTATCAAATAATATAATCTTTTATGGAATCTCATTATTTTCTTGGTTTATTATAGCCCACAGAATTATTTCCTCGAGGAAAAGGCCAAGGAACAAGCGGGAATTCCTCCATTTTGCCTGTCTTCTACCGTTAAATCTTTTCCAGATGCGGTAACTTTTATTGGTATGTTACTTTCCTCCCCCGACATTCTCCTTTCGCAGTCATCCAGTCCTGTACGGAAGCATGTAATCGATGTGAATACAAGAAGTTACATTATTTTGAGAGAAAATATTGAGCGAGTAATGTATTATTATTAACTATATGTTAATATATCTTATATTTGTATAAAATTTCAACAGTGTCATGTTTAAAGATCTTAATGGGTAATATGATATATTTATTAATCGTATTAAAAAATTTAAAATCATAGTTATATCCATTAAATAGAAATTTTTAATATTCATATTGAAATATAAAAATTAAATCCTAACATAGCTGTCAAATCTACTTTAAAAATTGCAACACTATAAAAAGCCTCGCAAAATTAAACATTATGAAATCAAGTAGCTTAAAGTCTCAACCATACCCAACCATTATAAAAGTAGTTTTTCATCTGTTTTATCTTAATTCTCCTAATATTTTTCATACAATTGGAGTATGTCTAAATGATTATTGGTGATCTGAAAGGCACACAATTGTTTTAATCCAATGCTTGTAAAGTAAAAGCAAGTTTATTTTCATACTATGAGTTTGAACAATTTATTTCTCTTTTTGGCCCTAATAGTGTTTGAACAATTTAAAATTTTATAAAAACAAATAAGAAAATAAGATTTTGGTATATAAACATGTCAAATGAATTAGGCAATACTTAAAGGAAAAAAATTAATAGAGAACTAATTTTTATCATCACTATTTGTTAAAATAGATTAGAATTAGCATTGAAAACAAGCTAAACAACTTGCAAGCTACTTAAGATCGTTTCAAAGTAAAGTCCATTCTAAATGAGTCGAGTTTAAACTTTGATTTAAACTTGTAAGCTAACTCATGAGTACACTCATTTAGGCTTGTGAATAGACTCATGTGTGGACATGAACTCATGAATATATTATTCATAAATGAACAATTAGCACTAAATATTTATTTCTATTTAATATATATATGTATATGTATAGTATATGTATATTTCACACTCTCATTTATTGTTTTTAAGTTTGATAAAACTAAAAAATAAAGATAACGAAGACTTATATAGAATTTTCAGTTTTTAATTATGATAGTTCATTTATCAATTTATTTGTATGTTTGCCATCTTGAATTTAATTTTAGTTCATATATTAAGGTTGCATGCAAGTAAGGCTATTTTTGAGTTACTTGAATTCAGCTTATTTTGGCCAAAAAAAAAAAAATTGTTGTACTTTAAATTTGGCTCGGCTTAAATTTGATTTGTAAATGAGTTGGGGTGAACTCAAAACAAAATTTATTTATCAAAATAAGTCATGATTGAGCTTGGATTTCATGTTGATAAAAAAACTCAGCTTGAGTCAAACTCAATTTATAAACCAGTCAATGAAAAAAAAATCCTATAAGTAGAAGTAACATTTTATTATAGAATAAAAAAAAATACTCGATTCTCTCGACATTGGAGCAACATCTATTGAATTATAAAATAAAAAAAGTACATAAATAAAAGACACCACACCAATTGTCAAATACATTGGATCTTGTTAGATATACAACAAAACCCATATTGCATAATTTCATTTCATCAAATATCTTATCTCTTTGCAATCAATCTATACAAAATCCACAAATAAGAAAAATGGATTTGTGTTAGATCAGTATTGAAACGTCCCTTGAGCTTTTCTAATTTTTTGACTAGAGTTATTCTGGAGGGAGAGATTCATAGAATTGTATGAGAGTATCAACATCCCTAAAAAAAACCTTAGATGCCACATAAACATTTTTAAGGACCTCTTTCGTTTATCTTTAAGGTTCTTTACATAAAGCCCTTCTCTTTTTAAGATTTTATTGTTCTCATACACACTTTACATAATACTCTTTTTTTTTTTTTCGAAGTGAAGTTATTATAAATAATAATTTATAAAATTATTTAAGAAATAAATTAAATGAAAATAAAAAATATCCATAAAAGACATTATTTATTAATATTTAATTTATTATCATTCAAAACCATAATTGTTAAAAATTTAAATTTAATAATTGATCGAACAATATTTCAAATAGGAAAAACAAGAAGTAAAAATTAAAAGCAGGAAATTTCGGGAAAAAATTTCGTTGTTCATGTAAACGGATGCAAGAGATTTTGGAAAAAAAAAAGAAGAAGAAGAAGAAGTTGCATTGCAATTTGCAACGGCTGGCGCAGAAAGAAAATGTGCAACAGAGATTTAAAGAAGTCTACTTTTTTGGAGTTTCGCAGAAGACTTCCAAAAGGTTGAAGGACGTTTTTCTATTCCATAGAATTTCCCTAAAAGTGAAGTCCTTCTTGTAGGGTCTTATGCAAAAAACCACGGGATAGAAAAAAAATACTCAAAAAAGATAGTCCTTAGGTTAATAACACCTAGGGCAAAAAAATAAAAAAAAATTAATAGATTGGTGGAAAAAGCCGGTCACATTTATAAAAGAAGATATTGATATTAAACTCAAAGTTCAACGTGTCTATTTATAAAAAGAAAATATTAAATTTTGTATTTAAATTTTATAAAATTATTTAAATTGATACATGATCAATTTAATATTTAATAAAAAAGTTTTATAATTATTTTTTGTACCTCGCTAATACCCCGTATATTAAACATTCTATTGATGCTAGACATCAAATTTGATATATATCCATTTCTAAATAAATCCATAGATCTAGGCTAATCGTATCGGATTTCAGCCCTTCATCCCATTTATAATTTATAATTTTCGTCCAATTATTTGCCGGCATAGAAATTTGGTCTCGATGCAAACGTGGCTGAAAATCCGATCCATCGGAGACCTGCGATGCCCTAGCCTGATTTAGACCTCTAGACTCATCACCTTCTTCTTTTTTCTGCCAAAAGATTAAGACCTATCTCTGACTGGAGCAATACGATAATAATTGATAAATTTACTAATTACTTTCATAATCTATTCGTATCCGTCCATTAATTCAACGTCGGCTGGGATTCGGAATATCACGTGTCGTCCGGCCCCCTACAAGTCCCGTGAGTATAGGCTTTTTTGTTGTTTCTTTCTTTTATTTTTCAAGCTCTGAATTCATGTTATCGTGAAAATTGGTTTCAAAGGAATCTGACCTATCGGTTTCGATAAATCGTGTCCATTTGTCCGACATAAACTTCCTGAACAAGCAGCGACAACAATAGTGATGTATTCATATATAATATAACTTACGAATCTCATGTTGATGTAAAGACAAGACTTGATTATTGAGAGTTCCGTTAAACATCACTTTCGGAAGATGTTACAAAGAATATATAAAGATCTTTTAATATTAGTTAAATTTTAATAAAAATGGTAGATATATAAAATAATAAGACATGTATTTTTTTTTTAATTTCTCATGACTTCAGTATACACTAGATGGTAATTTCTAAATTGTTAAGATTTTATAAAAGAAATATATACACGAGTAAGGTTGGATCCAATTCCTCAATATTAGGTTTGAAATTGGAATCCATGGCAGGTTTCGACATGAGTCTATAAGTTTAAACCGGATCTTCACTCGAGACTCGTGGATTTAATAGATTCGATAAAATCTCTTTGAATTTTTTTCTAATAAAAACCCGAATAAGGGAATAAAATTAAAATAAAAAAATAAAAAGAATGCAAAGAGTGTATATAAGGGTAAGGTTAGATCCAATCCCTCCTTGAAGGGTTTGAAATTGAAATCATGGCCTACCTTGTAATGGCAGATTTCGATTTGGGTCTATAAGTTTAAGCCGGTTCTTTGCTTAAGACTCATGGATTTGATGGCTTGATAAAGTCTCTATAATTTTTTTTCTTCAAAACAAATCCAAATGAAGGGAATAAAAATAAAATCAAATGAATACAAAGAAATGAGATATAAATAAATAAACTACAAAAGTATATTTTATTTGATTTACCTTTAGAGGTTTCATATAATCTCATCTTACTAAGGTTATAAATGTAGTTGCATATAAATAAATGCATATTCTTGACAATTCTTATAGAAATCGGTTAAAAATTATAATTCTCTTAGATATCATTTTTAATTTGAGTTTAATTTATGTTATTAATTTAAAATTAAAATTAATTCATCTTGTTATCTTTTTTAATTTAATTTTTAATATAAAAAATAGACTTCCATGGATTATGAGTTCAAGTCCCATTATCAACCTAGTAGATTGGAGACTCACCTTGAACTTGTGCTAGATTGGTTTGGTTCGAGGTTAAAAAATTTGCACTTGTAAATGAACAAGTCCAAATTGGATTGGGCGGGTCGAACTGGTTTCAACCCATACAAAAGTCTCTCTCTCTCTATCTATATATATATATCCTTATAACTATTTATTAAGAAAACGTTAATTTTCAATACATTAATAGGTTGTTTTTGAAAAAAAGATAGACATAGAAATTCCTTTATTTCCTGTATTATATTGTAATGCCCTAAAATTGAAAATTCTTACAACTTATTATGTATCCATATTAAAAATTGCCCGACAAGTCTATTACCACAATAAATTATAATTAATCACCTTCACAGACATACGTAAAGTTAATCTCAAATTAGTAAATATATAGAATTCAACTTACAAATGGATATAAAAAATCATAACTTACATAGAACAACAATAGATGACTTTGGGTCCATCAACCCAAACCAGTGTTATCTACCACTAAACAACTAGAGGGTCATGCTCAATTATAACAGAGTAAAACATACAGGATAGTATTATAAATTCAATTATAATAGGAGTCTTTGTCTCTCTAGAACTAGCAAACCAAATTTAATAGTCAGTTAGATAACCTTCTGTATTAGTGTTCTCCACATAGTCCATGATAACACCATACTTGGATAAGTAAATGCTATTCTTATTTGTACTTGTAAAAGAAAAGGAGTGAGCTAAAGCCTAATACAATACACAAACAACCACATGCCCTTGAGTAAGCAACATCGAACTCACATGCACTTAGATGGTATAAATCCAACAAACTACCATTTAGTTATCAGTGTATTTAGTTTAGCAACTAGCAAATAGATAACTTATTATCTAGGAACACACATAAATATCTATATACAAATATGATAGTTATTGGGTACTTCCCAATAATTATGACACTAACGTTTCCTATATCTACTCAAATTTTTTCCATACATGACCCAACTTCAAGATAACATCTCACATAGATCATCGAGTTGTCATGATAATAACTTAGGTACACTCCACCTAATACTAACAACCATATACACAACAAACAAATTTCTTATAGTCTTTTAATCATTTAATTAATTGGTGATTTTAATTAAAGTAAACATAAGCAACAAGTAAGATGTAGGTTACCTAGAAGATCGTTCCATTCTAAATACTAGAATCCTCTAACCTCAATTAATTACATGGCAATTAAGTTGTTTAGAATTATTTATACTTCTAAATTCACCTATAGTCTACACTTTTGCTGATCTCGCCTTTTTTGTCTTTAGGTTTTCAAGATCTTAAAATATAAGTAAATTCTTTCAAGAATGTATGTAATAGATCTCATCCGCTTTTGTGAGGAAAAGAGTGATTTCAAAGAGGTTATACTGTATAAAATCTCTTTCAAAAATTAAAAAAGAAAAAAAATGAAGGAAAAAATCTAAAAACCAAAAGAAAAATTCAAAAGAATACAAATAAATAAATTCAAAAGTTTTAAACTATTTTCACGTGAATAATACATTTTATTTGATTTATATAAATTTCTATAAAGGAAAAATCCCAACTCCTTAATAATGTATGATTAATTTTTGCTTTTAAATATTTTTTAACCTTTAGAGTTTTTTTTTTATAATCTCTTATTACTAATGCTACAACTAAAGTTAGACATAATTGTGAATGAATAAATGCATATTCTTAACAATTCTTAAAGATACAGGTTAAAAATTATGATACTCTTAGACATAACTTTTATTTTGAGTTTAATATTTGTTCTATTTAAAATTAAATGAATATCTTTCATTACTTTTTAAATTTTAACTCTAATATAAAAGATAGACTTTCATTGGTTACGAGTTCAACACCCGGTCCGTGGACGTGGCAAGTCCAAGACTCTTGTGCTCGACTGGTTAGTTTTGGGATTAAAAATTTTGTACTTTTAATCCAATTAGTCCGGATTAGTGATGCAACTAAGACGGGTTTGGGATGGATCATATAAGGCTTGAACCCAACCCAGTTCCTTGTAGGGTCGCCCAAACCAACCCTCAACTTTTTAGGGTTTTTTATGCAATACCTAAACCTATCCCTAAAATCATAGTCCTGACCCACCCTGCCCTACCGACCCGATTGTGTTTTTACTTTTTTTTTTTTTCATTTTTTCATTCTATTATGTAAAGGTTTTTGCAAAATGAATAAACAAGACAATGTAATATCAACTCCATATTGCATATTCTATATCAAT
Organism: Combretum micranthum; assembly: GCA_024138025.1. Taxonomy (NCBI): domain Eukaryota; kingdom Viridiplantae; phylum Streptophyta; class Magnoliopsida; order Myrtales; family Combretaceae; genus Combretum; species Combretum micranthum. Next base: position 88,888 of record JAMXBD010001954.1, on the reverse strand, counting down.
ACCTTCAAAAATGTGTAATAACATGACAATGTAATTTCAAAAGCGGTTATATATGTGTGATGCATATTTCTTGTTTTGCAATTTTTTTATTTTTATATATACTTTTTTATTTAATTTTCGCGTGGGATAAGACTTGACTCTTTTGCATTTATGTTTCTATGTCAAAATATGTGATTAAATATAATGCAAATGTAAACAACACTCTAAATAAGAAAAACCTTATTCCAAACTTGTAATACAAAATTTATGAAGTTAGCCTTCTATCTTTTCGAGTTGTAAGTGATATTTTACTTTTATTTTTCTAGTTGAAAAAAATGACATTGATATAAAAATATAAAAACAATAGAAAATATGCACTTAATAATATTTTTATTTAAGAAAATACACACTTTACATTATATTAAGCAATAAACTATATCAATTAAAAAATAATGAAATTATTCCTTATTCATATTATCTAATATTTAATTGCCAATACTAATAAAAGTTGGTAACGATAATATTACTTGCTCCTCTACCATTATATATAAGTTTAAAAAAAAAAATTTACTTACTTATAGTAACTTGGTAATATGCGATTTATGACAAACCTTAATATTTGTTAAGCTTTTTTTAACTACAAAATTTAAAATTAAATTTTTTATAGTAATTTTAGCGGGTCAGGTCAACCCTATAAGGTCACAATTATGATTCAAACCTGACCCGTGACTATATAGAATCACAAAATTTTTACCATACCTATCCCCCCTATAGGGTTTTTAGCGGATCGAATACCCTATAATGATCCACCCGATTGCATCCCTAGTCCGGATTGGATTAAGTTAATCAAACTAGTTTTGTCCCATGTTAAACTTTATATATATATTTATATTTATATATATGTTATACATCCTTTTAACTTTTTTATTCAAAGATAGAACAATTGAAAGTCCTTTATTATTTTCTCTGTATTATTAGCATGCTTATTAATAGCAATATATTGCTATATATTTATACACGTATCTTCTACATAACTTTATGAGGAAAAAACTATGAGAAATATTACGTCAGAGATCAAATTTAAATAGAGGGTCGAGTTTCGTGATGGTCAATATAAAGAATTAATATCATGATTTAAAATGAAGAATCCCATTCTAATGACAATGTAATGTAGTTAATATAAAATAATAGGATAGTGCCGGACTTTTATTTGAGCCGCTTAGCATATGTGATGCTAATTTTTTAGTATAACACCATTTAATATAGCACTGATTTTTTTTTTTTTTAATTTTAACTAGTTAATTTTTCATTTAAACTCCTGGCTTATAATGTTCCTCTTACCGGAGCACCTCGCATGCATCTCTTAATAAGCTAATTCTTATAATAGAGTAAATTATACCAAAAGATCTCAATATTTGAAGATAATTAAGTTTATTTAAGATCCTAATGTTTTGAGTGATTTAAAAGAGGTTCCAACGTTTAGAGAAGTTGTTCAACTGAGATCTTCGTTGATATGTGTTAATCCGAGAAATATTTCATTAAAACTTAGAAGACCCATTATGTTGTGACACATATCAATATCAATAGATACCTCAATTGATCAACTTCTTCAAATGTTGAGACCTCTTTTGAACCACTCAAAATACTGAGACTTGAATAAATTTACCCACAAACGTTGAAACTTTTCGATATAATTTATCATAAATATATTATTCACACAATAATATTCAGCTTCATATGTATATTATATTAGAAAATATCAATATTTTGAGGTTAATTCATTTAAAGTATTAATGTTTTAAGTGATTAAAAAGAAGAATTAAAGTTTTACAAAATATATCAAATAAGGTATCTACGACATGATTAATTTTCAATAACTTTTCTTAGTTTTCCCTAAAGGTCAACTATAGATATTATATTTGACTAATTTTTGAAAATATTGATTCCTCTTTTAACATTTTAAAACATTGATACATTAATGAATTTATCTTTAAACAATAATTTTTTTTACAATCAATCAAAATATTAATATCTTAAATATATATATATATATATATATATATCTCCAAACATTAATGCATTTTCGCCTAATTAACCCCTCACAAATATCTGCTCGCTGCAATTTTCACGTCGTAGTCATGCGGGCAATCTCTCTTAATCTGAAAATCCGTCACTTTTCCCGGACAAACGAATTGGCGGGGGGAAAATATTTCTACCTAAAGAAGCAGGATGTCCTAGCCGATTGACACACTAATGCCTAAAGAAAGATACCTGGCAACTTATACATCCGATTATTCCACGGATTAGAATACACAAGAGTATGAAACTCTATTTCTTGCGAATAAGTAATGATTATTACCTAGAATAACAAGTAATACATATTACCCATTTCATATGAATATCTAATGTAAAGAATAACTATCCAATTACTTAATCTAGATAATTAATAATGATTATTGCCTGAATTAACAAAGCGATACATATTCCCTATATCATATGAATATCTAATATAAATAATAATTATTCAATTGTTTATCTCATCTATATTATCTGTGACACCCACTTTTATTCACGATATTCTTTTACATATACTTCCATGTTAAAGTACATCTCTTAACATGGTTATTAAGTATAAGGAAATTATTTATAATTTCAATCAATAAACCTCATCAACAGCCACTACCCCTTCCTGTAACTTCAATTTGCAAAATTGTCACATATACCAATAACTTTAGCCCCATCATCTATCGATCTTGCTAATTTGGGGATTATTTTATAAAAAGGTAACTAAAGAAATACAAATACAAATTCAAACTCTTCCCATTTATTTCTCAAATATATATAGAATTAAGTTGCTAAATCCTAAACATGATAGTAAAGAAAAGTATAATGCTCAGTCAACTTTTTTTTCCCCCTACTGAAATATTAAATAAATTTCAAATGCAAATATATGTACACATGCATCATAAGGGTTGAGAACAAAATTAAAAGAATAAAAACGACATATCACTATTTTACTGAAAAAATACCACCATTGTTACCATTAAAACCATTGCCATGATGCTCCATTGCCTCCACCCCACCGCCACTATAACCACATGATCCCTAAAAGAGTACCTTTTTATTGACCACTTTTGTTACCATCACCCCTCTACTATAACCATCGCCATCTTTGCTAATGATGAACCACCTTTTGAGTGACCATTTTGATGTTAATGGTTGTGTTGCTAACATCAATAATAGTGGTGGTTGCTTAGTAATAATTAATAATACAATGATAGTGATGATGATGGTAGTGCAGTAGAGACATTGGAAGGGGGTGCTAATGGTGTCATGATGATTGATGATAGCAATAGTGTTATCGATTGAGGTACAACCAGTAGCATGGATGGTTCTAATAGAGAAAAAAGGCAATCACGTAGGTGTGATGACATTATTAATGAAAAATGTGATGGTGGTATGAGGGAGGCAGAGGTTATATAATTTATCTTAAATATATATTCACAAACTAGGAGTATAATTAACGGAGGTATAACTTATTTGAGTAATATTGTCAAAATGTAATTTTAGTAAGGGAAAAAGTTATAAGATTACAGAACTTACAACCTAGCAAGAAAGAAAAAAATATATTAGCGCCTTATATATGGCAATGGTTAATTCTAAAGAGATGGAATAAAAATAAAAAATAAAAGAAACCCTTCATAGTAGATTTATTTGTATATAAAGGGAATAGCTATTGTGCTAATATTAAACTTAATTTCAGATATTAAATCTAAATGCTATGTACAAAAAATTCTATCTTAAACTTTAAGAAGTTTATTCATTTATGCCATTTTTATAGCTCTGCACTTAATTCTTGTTTCATGAAAAGTTACCATGGATATGAATCAATTTTTTGCTATAGTCGCATCAATTTTGATGTTGATATAGGTGAACTTCTCTTTCACCCATTCTTGTTGCTAAAGTCCAAAATTAAATATCAAATTATTGTCAGCAAGGACAAGTCTCCACATATCCAATAGGCCTCCATTTGCATCCCTTCCTAACATATGTTACCATGATTGAAAATCTATTTACTTTTTTTTATATATATTCATAATATTATGTGACTAGAGATGATACAGATGCAAATTCAATTGATAATCCCTTCCTGCCTTCAACCAAAAACTAAAAGATAAGTAAGACTTTTCCTATATGTAAGATTAGATGTATCTTTCATTGATTTATTGAGATATAGAAAAATAGGATCTATATGCAGTATAAATATTTTATGTAGAATTTCCAATATTCTATATGTTAACGAGCAAATAGAAGAAGTATCTAATTTAATAAAGTTATATATGCCCATGTACAAGCTCTTCCTATCTTTTAGTCCCACAAAACGTACTCCTTTCCCCAATAAGAGTTGTGATGTGACTCATTGCCCCAATCAACTTGAACAAGTTATTCGGTAAAATGGATCGGTATGCATCATAATTGGAAGTGCAATCATTTTCTATATTCTAAACGATTAAATATCCTAACATCACCATGATAGCTTCCATTGTCTTCAGCTTATCTAATCGAAAAAACAACAAAGCGATAGAGAATCAAAGTACCAATAAACGATCATTAACATTAAATCTCAACGTGATTGGAAGTTCGTTAATTAAATGGAATAATAATGGTATTAACTCTTAAATACTATAAATGAAAACGACCTGTCATGTATGGTGAAAAACAGTGGCACCGAGCCATATTGAAGTACATAAGAACAACGTTGTTGACGTTAAGATTTCTTAATCACATTCTTGATTAGAAGAAAAAAGGACAGAGGGGTTGCTTCAATTATTTGCCTTTATATATTAACACGTCGTCCCTAATTTTTGATAGACCCCAGCCAAGTCATCATGCAATCATAATATTCATCAAAGATACCATGAGATTAGGGTTTAATGCGACATGCTGACAAGTACACATTCGTCTTTATCTACATTATTAATTTTGAATTTTCTATCATTATTGTCACCAACAAAATTCCCTAAAATCTTTGATGAGTCCCTCAAAGAAAGGAAATACCAAAAGGTGGCAATCCAGTGCTTGTTGTTGATTAATTAGTTGTTCCTATCGTTGGCGGACCCCAATTTTAGGAAAAAATGTTATGGTGGTGTCCCATTAAATTTGACGTGGGCATATGTACCTTGTGATCTAAAATCAAACAACTCATCTGCTTTTTCATTCGTAGTCACAGTTTATTAGGGTTTTTCTCTCTCTTAAAATTCTCATCATACATGGACTTGGATTTCATTGCTAAATTAAACGATTCACGTGCTCCTAGCAATATATGCTGTTGCGTGGATACATGTAGTATTAATCTTAATTATATGAAATTATTTATAAGAAGACGGAAGTTTATCATCAAGTTATTGAAATAATAGAGGATACAATATTCTACTGATTAAGGAGGATAAACATCGAGTAAAGAAATATAAATACAGAGGGTGTTATATAAAGTAGTGCAAATCTATTACATTACGTGTAAAGAGAGGATAAAATTACACAATAGAAGGGGAGGATGAACATTTATATTCTTTATTTTTCATGTCAAGATCTAATTAATAGTATTATGTTAGAAACCTAACTTCACTCTATATATGCATCACTTTATATAATTTTCATCCTTTATAACTGCAACTTGAACTATCAAGAATTATTATTATTATTATTTTTATTTGAATTTGACTATAAATTTCCATAATCTTTGTCATTAATTTTCCTAGGAGACACGAGAGGACCACTTTGGTTATATCTAGCTACAAATGCTAAACTTAACAACTTGAATGCTTATTTATGTGTGCATTTGTTCTTTTTTTTTTTTTTTTTCTTTCTTTTGGGTGGGGGGCGGGGAGTGGGAGGGGAGGGTAAGCCCTAAAAAAGGCCACTATGTTCGGAAAAATATTTTTAAAAATTTAACGCAATTGCTGAGGTAAGTGGGGAGTAACTTTGTTCATTTAATATAATTTCATAGCAACTTCATAATCCTAAAAAACGAGTTGTATTATCAATATTTTTTATTCTATCTATCTATAAGATTAAAAAGGAGGACCCATTTTGTTGCGTATCTATTTTTTTTTATATTTGTTTACTAAAATACATTAAGTATAAAGTACTTCCTAGATTAAAATCAACCAGTATCCTAAATATCCTCTCTTCTATAACCATGCCTTATCAATATTTTATCATATATTTTCATTATCTTTTCAGCTTTTTTCCATTTTGTTTATTGTTCTATAATTTTTTTTGATGTGTTGTCTTTTAATTTTCTTTTAAAAATGTTACATTTTTATATATCTATTTTAGTTTTTTATGTTTAGTATTCCTAGGCTTTCAAATGCTATATTTAAAAGTTGGAATTAAAAGCAACCAACCCTAGTACTAGTAGGAAAAAGTTTGTACATTTCGCATAAGCATCCAGACCTGAGATCTTTAACTGAGGTTCATGGGTAAATAACCTCAAAAACGAGGTTTTTATAGTTATTGAAAGTTTTTTAGATTTTTGGAGTCCTCTGAAAGAACCTAAAAGCATAAGTTCGTCCGTAATATTTTATTATTATTACGTAAAAATAAAATAAGATCTATAAAAATATAAAAAGAAGTAAATGAAATCATGTGAAGGATTTTATAGATAAAATTATAAGGTCTTTTAAGAAAAACTTTCTTAAAGTATTGATGTGTGATATCTTAATGATCTTGTCAAAGAATTTTTGAATCTAGATATTCTAATAGATCAGATGAATATATATAGATAAGGAGGTAATTTTTGTTAAAGGTTCACCTAAATTTTTCATTAGTCGTATATGGATATTTACAAGACAGAAAATAGGGTTTGTATTAAATATTTATCATATACGACGGATCATGTATTCAAAGTTTCAAACCCGTTTTTTTCAAAAACTGAATAATAATGGCTACGAAGTTTATTGTGTGCGCAACACGGGTCGCTCGGCAAGTAAACACACGCAAAAGTGACAGACATAAATTGTGGTCCTAGATTTGCCCACGACTGAAGTTCCATGCTGTTCCCTAATTCATTTGGATTGGGCGATTTTCTATCAGAACTTTGAGATTATTTAATTCCGATATGTGTGTCAGCCAAAAAGGTGGAAAAATCCCGACCTATAGGTTTTATGTTCTTATTATAGGTAACAATTCGATCAAATAGTCAAATGCAAAATTAATTTATAATTATTACGCATAAACAGAAAAGATTCCTTGATTAACTGTTGAATTATTTAATTATTTTGTTCTAGTTATATGCATTTATTTATGGGAACTCATTGTGATTTCTATTAGTTTAAGTAGGTGATGGTGGGTGATGAAGCTTATTGTTAATTGTTATATACTGCAATAGTATAAAAATTTACCGTAATTGTTATTTGTAGCATTGAAATTTTGATTTAACACGTAAACTACTAGTGAGATCAATTTAGCTATAGAAGGATATCCTGAAGATGTAATTAAAGATTAACGGTTGGCAAAATCACAAGTTATGCATTCTATAAATTTATGGTTTTATAAGTTTTTTTTAATTGAAATGAATAAAAAAATCATCTAGGTACAGATTTTATATAAAATTATAAATTTAAATATATGATTTTATAAGTTTACAATTTTACTTGTTTAATATGATCATGTACAATTCTAACTATTTTATACTAGCTAGTAAAATCGCAAATTCAACAAGTATGACTGAGTTTTACAATACAGAAATGATTAGAATGCTAATGATGTTTATAGGATGTTGTGCTCAACAATTACTAAGCTTTGTTTTATTTCAAGACTATCTGTATTAATAAATCGAGCAAGCACGAAAATTTAATCTGGTTAGGTGTTGTGCGTCGCTAGAGGAGCTTTAAATAGTCTGTTATGATGTTTTAATGCAACAATCAAATAGTGGAGTAAAACTAAAAAGGAAAGAAATAGAAGAGAATGAGATTTACTTGCAAAAACCCAAATGACCAACATTAGAGTAAATAGGGTGCAGATAATCCAAACGTATAGAGTATTTATCCATTTATGCTTGACTGGATAGAGTTCAAGTAGATATTAACAATCATAAGATAAAATATGGGTACAACCTTTTGGGAATCTACTGTTACAGGGCTAGACATGGATATGAGGTCTTCATATCTTATTCCTACCCTGGAAGTTATGCTCTAATACATAAAAGATACAAGTTCCAGGGTATCCTATATTTATCTTCGTAAATATTATAAAATAATTTTAATATAAAAGATATCAATAATAATACTTCATTTTTTTTTATTATCTTACAATCACTTTTGCTCAAAATTATTAGTTGTAAACTGCCTTTTAAAATTTTTCATTATCAAGTAATTTATGCTACTTTATTTTGGAATAATTTATTATTTTTACTTTAGAAGAACTATGATTATATATATGTACTTAAAATTTTATATTATATGGAAACGTTATTTATCTTTTAAGATCGATTAATACAGAAGTAGTTCCAAAATCATTAATTTTGGAATTTGCTATATGTTCTATAATTTTATTTAATATCACATAAATAAATTTATAGGTATCTGTTATAAGTTTTAAATTCTACACATAAACCAAATCGATATGTTAGAGAACTTATAATATTAGCAAATTACTTTCAAAATTCCTTTTCTCATGTTATTTATGGTGAATATAAGAAATAAGATAGTTTTATATATTACCGAAACTATATCAAATACTATAAAATTAAAGTTTAAGAAAGAATGAAAAGACATAAGATTTTATTGAAAAATCTATAGGTTCCATAGGGTATTTTGTTCCCTGTAGGTTTTATAGGTTACAAGGTAGGTATAAATTACTACATGATAGGTTTTTCGTATAAAATTTAATACCATGTACCTTACAAGGTACGATATGTGTAGTGCTTCATAGCCTACCCATCATGTACCCGCTTACCCCTGGGAGTAAAGCAACAAAGAATAGAAATATTTCTAACTAAAAAAAAAAAAAGGATTTTTCCCATTTGTTTAGATCCCATACCATTTATATATATGCCCTGAGGAAACGTAGGGCTTCATACATTTGCTAGTTAACAAAATAGTTAATCTATTAATCCGATACTAACTGTATCTTCTCAAAAGTTCTTTACGAGCCCAACATTTTATCTGAGACATCTAGCCTTCTCAACTATGCTCTAGTTCATCCTTTTTATCACACTACCATGTTGTGGTGTCTATACACTATTGTGTGGGGGCGATGTCATTGATAGTTTATCATCGACATGCCGTATGATGTTTTACTTTGAATTACCTTAGAGAATTCTTGATGTAATGAGAAGTCGATTCATGTGATTAAAGAGAGATGTGGGAGGAGTAACAAGTGATTTTAGAAGCTTGCTAGTGTGTGATTTTAGAAGGGAGCACCTATTTATTAATTTTGGAGCTCATCTTCAAGTATTAATCCAAAAGATCAATGGACAGATGATTTTTCCATATTATCCAATAGAGCCTTCTAGCTATATGAATGAGATGTATCCATTGTTAATGCATATGTAACTTCTCTTCACGTTTTTTATATTTACACACACATAAATACAATCATGCATCTACATACACACAAGCACACACATGTGCACACATACACACACACAGTCGTGCACACATTCACACACGGATACATAGGCCTTTATAAGGCTTCTTATTGCTTAAGACCATGGCCAATCCCTTTGAACGCATAAGCTTATTGAGAAGTACCAAAAGTGGTTGTGATAGCACAATGATCCCTATTCTAAAGCTATTAAATTAAATCTCCATAAAACATCATTAAATTAAGGGACAAATCCTTAAACCCTATCACTATCTCAAAAAGCTTGTAGATGGCATAATCTAGGCCACACATTACTTAATAAGCCGTCTACAATTTTCTCTTTGAAATGATCTAGAATACCAATCACATAAATAAAAGTCAATTCCATAAATTAAAAGTTATATGGAAGTCAAATAATGTTATTAGGTCAATTTTTTTGTCAAATTACAATTTGGACCATAACCGAGTACCAATCTAAGTAACAACCTAAAAATGAAATAAAATAACTGAAATGAAGCTAATCAACTGTTATTGATAATAACTAATGATTTATTTAGTTAAATATTTTCAATTACACATTTCATATGTCATTGACCTTTTGTAAATGATTTAATTAAAAAATAAGGTTTTCTTTTCATTTCGTTCACTATATAAATAATTTTTAACCCTTCTTGATGCGCTTGGGCTATGCTTGGGCCGAACACAATTTTACGCTTTCAACTTATTAAAAATTAGGGATCTTAGTGTTAAGGTACTTAGAATATAATAATACAAGCTTAAAGTCGAATATGATACACTAATTTGATCCATACTACACTAGATAAAGTCGACATGAAGCACATCTTGTTAGAGTTGCTATTCACCACGTTCACTAGATGATTGATAAGACATGTATTTTGAGAGAATGCTTATGATAACAATAATATAAAAAATGAACATTTTACTTCTAAATAATCCCTTTATTGCTATAATTAAGGGAAAAAAGTAAGAAAATCACATCTCAAAATATAAACAAAAGGATATGTCTATGATATAATATTTATTAAATGTCGTTACTTCGATGGGTAAGTAAGAACACCCAGTTAGATGACAAGTAATGTCAAATGAAATTTCAAGTTTAGCCAATCTAACGAAGGCCATAGCTAAACACAATTGGAGAAGCTTTGCTTCTAAAAATTACTGATCGAGTAAGTCTTGCTAGCCCGTTATATGGGCATTGCTAAAACTAATTCATTACTTATTCCTTTTGCAAGGTTGGATGATCTAAGGTAGTTGGCCAAATGGGAGTTGCGAAATGCAAAGTTTACAGGTTGTAATCCTTTTAGTTATATATAACTGTCTACACCTAACCTTATATACCATGAACATATAATAATACATAATTTCCTAGAGTCCTAAAGTGTGATATAAATAAGTTAACAAACTCTAATTATTAGTAGTGATTTCATTCATCAAGATCCATTGTGTAAGATTTTGTAGTCCTTTAGCATAAACTTGAGTCATGGGTCCAGTGACTTAAGTCTTGGTTCTTATAATTACCTTGGGGTTGTTGAAGATTTACATGGAGAGCCCCATATGAACTTGTGGTGAAATACGTGAGAGTAAAGTAGCAATTTCACATCGTTAAGAATAAAAATATTTTGAGTAAATTATACCAGAAGGTCACAACGTTTATAGGTAAGTTTTTTTTGAGGTCATAACATTTTAAGTGGCTCAAAAAAGGTAATAGAGTTTAAGAAATAAGTTCATTTGAAATCAATGTTTTAAGTGGTTAAAAAGAGGTCACAACATTTAGAGAAGTAAATTAATCAACATCACCATTGACACGTGTCAAAACGCACAAAATCTTTTATCTTTTAATTTTAAATATTTTTCCTATTGATGCGTATCAATGATGACCTTAATTGACCCATTTCTCTAAAGGTTGTGACCTATTTATAACCACTCAAAACATTATAATCTCAAATAAACTTACTCTCAAACATTGTGACCTTCCGATGTAATTTGCCTAAAATATTTTTAATAAGAAAATTCATTCTCTTTTTTTGTTTAGATACTAAAACTAACTTTTATAGACCATAAATTAACCTAAGTTTCATATATTCAAAACAAACAAAATATCTAACCTTTTGATCATGTAATAATAAGCGAATCTTTCCAAAAGTTCTTCATAAGCCAAACATTTAACCTAAAACATCTAACGTTCCTAGTTATTGTTCCGTTCTTTGTTTTGGTTACACTACTATCTTATAGTGTCCTACATATTGTTGTGCATGGGTGATGTCATTAATGATTGGTCACTTGCATGTTATGTGATATCGTTGTTCAAAGAACCTTGGAGAAGTCTTAGCTTGATGAGATGTTTATACACATTGGAGAGGGGTTTTAGACATTATCACCTATTTTGAGCACTATAATGTGTACCCCCATGAATCCATACTTAATGAAGCTATGTTGTTGTTTAATTGGCATTGGGTTTCTTTATCTATTTAAAAGCTAACTTTAGTTACGATGAATTAAATCCGAAGTCACTTAGATTTTCAGGTGAAAAATATAAAGCATTTTGCTTATAAGGCAAAGAAATTATTAAATTGCCATGCCATCTTCAAGAGATGTGAAAAAAATTAAAAAGTAAATTAAGGACCTTCAAAATTCAACTATAGCCATCAATGTTGATGGTGATAAGAAATTAGTGACATAAACATTATGGCCAATGCAAGAGAAGATTTTCTTTCATGAAATATTTGGTCATATACTCTATATCAAAGAAGAATAAAAGTTGCACCTCCATTCATTATGTCATGATATCTCCCTTAGGAGGCAAATCTAACACTAAGTGCTAGCAGTTGATAGATGAAATCACTTTATTTGCAAAATACCATCCAACCCATCTCGTGCTTGAAAGTATGGCTATAGTTAAACAACAGTAATTGATATGATAAGAATGTCTTCATTCTTTTGCACTTGATTACTTCAATCCCTTTATTAGCAAGACAACATGCAATTTGCCACACTTAAAGTAATAAAATTAAAGATAATGAGATTGCTTTAATCCCATTATTCACTAAATAACATTTAGCCCACTGCATACTTAGAAGCAATGCTATGATTAAAAAATAATAATTGTTATGATTAGATCATTTTGATCTTTCGAAAATTAAATTGCTTCAATCCCATTATTTTTAAAGGACACTTAGCCTCCCATGTGCTTAAGAGCAACACTACAATTAATTAATAATGATTGGCATCATAAGATTGTTTCAATCTCATCACTTAGAAGTTACCAAGAGGAAATAGCCTTCTTAGTGACTACAAGACACCTACTAGTCTTATTTTTAGTACATTTGCAAAAAGGAAAATTGTTAAAATTTTAGCTATAATTCATTTGATTGACAATTTTGAATCTCAAGCATTCCTTAAAAGGAAAATTGTTAAACTTTGGATATCTATTGTTGTAGGCTTCTTCCACAATAAATGATTTTTGGCAATGTAAGATAATTTTTTTAAGCACTAGAGCACCTTGTTTCATATAATCTATTGCATGATATAACAATATCATTGTACTTAAATGTCCATTAAGTAGAAGCATCATTGAGTCGATGATAATTAATAAGGTTATGCTTAGCCATATCATGTCTTTCACCAAGTGATTCTAAGTCTAATATTCAAAGTGTGTAGACTCTAATTTAGTGTTTAAAGCTAACTAGTCAAAGACAATAAGACTTTCATTGACATTGTTGTCTTTGTTCTATATACTAGGAAGAAAGTTCTCTTCCCATTTGAAGGTTCTGTAAGAAGTTCAGTAAGCTATAAGTGCTAAATGAAACTTATTGTTCCACTCTTTTTAGTTTCATGGACCATATGGCTAAGAATTTTAATAAAAATTTTATTTAAAGTTTTTTCTTAATCATTTCCTTTAGGTTATCAAGACATAGATTTAATGTGATTGCTACTGTAAGATTGAAGTAGTTATTGAGTGTGTGCTAAGGGTAGGCAAAAAAACCAGCCAAAACTAATTCGTAAATTGAATTAAACCAAACCGAAAATATGATTTTTTAAATAATTTGATTTAAAAAATTCCCAATCTAAATTAATAGTTGGTTGGAAGGGTAAACCAACCAATTCTTAAAATCAAACGAAATCGCTTTAGAGAAACATGATAATATTCCACTGTAACTATAAATTTTTTATGATAATTGATTAAAGATTATACATACTTTTATGATTTCATTATGATATTTATTATTTGATGAATCTGTTTTATATTAAATTATTCTTTTGTAAAATTGTTTCTTAGGTTTAAAATATATATTCTTCCACTAGAGACTTAATGTTGCTTTTTTGTTGATCGTTTCAATTTTGTAGAGTATGAAATTTGCTTATTTAATCATGAATCTTATAATATATTAATTATTCAACTTATTTTGTCAGTAGCTATTTATTTTGTCCAAATTTATTGGTAGATGATTGACTAGATGATTTTTTGAAGGATTATAGATTATGAGTTATTATATATTAGCTAGCAAATATATTTTTATTAGCAGATGACTAAATGATTTTATGGAGGACTATGATTATGAGTTTGATAAATTTATAAGATATCTTGTTTTGATTTGCAATTTGAACTTTGTGAAGTAATTTAAATATTTATACAAGTGTAAAAGATTATAACAAAGTTTTTTTAAATTAAAATTTTGATTTAATTTATAATCCGAACCAAACCAAAAGTTATTGAATGGTTTATAATATTTCTAATCCATTTAATAGTTTAGAATGGAAAAAACTGAACCATAAATTATGGTTTGGTTTGGTTTTTACTAAAAAGCAAACCAAACTTATTCGTGCATACCCCTAGCATGCATATTAATGAAAGAAATCCCATCTTTTGATAGCATGTGCATTTCAAGATTAAAACCACATTTTCCAAAGGGATAGCACCTACTTTATGAAACATCCAAGTATGGAATTGCTACAAAGTTAGCAATCAATATCTTTCTTTGTTTAGAGTGAGCTAACATTGTTATGTTAAATGTTAGGTGATGCCTATTATTTATTTAGGTTTGACTTCTTAGGTTAGATAATAGGATCTCGGTAATCCAATTTGTATTTTGGAAGAATTTGAAAAGATTTAGTTTGGTGAGCTTGAAACATATATATCGTTGGATTGATCTATCTACCTTTAACGTTCATCATGCAAGCTCATATACTAAGAAGGGTATTAGTTATGGCTCATAGTAAACACATTTTGGATAATCATAAAATGAGCTTACTTTGTCTTATTTGTTAAATACCTAAGATGATCTAATAGTTATCATAAGTCCAAGCATCTAGCAATACTCAGCCATTCCTTTTATGTAACATAATTATAAAGATCACAAAACAATGCTTCTCATTGTAAGCTCAATGATCGAGAATCAAACAACTTAGAAGAACACCAGGGGTCATTGCTCAAGAACTAAAAAGTTAGTGTGTGAAGTTCCACCAACTCCCTTATTTGCCACTTCTACATTTAGTACACAAATTATTTGTTCTTTTTCTTCACCATTCTATCTAAGCTATCTCACCAAGTGCAGTGAAGCACAAGACTCGCTCGACACATGCTTAACCACTTTAGTCAAACCTCGAAACCCTAAATCTACATTTTATGAAGTTGAATACATAAATCTTGTATGGTTAACCAATAGTAACTCTTAACTTAAGAGTTGATAATACTATACCCTTCAATTTTAATCGAAATCACTTTTGTCTCGGGCTCACACACTTAAGAGCTTACCTTTAAAATAAAATCCCTTAGAGTTCATCATCATGTGGGATTTATTTATTTATTTTTCCTTTCGTTTAAGTAGTCTAGAGTCTCTTCTATCATTTATAGGACATTGTTTTATAATAATATATGAAAATTTTTCAAAATAACCAATTCATGTCTCAAAGTACATACATACATATACATACATACATACATACATACATACATACATACATATGATAATTAATCATCACATGCCTCAATTAGCATTTATTAAATTTTTCAAAACAATGAACTTGTTTCTCCAAGCATACATAAAATACTCGTAATGATCCACCAACTAATATCTTCAAACAACATATATACACACACACAAAGTTCAATAGCAATTTCATATTACCAACATATCTCATAGTTTTCAATCTATATCTCTAAATAACAAATATAAAATAGGTTAAATCAATGGACATATTGCATGCATAATTTTATATGGGATAAAGGCATGCTAAATGTCTGTGCTTTTAATTTTTAGCAATTTAGTATCTCATTTTTACATTTTAGCAAATTAGTGCTCGTACTTTCAAATTATGTGAGATTTAGTTCCTACATCAGATAATATCCAATAGACATTTATTTTGATGATAGAATAACGATAAACACTTAGCCAAAAATTGATAATATCTAAAGATACAGTGCTAAATTAGCAAATAATTCTCATAAATTGAAAGTGTAGCACTTGGCCTACTATTATTCTATCATCAAAATTAACATCCATAGAATATTATTTAACATAAGCATTGAATCATACATATTTTAAAAGTACAAGCACTAGTTTGACAAAATTTAAAGATGGGGCACTAAATTGCCAAAAATTGAAAGTACAAACATTTGGCCTGCCATTATCTCATTTTATGTCTATAATAAATTTTTATGAATATCTTTCTAAGGTTTCTAGAAGTAGGAAATTGCTTTTCAATAATTTTAAAGGGGGTTCAAGTCTTAGCATATAATCTACCCATGCTCTTTTCTTACCAATCTAAAGATTAATTTTCCTCTGTCGTATGTCTTGAAACCATAGAATGTGATTAACTCATTCTCATCACACATTTATGATTTAATAGGAACATGTAAGCCTTAGGTGTTGCCATTAAATCCACATTTCCATTAATTACATAACCTCTAAATATACATAAAAGTTATAAAACTCTATAAATAAATCTATCATATCTATTTGTTACCTAGTAGCTACATTAACATCACTTTTGTCCGAGTCCACTATTCCAGTCAAACTTATCACAACCTAAAACTTAAAATTCCCAAATGGGTGAGTCATAAAACCTAATATGTAACTACACGCATGCGTGTGCGTGTGTGCACACACAGACATGCTACAATCATGTCACCTGCAAAATGTCCTTAACACTATATGGTAGGGTTATTGTAGCTGACCAATCACGTGCAACCGATGTGCTAGTCGACCTAAGAGGAATCTTGAGATGATCACACATGTATAGATGTCGTAAGGAGAGACATGGGAGGAGGAAATGGAAAACTCGGTTTTTCAAGCACATGAGTGTAACAGAAGATTAAATCAAGTAGACTCAACCATTATTAATTCGTTCTTCACTAAATAGATGCTTTGATCTTTCATGAAGATATTTCAATAGAGTTTCATGTTACTCTCGGTCTTAGCAATATGCAAAATCATTCTAAATGACAAGAGAAATCTCTTAAGTATAGATATGAAGATTAACACTAACCATTAGATGACATCGATACAAATGGTTGAGATCATGCATCGTAGATCACCATTACATCATTCCTGATCCAACTGATGGCATTAAAGCCTTCTTTTCCTTTGTAGTGGAATGGGCTTGGAAGTGGGTTTGAAGAGAGCCTAAGGGCTTTTATTATATATAAAAAGTACAATTATTTTATGAAATAGCTCATCTTTAATATAAGAAGGCTTGTAGCCTATTTTTATCCACATAAGCCCTATTTTAGTTTTTTTTTTAAAGCTTAAATTAGCTTAAATTGATATTTTTAGGTATACTTTTTGTGTACAAGAAAATCAAGTAACATTGAGAATAAACTAAATCAATCCAGTGATCCCTATTCCAAACCTACCAAACCAAATCTCTCTAAGACATCCCTTATTAAAATCCCTATCACTAGCCCAAAAAACCAGTCCATGGCATTAAATTGGGTTAAGAACTAAATTACCAAAATGATCTTTACGTACACTTACCACATGTGGCACTTAGACTTTCCAAACTCACTAAAGGGAGGCTATGTCTGTCTTCCTACTAAAATAAGATCATTATAGTTAGAGAGAGAACTCTACAATAGATAATATGACATGTATTAGGTAAATTACAAATGACGATAAGACCCCTTTATATATATATAAAGCATTCACAAATAAACTAATATATAGATCTAATATAGGTTATTTAAATCTATTCGCAATGATACAATCCTACATAACCTACTCTAATAACCCTTACCTACTAAGGTTCCATTTATCTAAACATTTCCAAAATATTCCCAAAAATGGACCAACCCATAACTATGGGCTACACACAATTTAGGACTTTATTTATAGATAAATAAATAAATAAGATGGGCTTAAGAAAAGAGTTCATGACAACTGCACATAATTCTATTTATTACTGTTTGCAATAAATAAATTTATCAATAAATAATTTAGGCTAAATATGCAACATGATCCCAATAACCAAAATTGGAAATGGTTCATATTCTACTTTATAGATATAGCATAATGGTATCTCACTTCATGTCCATGAGACAATAAACATGGTAAGGTACGATTTGCAACATCAAACTATGAGATATAACTTCATATCCCTTACCACAAATCTCTAATTATCCCATCTTGAGTTTATTGCCTAAGAAATAAAAGTACAATCCATTCATAACCTACTAACTACATCCCATTCCATTAATTAGCCTTAATATAACTTTATTTGGGGATAATTAATCATATCAACCATAGTTCTCATATTGAAGACGTACTTAACCATTGTACTAATATCTACACCTAGCTAACCATGTCATTCGAGGAGCGTGGGACCATCAACCCTTCATCAATGGTTACTACTTCAAATAACCATTCACATGCAATGCACATATCATTATGCAACATGTAATAGCAACTATTTACTAGAATTCATACACAACCTTGCTTTCATTCAATATTAGTACCAACACCTAATTCAATACATTCAATAGAATAATATTGAAGTATACTTAGAGATTGTAAGCCTTAAGTTCATTTATTTCTCTTAAATATTAAGGTGATACTTATTACATTTATACAAGTCATCAAAGATGTCACTCAACCAACTTAAGGACCTAATGCAATTAACTTGAGCTAAGGAGTAGGGGATAGTTAACCTTACTATAAGTCTATCAACGAAGGTAGAGGAGCAAGCAAGTATGCTTTGAAGGTTTTCTATCTCCCTCTTATATGGGGACTAATTGACTTAAAATTTAAGAGTTTAACTCTAATTCATAAAACACAAACCTTAAATTCAAGTAAGTCTTGTTATACCAATTCTATTAGAGTTTTCATGATTCGAAGCATTGATACAATCACATGTGTTATAATCTCCAATTCACCAATTCCTTCTATTATATGTATCAATTAATACCACTCATTCTAATATATAAGCACCTCCTTATAATTCTTCGTTAGCCCTTAATATTTTCAATTCATATATGCACCATTAAGATTAATTCTAGAGTTTAAAAGGTCTTCTAATGGTTACAATCCTAAAAGATGGAATTTGTGAGAAAAGAGGGACCATCTTACTTACCTTAATCGCAAGAACTTATAATATGACAAATCTTGTATAATTAACCTAATTTAATTGCTTCATGAAGCATTCTTTTCATAGAAACAAAATTATGGTTATATATAAACATAAGGGGGCACAACATAGTGGAGAAAGCATACTTTTGCTTATTTTTGCTTATGTGCTTCTTTAAAAGATATTTATAATCACCATCTTACACACACACATATATAAATTAATAGGAGTTTTTAGTTAGTTTATTATTGATATCTTATTAATATAATCCAAAATGACATAGGGAAAAAGATCAAATCTAAGATATTATTTACCTTTTACTTATTGTCGAATCTATACGCTATACATAGGTTTGGAGATTGAATTTAGAAGAGGAGAAAAAGGAAAGGAAAAAGAAAAAAGGCTGAGATATAGGGGCAACATAAGGTATGAGGTGGAAAGAAAAAAATTACGAGGTATATAGTTAAAACTCAATAAGTGAAATGACTTTCATACCCTTACTTTTAAAATAATATTCCATGGAATTTAATTATAGGAATCAACTGTGTTTATATATTAATCTATTTTATTGGTTGAATATCAAATTGATTGGTATAATTTGTGCATATGAGTCGATTTACCTATAGGGTAAATGTCATGAATGGTATCTCAACTTTAATAAAATATGTAATTAGGTACCTGAATTTTGAAATTAATCAATTTATTACTTGAAAAAAAAATTTGTGTACACTAAGCAATATCAAGAGTACTATAAACATGCATAAAAAATTAACCATATTAAGTATAAACCTGGTATATAAATAATAACTGGACATGAATTTAATTTAAAACTACAAGCAATGAACGAACAGATGCCATTTAAAAAAAAAAAAAAACTTCCCTCTTGTTATTGTATTTAAGATGTCTAAAGTGTATAAAACAAGTAAATAGACATAGCATTTGCAATTGAAATGCAAGGAAATTGTCTCGTAATGTCTACACACAAGATGTGACAATCGGTGGAAAGGCCACCACTAGACTATATCTTATAAGACGGGACGAAAGACCGGGACGAATCGTAACATGATAACAAATAATTAACATTAATACCCGTCGACAATTGGCTAGATATCGTTACTCGTTTTGTCAGAGAATTATCAAGCATCAATCAAGCTTGTATTTTAGTTAACATTCTAGAGAAAATATAAGTTCAGAAATGGGTAGGCACATTGATTACTCTAAAAAAAATTATTCTCTTCAGTGCCTTTTCTGTCTTGTTCTTCTATAGCTCAAATGCATTTTCTCACATCTTGCATAACAAGGAATGCTACTTAGGTAAGAAATTTCAAAAATAAAAAACGTCTTAGGAATAAGGAAAAAAAAAAATACCTTTACTTATACAATATTTCAAGTTATGTGGATTTTAAACATTTCAAATCTTATTAGTAATATATATGTATATATATATGTATATATATACATATCAAAAGATCGGATTTAAGTTTAGTTTATGAGTGAAATTCTAATTTGTAAAATGATTTTTTTGTCAGTTTGTCTTTATCCGGGATAAGGAAAAAAACAATAACTTTCTCGAAAAAAATAAAAATTACACAAATATCATTAGACCAAAAATAATTTTAAAAATAGATAAATTAAACTTATCTTTTGAAAGGACGAGATTATAAGTAGCTAATTCCGTTTCTTCAAAGGATGATGTCAGTGTAAATAAAAAAACCCCGTCTCTTGAAAACAGAATCACTATAAAAATAAAATTAATATTGACCTCGTTTCTTGAAAAGATAAAATTGATCTTATCTCTTTTTTTAAAAGACGAGTTCAACTTGCATATTAGTAAGATTATTTTTGGCATAGTAATAATTATATAACTTTTTTTTTTCAAATGTTATTGTTTTTTTCCTTATCCCGTCTTTCTGTAATGACATCGTACGTACACGTTGAAAACTTGAGTACCAAAACAGTTATCGTAAAACACGAAAAGAGAAAAAACCTTTGCTGGGCCATTTAGGATAGACAAGACTCAGTTTATAATATATAAGGATCAAACTAGGATCCTCAAAATTAAACCCCATTTACACAAACTAAAAGTTCCCAATCCTTTTTAAAAACAATAACTACTGATAAAACCACAAAGGTAAAATATTATATCCATAACAGTAGAAAATTTGTACAGAGTTTATGTACGAATCAAGATCCACTCATCATGGAACGAACTTGAACTTTAGGCTCACTTCATCTAACAAAGTTCAAATTCAAAACCTCCATAAAAAAACAAGCAACTATTCCCCTATATATGTAAACAAGACAATAGTTAATAAATACTATAGAATTATAACTAGAATTAGTTAACTAGATCACAAAGATTCACCATGATCTCTTGAAGTAACGTACGCAGTATAGCTTTTTCCTTTTTTAATGTTTTTTCTCTCTCTCTCTCTCTCTCTCTCTGTCTCTCTCTCTCTCTAGGTTTGGACATTGTACATATAGCTTTTGGCCTTAGGACATTAATTGGATTGTTTTATTATAAATTAAATTGCTTACAGTGGCAAACGACAAAAACATTACAACCCCCGGGAGATTTCTTGTAACTTTAGTTTTTCTCGAAAGCTTGTTGATATAACTAACCGCACGAGCCTTAACATCTTAGTGTGGCACATATCTAACTAGACATATATATATATATATACGTACCCGAATATATAAATCATTCGTTCATATCATTCTCTGTATTCTTCTATAATTAGACCTTTTCTTACGACACCCAATATAATCTTATATTCTTCTCTTAATTTGCTGAACCATATTAAATATATATATACCTAGAGAAGAGCTTTATCTTTTATTTTCTCTTGGGGTTATTCTTATAATATTATAATATTATTATTGATTGGTTTTTGGGAAAATGGGTTTGAGAGACATAGGAGCTGAATTACCTCCAGGGTTCAAATTCTTTCCCAGTGATGAAGAGTTGGTATGTCATTATCTCTACAAGAAGATTGCAAATGAGGATGTTCATAAGGGTACTCTCGTTGAAATTGATCTTCACACTTGTGAACCATGGCAACTTCCTGGTAAGTTTCACTTCTATCGACTCAATCTTCCATATAAGCTTGCTTCGAGAATAAATCTAGATACAATACAGATACAGATAAAGATGCAGATGTATGTATCTTTCATGGTTTATCAGATTTTTTAGGACTCAATTTCTTTTCTTTTATGCTTAATCACCTTCATCTCTTCTTTTTTTTCATCTTTATTAAGTTAAATATGCGTTTTAGTGGAACTTTGAAGGGAGGGTTTAATTCGTAGAAGAGATATCATAATTTATTTCGGGGTTGAACCATTGATTTTCATATATTTTCCCACTCAAAAGAAGAAAATAAGTTATTTCTTGCATAATTATTAATTTTCTTCGGTGGGGCAGGGGATGGAAAGGTAACAGATACTGTCAAATCCAGCCCTGCGGAAGAAAGAAGAAGAAAAGAAAAAGGAATAATTGGGGTTTTAAAATAAAACTGTTTTATGAGTAAAAGTTTTTCATTTTGTTAAATATTATATATATTTGTAAATGTATATTTATATTTATAATCCGTAGAGGATGGCAAATATTATCCAAAATAATAAATATCCATCAGCCAAAGATATAAGATAAGGAATAGAGACTGCTAGCTGGCCAGGAAAAAAAAAAAAGAGACTACCAACTTATGACCAAAGAGAATGCAGGTCCAGTCTTCATGTTAAGCTTTTCTTTGTTTTTTTTTTTTTTTTTTTTTGGGTAATTTAAGCTTTTCTTTGTTACGCATATATATATATGTATATATGTATATATGTATTTATATGAAGCATCATATGATATACGAGTATAACCCAACTACTGTACGACACATAACGCCAATGTTTTTTACACATGTTATTCACGGATACCGAATATCATAATACAAATATTTTGTCAAGCTTTATGAAATAGCTAATATTAATTTCGAAATAGGATAGGTTAGATTCGATTTCTCTTTTATTATAATTATTAAAAGAGAAAAATTATTTTCTAAATGAAACAACGATATGAAAAACGTAACTAAAACAATCACATGATATAAACTAACCATTTATAAATATTTTCACAGAGTAGTGAAATATTATGGGCATATATATGGGGGCTTTTACAAACAAATTTAAAACATTTTCCACATTATAGATTTCAATTCCATAGCCAACTAATCAAAGATTCCAAGCTAATAGTATTGCAATATACTTTTAGGTTTATTAATAATTTAAAATGTTGATCAAATACCATTTGAATAATGCAACAACTAAAATGAGGATAAATATTATCTTAAATGTTAAATCGATGAATATTAAATAACTTTTTAATATATGCGTTATATAGGAGATAATTTAATATATAAATGAAACAAAGAAAGAAGGTATGTATATGGTAGATATTTATTCGAAAGGTGGCTTTGTTTCCATTTTCTGCTTGTTTTTATAAATCTGTCTATGTCAGATAAATTAAAATAGACTAGACATACATATTATGTAATTGTTAGATCACGTGATACAAATAGAAATTACTCTAGAAAAAAAAGGAGGTAAATTTGTCATAAAGCAAGGCCACAGATTGTTATTATTATTATTTTTAGGTTCTTGCACCAGATTGGCTATTTCTTTAATCCCTTCCTTTCGCTTTCTTTAATGGAAACCTTTCCATGGACTAACAATAATAATTATTCTTGTGTCTTGTCTTATCATTTAAACATGTATGCCTGACGACGTATGTCTATAAATTTAGTATGTTTTTTTTCCCCCCCCGTTTGACCAACTTTCCGTATATCAAATATTTAATTTAAGAATTTTTTTTTTTTTAGATTTATACACTAAAAATTAATAAGATGATGAACCTTTCAACAATATTATTATTATTATTAATTTTTTTACAACTTTTAAAAATGGAAAATCAAATCAAATAAATCTTATTGAAGGATAAAAATTCATAACATTTGATTATAAGGGTCTTAGTAGCTCTATATCAATATACAATTTCCCTTTTTACTTAAGAACCAATCAAAATTTTGTCATTCCAAAACAACCAAGGGCTTCAATTTGAAAATAGTAAGGCTCGGCCCTTTGTCAAATATCTGTTTCCTCAATAAAATCTACACCTCTAGATATCAATAAGGAGATATATTAAATATCCTATGGAAAAAGATATAGGTTTGGCAAAGTAGATACAAACAAAAAAAAAAATCAATAATATATAATTCTCTGATCTCAAAACTTATTATAAACATGATATATATATATATATATATGTCAATAGCATCCCATACAATTTAATGTTCAATTATTGGTCTTATTATAAATAAAACTAATTGTTCATTAAACAAGACACAATTATCCGACATTGTTTTAGCTAAGGTGTTTCATATTTACTTTTACTTACGTTATAGGATACTCATGGGGATGAAAGTTCTTTTCAAAGGAAAAATAATAATAATAATTCAGATAAATTGCAACTACACTCCCTATATAACATGTGGAATTTAGACCCCTTATTATCTATGAAAATATGTGCTTTATAAAATGTGTGTTTATGACCTGTTTTACAATATTTATACTGAATAAAATAATCAAAAGAATACTAAAGGCATTTTTCCCCTTTTTTTTAAAGGAAAAATGATTTTGTAGAAGATAAAAAAACGTTGTTTCTAAATATTTTGGGATCCAAGTATACAATTTAA
Organism: Combretum micranthum; assembly: GCA_024138025.1. NCBI lineage: Eukaryota > Viridiplantae > Streptophyta > Magnoliopsida > Myrtales > Combretaceae > Combretum > Combretum micranthum. The sequence continues at coordinate 64,007 of JAMXBD010001954.1, read as the reverse complement.
AAAAATAATGAACTCTAAGCACGCATTAAGCAGACTGATAGAGGTGTGTTTACAATTTATCCAAATTGAGATCAATTTACCAAATATTAAGAAAATTCATAAAAGATTATTCTTATCCAATCAATTTTTGATAGTGATAAAATTTAGACCTTCTACTCTCCTTTCCTTTATAGTAATACATCTAATAATGCACCTTTGTTCATGTGGTTTTTGAAAGAGTAATGAATTTTATCTGAGTAAAGAGTTTTCTACTTTATAGAAGTTACAAGATTGAAGTTTTTGTCTATATTCTACATGTCCAACAAAACTTACTCTTTCTTGGGATGATCAATTATGTGTCAAATCAAAATTTCCGAAAGTATTGTTATAAGTTATTTTAAAAACCACATCAACATCTACAAAGCTACCAGCTCATCTTTGTACAAAATCCTTCTTCAACTGATTAAATATTCTTAAAGTGAGCTTGTACTTAGATGCATAATATATTAATAATATTATGCTCAGGTTAACATGGAAGAGGCTTTAATTCCTTTTATTTAAGGGGGGGAAAAAACAATGATAATGTTAAATTCCATCTAGGATGGCCTTTTATTATAAATCGGATGTATTATACTACTACTCTCCTTTTTTGGTTATTTTATTTTAGAAAGAAAATGTTTATGCATACCCTTGTTAGCTTGAAACACATACTATGAGTCCACATAAGGAAACTTAGAATTTTATTAAGCTTTTTTTTTTTTTTTTTAGTGTGCAATAAATATTAAAGAGCCTGAAATTTTTTTTTTTCCCAGCACTAACAAGTGCCCTAACTAATTTATTAATAGAAAAATATGATTTATAAAGGTTAATGTTCGAAGCAAAGTTACTTGTTCATGATTTTTCTTTTCCTAGATAAGTTAAAGGAGAAAATTTTCATCTTCCATATAGTTTTTTTATAATAATTGCATAATCTATATATATTAGAGAAGCAAGGGCTTCCAATTCGATTGTGCCAAAAATGTGCTCATATCCGGTAAAAAGAAGCGTTTTAATGATGTCAGACAAGAAATTTGATCCTTGAATGTAACTTGTTCGTTTAGGAATGATGGCCTTTTTTGACTTCCTAACCTTAAAACTTTAAAAATAAGAAAACAAATGTCTATTAATCAATAAAGTAAAAGGAAAAACGTCTAGAGTATGCTTGTCAAATCAAATCATGAGGGACTAGATATACATTACATATAATATATATATATATATATATTTCATTTTCTCAGTGATTGTCATGATTGCTTTAATAATTGAAAGTGAATTTGTATTCTCATATTTATATTACTGTGGATGAATAACTTTGCTTGCAGAAGTGGCAAAGCTGAATGCAAATGAATGGTATTTCTTCAGCTTTCGGGATCGCAAGTACGCGACTGGTTTTCGAACAAATCGTGCAACCATTTCTGGGTATTGGAAAGCTACTGGAAAAGATCGCACTGTACATGATCCTATGACGCGTGAGATTGTGGGAATGCGAAAAACATTGGTGTTTTATAGGAATAGAGCCCCAAATGGTGTCAAAACTGGCTGGATCATGCATGAATTCCGGCTTGAGACCCCATATGCCCCCCAAGGTATGTTTTTGGATCCATTCTTGGGTGATTCACGTAAGATTTCAAATGAATCAAGTCGAGATAATACAATATTATGCTTAAATTTAAGTTCAGCTCAAATTCAATTGAATTTAAGATTTTAAATGTAAGTTTGGTTCGAAATATCATTATATAAGTTAAAGTTCGACCGTTAACCTTATTTACACTTGATTTATTGAAAAAAAATAATTCTAATTTAAATAATATTAATATCAAAATTCAATTTGAATTTGAATAATACTTATACTTTAACTCGATTAGGCTTGCAAGCTAATCAAACCTAAACCTATGAAACTCAAATTCAGCTAGATATAGTATTTGAATAACTTAAACTCGAGTTCGACTCAACTATTCTCGAATAAAACTCAAATGAATATCGAGCCGAGCTCAAATAGTTTGTAAAGTGGATTTGTTTATTTAGCACTTCTAATTCCACCAGTACTTGCTTATAAATTTATTATATATATTATATGATATTCTATATTAGAAGGCACTAAAATTTTCTCTTTTTATTATGTGATAAGTCATTCTAGAGAGACCCTCCCGATTTTATGGCCCACCAGTCCCCACATTGAAGCTTTTATCTACTGGACATTTGCCATTTTTGGTTTTTTGTTGGTATTGATCATTTCGACTCGAGAACTATAAATGTATCTAAGCTAGATTTAAAATCTTATAATTAACGAATGTACCAATGCTTAATTAGGAGCTTAGATGTAATAGAACATGCATATTTATATGTATCTATTTGTCTTTTATTCGACAAGAGGAAGTTAAATAATAATTACATTCAAGTAAATTTTTTAGAATCTTTTACAACACACATAAAACATAATATATATGTATATTTATATATTATACATGAAGTGTCTAGAGCATTTTTTATCTATCAACCATTATAATTACGTGGTTTCTTCTAATTTAGAAACTAAAACCAAATAATTTATATTTTTTGTTATTTCATATATATATATATATATGAGAAACTCTAATGAAATCACAAAGCGATCACTATGTTAACAGATTATTGATACTATTCCTAGTGAATCTTTTTATACATCATGGGCAAAGCCATAAATTTGGTCAAAAGTTGAGAATGTTTTTTTTTTTTTTTTTTTTTTTTGGTAATTTGTTAATCAAGCCTAACGGGGAAAGAGTGATGCATGTGTATGTTAATTACAGGAGGATTGGGTGCTGTGTCGAGTATTTCACAAGAGCAAGGAAGAGAGCTGCACGCAATACATGACGTTGGAGAGGACAGGCAGCTTTCCACCCATGAATTTGGCTTCTCCTCCAAAACAACACACCACGTTTCCTTACACACACAATCAACAACAACAACTTCTCAACCCTACGTCATTTTACCAAAACCAACACCAAAATTCTTTGTTCCATCTTCTTCACTTTTCCCAAGAGACTAAGACCACCAATAGTAATACTGCTCTATCCGAGGATATCCACGTTAACAACTCCAAAATGGACGAGATAGGGTTTCTTTGGGACGACGTGAACATGGAAGATAACAACAACAACTTAGGTACTACCGATAATGGAGTGTCCTCAAGCTTGGGAGGAGATATAAGATTCGATATGGACAACAATGGGATGGTTCTCATATAGTCATTATAACGTTTGTTTATCATCAAACATTATTTGTATTATATTACAAGTCTTTTTTTTTTTTTTTAATTTGTTTGTCCATTTGTGGTGTATATATGGTATATGATGGGTTTGGTTGTGAAGGAGGTATAAATTAGTTAGTCCACCCCATGTATGTTTATGTGATAAGAGAAATTTAGAAGTTGGTGTTAATGTTGGGTTGTTATTATTTCTTCCTATATAGATACAATGCATATCGAAATTTTCTTCATTAAATGTTGCGTGCATTCTTAAACGTGTGATCTGTCTTATGTAATTTAATTTCTCATGATTATTTAGCTACCTCATGATGCTCCTACGAGAAGATTATTGTTCATTATTGAACAACGTGGACAACCTTTAAAGTGGCATCGATCATTGCAAAGAATCTCTTTATTTATAGTCAACATCTTGCTTCCTCTACTATCCTTTAATCAATCAAAGAGATATACTCTGTAGGCATTGCATTGCTTCCAAATCTTTTCATATGCAATATAAAAATAAGGGATAATTGCAAAATATCCATTCACTTACCTAGTTGCGGTTTCACTCTATGAACTTTTAAAATGCATTTTTTGATTCCTTAAATTTTTAACATTTGGCACAATTAAGAACAATTAACATTTTTCATATACACTTTGAAATTTTTTAAAGTAAACACACATATAGCTAAAAGTTTATAGAGATAATTTGCAATTATCTCCATTTTGTTTTAATGTAAAAAGGTTAACTGTCCTTGACCGTGCTGATTTTTTTAAGTTTAGGGGTTTAAAAGAGTACTCTAATAGTTTAGAGGGTAAATCTGCACCAAGATAAAAGTTTAGAGAATGATTTGCAATTTCTTCTAAAAATAAATAATTGATTCATAAGGATCAATTCCTCCTATGAAATTTAGAACCTATTTGGACCATTTGTGGTCAAATTAGTTCCAAAATAAATTATTTAAGATCATACAGTAAGTTTCAATCTCAAAGTTTCAAAATTTGCTCCTATATAATAGAATAAGTTAAATTACATCAAGAGGTGTCAATATTTGAAGGTAAATTTATTTAAAATATCAAATTTTGAGTTATTGAAAAGATAAATTAAGGTTTAGGGGATAACTTTATTGAAGGTATCCACATTTCATGTGGTTAAAAAAAGGAATTAATATTTTGCAAGGTGATTCAAATAAAGTATTAATAATTTGTCATCAACGAAAATTAAGGAAACTTAATAGAAAATTAATCCAAACGTTGATACTTTAAACGAACAACGTTAATACCTTATTTAATTCACTTTGTGAAATGTTAATTCTACTTTTTAACCACTCAAAATATTGATATCTTAAACAAACTTACAATTAAATATTGATGTATTCTGATATAATTTACCTTAATAGCATATAAGATAGCTGCCCACCTTACCTATAAACATCCATGGTCTATACGCTATATAACAAAGGATAGAGGATCTAGGGTACATTATATATTTTGCTAGTATGTATTGGCTATTCTCACTAATCATATGAAAAATAAAAAAAAAAATCAGTGAATATAATATTAAGTACATGCTGTAATGATTTGAATCCCTAGGGCACCACAGTTATCGCATGTATACATAGGGCACGCAAAACTTGATATCCTCCGCTATGCAATTCTTCACGCCTTTTCTTTGATTATCTACAAAAAATAAAAATAAAAAAAAAAATTAAAAAAATGTTTCTATAAGAGGTAAGCATGAAAGCCCTATTTATACAAAACCGTCCTTTGTTCCTTGTTACCAAATCATATGATCAATCAATAAATCAAGTACTTAACTTTTAGGTTGTTTAGTTTGTTCTTTCTAATTTGTGGGTTTAGCCTAATATTTGTTTAGATTAGTTCTACATGTTCAAATCTATTTAGAAGTTACCATAGATAAGACTACCCATTTTAATCTTTTGGTGGTGGTGGGGTCCGTTGCTATTTTCATTTTCTTATATGTAAACCATTATCAGTTAAAATTTTAGGGTTCTTCTTGTTTAATTAAGATTTTATTCTGCATTTTATCATAGAATCTTAATCTTGTAAATATACCATGCTTCTTGTGACATACACTCTTAAGTTTAGTTTTTATCGCTTGTTTTTCTTTTGATTCTTAGATTTAATCTATAATCACCAGCTAAAGCTAGTGATTTATAATACCATTGTGCGATATCCTGTATTTGAGCTATTAGAACAGGCTTGAATAGTGCAAATCATTTATCATACCATCACAACATGGTAAAAAAAAAAAAAAAATTAATTTAGTGATTCTATAGGTTGGAATTAGAATAAAAGTATGTTTTGATTAAAAGTATAAAGTATCCAAATGCGTACTCGAAATGCTTTATGTCAAAATCTGACAATCACAAATATGGGCATAACTTAAAATATCGAAAATAAACTCGTTAAAAAATATTATTGTGACCTGTTTAGTTACATGTCGAAAATTATTTTTATGAGCCTCAATCTGTAGCAAGAGTTAGAATAGATATAGTATTTTACAAAAGTAAAATCGATTATCCAGTTTTCACTTTTATTAGTGCTAATATAGTTGATAGAGAATACCAGCAAGCATTATTTGGAATGACTCCACAATGAGTAATTGACAAGACAATTAGATTGTTTGTAGTAATAATAATAATAACAAAAGAGTGACACATGTCTCTCAGCAACAGGAGCGGAGTGGGAGTGAATATTTGTTTAAAAAGAAAAAACACCATAGCATTTGTTATCAAAAGCAAGATAGGCAGGGTGAAAATTACTAAGAATTGTAATAGCAAAAACAAGACCACCCTAATCCAAATTTCTCAAATTTTTGGGCAAATTGGTGAAATTTAAGAAGCTAAACAATTCAATGAAAGTCAATAGCATTGGGTTTCATAAATTAAAGTAAGAACTTGGTTTAGATTTTTTTTTTCCTGGAAATTCAAAAGGGCAAACCATTCCCAATTCAGAAGAGGGTCTAAAAGGAAGTCTAGTATTGTTTGACAAACTAAAGGAGATAACTGTGGGGCTTCTTTTCCAACAAGGTGTCGCCGCAGGTAGGCTTCCGGAATGGTAAATGCCGATAACCAGCCAAACTTCTAAAAAGAAAAGGAGAAAAATAAATATAATTTCTAGAAATATCTAGGATCATATATTTATATATAATTTAATATGGTTCACGTGGTAATTTCATAATTTCCAGAACTAGTCCGGATATCGTGCTTAAGGGAATTGAAGTGGGAATTCAAGCACTCAAATGGCGTAGTTGTTGGGCTGTAAATTTTTTAAAAACTTTTAATGATATATGTATGATGCAGCTTTGTCGAAAATTTTAGGGTAAGTTGAAAAAATCACTTTCTGAACTTTAAGAGTAGTATGGATTGATCTTTTCATATTTTGAAAATATGTTTTTTAATCCCTAATCTATAAACAATTGGCAAGTTAATGATATTTTCTACTTTTTGGTCTAAAAGGTACAACATTTTGTACTGTTTCTATGTATTTTTTATACAATATTTGCATGGATTTCTACATAATATGTCAGAAAAATATAAAATATCCTTAACATACTAATTATTTATAGATTAAAGGGTTAAAAAACACACTTTCAAAATATAGATGGTCAATCCACAATACTATTAAAGTTTATGAGGTGTTTTTGTAGTTTTCCTAAAATTTAAACAGATTCCGGCGTTTCCTATTCTATTTAGTATTAGGCAAGAGAAGAGTTTATTTTAAGGGGAATTAAACTATTGTTATGATGTTTTAACAGATCGTAAATGTTTGATATGAGCTAGAAAAAAAATTATGGAAAAAAAAATGGTTAATTTTATGAGGTATTATTTATAATTGATTAGATCTTAGAACTAGAACTGTCAATTGATGACTACATGAGCAAATTCTAATTTGTTTTGCTAGCAATTCAATCGGTTTGGATATAATATTATGGAATAGTGAGCTGGCTTTATAGTTCATAGGATTTATTTGCGACATTAACTATATGTCTCAATTGTCACAACAATAATAACCATAGGGCTTAAAGGGTAATGTGGGGAACAAACAATTTGTATTATGAGATGCTCCTATCAAACCACTTATGAATATTTAGTGTTTTTGCTGAAAGGTAAAATATAAAGGAAACGAGATGAGGCTCAAAACTTCATTTATGATGAGTGGACTTAGTTCAATGTATGATGTAGCGGCATCATTACTATATTAAGTTAATCATCAAGTTAAACCTTCGAACATGAGCGGACGATGCATAAGGTTATGGATCTCTTATTGGATTTGCTAAGTAAGGTGAGTACATTCTTTTTTCTCTTTTCTTTAAAATTATTATGGTGTGTTGTAGTTGAGGGTGTAAACCACCTATCAAACTATTTGGAATGCACTAGAAATTCTGATATAATGCTTACTATAATGAGTTATTAAAAATGTATTGTTGGTTTATAATATGTATTTTTGTTTTATTGTTTTATCATCATGATTAATTATAGATGTTGGCCTATTAGTACTTGTAAAGAAAAATGACTAGTATCGACAAAAGTAGAAATGGTATAACGTTCTAAACTGAGAGCATTAATGGCCGACCACGTGTCCTCACTAGATATGGACATGCTAAAGTTAAGATTCTACTAACCCATAATTATAACACAATATAACTTTAAAGTCTCACGTTTAAAGATACTTCTAAAACATTAATATAATAATTAAAAAAAAACTTCTAAACAACTCGATTGGCATAAACCAAGCGCCAATTACATTAAAATTAAAAACTAAATATGAAAAAGCCTCATAACTTCAAGAAATATGATAAGAACTATTTAAACTTCGTAAGCCTTCAACTTTAGCTATCTCCAACTCTAAACATCTAATAGTCGGCTAGAAAATCGGCTCCACTATCGTCATCCCCATAATCCACGTATACATCATAATCAGACAAATAAAAAAACCATTGGATTATCATCTGTTCTTGAAAAATAAAAGGAACGAGTGCAAAGGCCCAGTATGCCAAACCATAATCACATGTGCATGAACAAACAAGATATAAATCCACATACAACATGGTAATATTTGCAGCAATCACAGTTTATTATCTTTTAATTAGCTAGGCAAACAACACATTTTAGAACCATTTGCAACTAGCTCCAAACCTGAAATAACTCATGACTCCATGAAAACAGATATATATATACGTAGATACTTATGAATCTATACCAGTACTGGGTACTCCCCATATACCCTAGATACCGTACCCTTACCACTCATAGACTATCGAAATCATCTTTGTGTGCAACTCTACTCGAAACAACGCTACATACAGATCATCAAGGTGTTGTCCTAGTAACATTGGTACTCTCAATCCACTAGACCTAGCTAAACACAAGCAACGGCCAAATTAAAGCAGTATATTATCAAGTTCATTTACAGTTTCTAAACCTACACTCACAAGCAACCACCAAGGTAAGAACGTACCTAAAACAATGTTTGGAACAGACAACTTAGCTTCATTAGAAACACTTGATCACAAGTAAACGCTAACTCAAAACTTGATTTAAACAAGAAAACATACTTCTAAGGTAATCTAGCCTCCTAAACTACTAAGAACTGCAACTACTCTAGGTTCATGAGATACCTTATTACTTAGATTTAGGTATACTAGATATTAAACTAAGGATGAAGGCATTTATAAAATATCAAAATAAGGTTAAAAAGAAGGCTACATAATCTCCTTGTTGGTCACACTCATGATAGGGGACGTGATAGGCTCGAGAAGAAAAGACTTAAGCATAACGCCCTCATCACGCCCATTTGAGGGGGCGTGATCGCCATCATGGCCCTTGTCACAGCTATAATGTGTGCAGTGATGGCCATCGTGGCCTATGTTACGGCAGTGATATGGGCAGTGACAACCATCACGACCTAATGTCACAGCTGTGATCAGCTTGGATTCGTCATACTTGAGGAGATCACGGCTCATGTCATGGCCGTGACCTTTATCTGTATACTTACTTGTTCCAAAACACAAGAAAAAACTCCAAAACTCCTCTTTTGATCTTAAACCATACAAAAACTCTAAATATACATACATCGAAGCAAAACCACTTTTATAATCACATTATCTGAAAACAAGCAACATTCCCTTTTTCTCTTGCAAACAACAAAATCACCAATAAGGAAACTTAGGGTTTTCCTAAAACTCCTCCAAAAGATTGAATCCCTAGTAGTTTCCTATGCAATTCATTAGAGCAAGATACAAGCTTATGTGAGGTTTTAGGGTTTGTCTCTTTGTGAAGCTACTTAAAGAGAATATGTATGTTTTAGGTAAGGGAGAAAAACGGGTATTTTATCATTATTATATATAGGTGGACTATTTTACCCTCTTATTTAACGACATATGACATCATTGCCCTTCATTATGATTTATTTTATTTTTATATTACATCTCTCCCCTCCTAAAAGAAACTTTCATCCTCGAAAGTTATCTGGATCATTAAAAAGCTCGGGATACTTTGTCTTCATCTCCTACTCTGGTTCTCAAGTAGCTTCCGCTTTTTTGATTCGTCCATAACATCTTCACATACTTGATTACCCATCTTCTCAAAATCTTATTCTTTTGTATTAACAATCCTTAATGGCTTTTCGACTGTAGAGAGATTTGGTTATGCTTCCAACTGTTCCAATGCTACTACTAGCTCATGATCCTTTAAATATTTGCTTAACATAGAAACATGGAATACATTGTGTGCTCTATCCAAACTAGGTGGTAAAGCTAATCTATAAGCCACATCACCTATTCACTCCAAGACTTCAAAGGGTCCTATCTATCAATGGTTTAACTTGCCCCTCAAACCAAACCTAACAACACTTTTAGTTGGTGAGATCTCAAGTAGGACATGCTCTCTTACTTGAAACTCCAACGATCTCCTCCTCTTGTTCGCATAATTTTTCTAACAGCTTTGAGCAGTTTGCAACTTCTACCTAATTATCTTGATTTTATCAACATCATTCGATACTAGCTCTAATCCTATTATCTATCTGTCACCTACTTCATTCCAATGGATCAGTAACCTACACTTTCTACCATATAAGACTTCATAAGATGGCATCCCAAGTAACACCTAATAGCTATTGTTATAAGCAAACTCCATCAAAGGTAAGTGCTCATCCAAGCTACCCCCAAAATCTAAAACACATGCTCTCGACATGTCTTCCAAGATTCGGATGGTCTGTTCAGATTATCCATCAGTCCAAAGGTGATAGGCGGTACTAAAAACCACTTTAGTGCCTAAGACTTTGTGCAAACGCTTCCAAAATCTCCCAGCAAACTTGGTATCTCTATTTGATACTATAGTCAATGGTGTCCCGTGCAAGCTCACGTTCTGTTTGATGTATAACTTTGCCAACTATTCTAAAGTATACCTCGTTCTAATGGGTAAGAAGCGGGCTACCTTGGTAAGTCTGTCAACAATCACTCATACTGAGTTAAACCTTTCCCTTGTTCTAGGTAAAGCTGAAACAAAATCCATGATTATGTGCTTCTATTTCCACTGAGGTATAAGTAAAGGCTTTATTTCACCTACCGGTCTCATATGTTCGATATTGATCAACTAGCACACATAACACTTAAATACATATTCTACTATTTTCTTTCTTGATATTATTCCACCAATATGTCTTTTTCAGATCATGATACATCTTGTTGCCTCCCCGAGGGTATAGAATAACTCAAGAAATGCGCCTCTTTCAGTAACTCCTTCTTTAGCCCTCCTTATTCAGGTACACATAACCTCCCTTTATATCTCATGACACCTTTGTTATCTATGTGAAACTCAACTTACCTACTTTTATTCTCTTCTTTACCTCTTGTATACTTGGATTGATAAAACATATTTACTCACTTTTCATTGAACAAATGATGCTAAATTATTATTTAATTTTATAGAAATAATAGGAAAATGGTACTAAAGTGTGCTTAATTTGATATTTCAGGTCTTAAAGAACTTATAAGACAAATACAAGAAAATTACAGGAGTTTATGCAACATGGGAGAATTGGAAAATCAAGGCCGGGTAAATAAGGAATAAAGTTGCCAGCCTATATCAAGAACAAAGCAACATTGATCGGCAACAAAGCAACACAACCAATGTTAGTTAAACAGAACAACATCCTACAATTTTTCATCATATGCTGGCAAAATAGTGTCCTACATCGCTAGCTTTACGTCGATGTTGCTTGTCTACAGTTTCAAAATCTTTAACATGGGCGTCAACATTGCTGGTGCAAAAGCAGAATTCAACCAACCTTTATTTTCTACATTGAATACTGGCTATTGGAAGTTCTACATCGCCGTCCTTGAATTTGACGTACATCCAAATTTGCTCTCAGAAATAAAAAATTCAATCAAATGCCAACCAAATTTAATTTAGGTCGATGGCCTATCTCCCGGCGACTTTTCATATTTAAATATCTCTTGTTGGATCATTTGGTAAAAAAGACAAAAGAACCTTAGGCACAAAATTTAGCTTCTTGTTCCTTTGCTCCTAAATCTAGATTAAGGCTTAGACACTAGAAAGCTTTTTACTTTTAATTTGATTGTGGATTCTACACCAAGATCAAGTGGAAAACATCATTTGAAATTGAATTCAAGAACGGGATTTTCATGACAAGGTGATTTCACTCTTTTCTTATATTCATTTTATGGATGATGTTGAAAGCTTATGTTTTTGTGCTTACTTTGGTTTTAAGTTACTGATCTAAATTATCTGATTGATTTTTATATGCTATTGATTGATTCCTTGTATGTGTTCATGTTGTTGATGGTATTTCACAGATCATGTATTTTGGATTGATTCTAGAAATCATGATCAATTAGGATTGTAGTTAGAAAATTCTTTTCTATCGACTTTTTGAATATCTAATTTGGATTAGAAATCTCATAAGAATATGGATTTTAATTCAATTGGGGTCTAAGAAATTATACAGATTAGTCAATTAATCACTTGCCTAGGAATAAAGAACATTGATTGGTTAATTTAGGATAATTGCTTTCTTTGGAAAAGAAGAGTTGTTATCTAGTACTAAATTGATTGAAAAACTAAACCCATTAACAATTTGGATCTGCAAGTGTAATTTTGGTCATAACATACATATTTTGATCTGTTGGCTCTTAACTTAATTCAATTAAGGTGTTTGAAATCTCATATATTTGTAGATTAGTTCTATCTATAAATCCAAAAATATTTTCTTTTTGATGATTTTCGTAGCTGCATTTAGGACTAATAAAGTTGAGAGTTAGACCTCACTTCCTATGGACACAACTTGGTATTCACCAAAATTTATTACTGCACACGCACCTGGTACATTGGCCGATTAATATCTGCTTGTTTAAAGGAATTTAAAAAGAGATTAAAAAGAGTTTTAAAAAGGACATACAGAAAAGCTTGATCAATTTTTGGTGCTGTTGTCGGGGAGTGAACGGTGCTACTTTCAATTTTTGGGACTTTTGTAGACTAGGCCTTTTATTTGAAAAATCTAAAAAAAATTGAAAAAATTTGAAAAAAAAAACAAATACTTTCTTCTTTATCTATAAATACTATACTTTATTCTTTTGTACATTCTACTCTCTTTTCTTTTTCTCTTTTCAAGTGCTTGAAGGATAAGATATGGATAATCAACAAGTACCAGTCGTCCCATATTGTTATACTCTAGAGCTTAGAGCATAAGCATTTTTATTCAAGTAGTATGAGGGAGAGCCTTTGTCAATTACTTGGAGAAGATACCACAATCTGATGCTCAAATGCCCGGATCATGATTCCTTTTCTTGGACTTAGCTGTTGATATTCTTTAAGGGATTAGGAGCTCATAATAAGATGATGTTAGAATCAGTTGCTGGAGAGCAATCAACAAAAATGCCAGTGGAAATGGCATTTGAAATAATACAGGATTTCATAGAAAGTCAATACAATGATTCAAGCAAGTCTTCTTCAGTAGTATGTTCATGGTATAATGGATTACATAAAAGCTCTTAATGTTAAGATGGTATGTAAGAATTTGATTCCAATATGGCATGAGACTCCAAGACAAGAGACTGTTGTTAATTCTTTTCCTATCCTTATAATCCTAGATCCAGTAAAGAGAAAAGTATTGAAGAGATTGTGAAGGGTTTAGAATTGAGATGGGAAGAAAAGTTTGAGAAGCAACAAGCTGTTATGGAGACGTTGGAGACTCAGCTAGTAGGTTTGACTGAATTTGTTTCATCTATATTTAAACTTGTTAATTCAAGTGAAGATTAGGAGCCCTCTAGCGATGAAAAGGAAAAAGACACCCAATTGACAATCAAAGGCAAGAAAAAGTGAAAGAATAAAAAGTTTTGTCCAATGCAAAAAATCTAGAGAGCACTTCTTCAGTGGCCCATGAGGTTAAAGAAAATGAAGAAAAGCCAGCTTGGGAAATAGCTATTGAAAAACTTGTAGTTCTAACTATAGAAGGGTTTGAGAAGTTAGGAAAGCAAATTGAAACCCCAGTTGAGCAACTAGATGAGATTAAGGCAGAGAGAAGCAAGTAGGTTGAGAAAGAAAAGACTTAAGCTTCTACATCAAATCAAAAGGAAGATGTAGTACAATAGGAGCACACATCTGTAATCAATAAGCCCACTGTCAGAACAAATATGCCATCAATTCTTTCTCCAGGAAGAACAAGAAAGAGGAAAGAAGATGGGGAGTATAAGAAATTCCTGAAGGTGTTTAACAAGCTGGAGGTAAATATTCCCTTAGTTGATATTTTAGATGAACCACCTCAATACAGGTGCTTTTTAAAAGAAGTGATGAGTAACAAAAGAAAAACGAATGGGAGAGAGATGGTCATGTTATTTCAAACATGTACTGAAGCTTTGAAGGATGCACTTCCCCTTAAATTAAATGATCTGGAGAAATTTACTTTGGATTGCACCATGGGAGATAATCAGCTTAGGAATGCATTTTGTGATCTAAGTGTAAGTATAAATTTGATCCCTTTCTCTATAGCTAAGAAATTAGGATTAGGGGATGCAATCAAGAAAACTAAGATACATTTTAGTTGGTTGCTCACTCTATTAAAAGACCTACAGGGATTATTGAGGATATGTGATTGAAGGTAGACAAGTTCATATTTCCAGTGGACTTTGTTAAACTAGATATGGAAGAAGATCCAGAGATTCCCTTCATCCTGTGTCCATTCATGGCCACTGCTGGAGCTGTAATAGATGTGAAAAACAGTAAAAGGTGTTGAGGGTTGGAAATAAAGAGTTAAATGTGAATATCATGAAAATATGGAAAAAAAAAAAACTAAATCCACCAAGACTGACACAACATCAGAAACTTTAAGGGTAGAAGCTTGCAAGAAAAGGAAGAATTATGAGAATAAGACTAGTAAATTTGATCCTCATTGAAGAAGAAAGTCAAGAAGTCAGGCTGAGACTATAAAACAAGTGCTGAGTAGGAGGCAACCCACCAATTTCTTTTTCTTTGTAAATATTTCTTTTTGTTTTTTTGTTTTTTATTTATGCTTCTTTGATATGTGTGCCTTAATTGTGTAGATAAGATAAAAACAGGAGCTAACTAGCATGAATATAGACCACAAGAGGATAGACTTTAAAGATAGACATAATTAGAAAACTTCTCTATTGTTGTGCCGATTGAAACTCAAACTTACATCAATTTTTCAAAATCGAGGAAGTACCAGTTTTCCTTTTCTCTTTTTCTTTATTTCTTTCTTGTTTTGAGCTGAATGAGGAACAATGAGAGCACTATTCAATTTAAGTGAGGGGGAAGGGATAAAAAGATATGGAGAATGAGTTGAGTATGACCGCTGATGTCTGAATTGCTAAATTGAGCTAATATCTATGACATATGAATCTGAACTTGAATTGTAACTCAATTTTGTCCTAAATTATTAAAAGGTAGTTTTAGGCGAAATTTTTTTTCAAAACTTTATGAAACCTGGAGATTGTATGGAATGTTGTTGATAGCATCCGTGAATACAAAAATATGAAACTGACTTGCTTAGGTACTTTACTAACCTACTGTTGTAATTAGAATACATAGTTAAAATTTAGTGGTGAAATCTTTAAAGGACAAATTTACCCTGTATTTAGCTTTAGAATTGGAAGTTTGAGAGAAAATCAAGTCCTTAAGTGAAAAATAAATAGGCCTACTTCTAGGAAAAAGTTAGCTTGCATATACTCTTTTGAGTTGTTTTGAAACTTTTCGACATTTAGTGAAAGAGATAGAAAAAACTCTTTACTTAGTCATCCCTTATAAAAAAAAAGTCTTTAACTTTGTTGTTGCATTCAAAAGAAAAGAAAGAAATAAGCATAGCCTCTACTTCACTGACTCAGGTAAATGAGTCAAGTATCCGAACTTGAATGTTAAAGTAAGGAAGAGTCCTTAAGGGTCCCTTTAAAACCCAGTTACTTGGGTGATGAGTAAGTAAAATATGACTTTATCAACTCCTCTATACTTGAACTTTTGCTTGTCCTCAAGCAAAATAATTAAGAACAAGAAATTCGTCATAGAGAATACAAATTCACTTTCATAATTCAAGCATATTTATAGATCATGACTCACATTGCTAATGCCTACTACTCTAAACAAACTGGTTACATGTAATTAGATACTATAATCAAAATTTAGTAGCTAATCTAAATAAAACAAATTTTAATCCTAGTATTTAACAAAAGAAATTTTTCTATCTAAAAGTAAATACATAATCCAATAAAGAAAAGTACCATTTAAACTTCACTGGACATTTAGCAAGCATATAATCTTGCAATACAGAATGAAAGTACATTGTATCTACTCTTTCTCAAGATTTTCTCCTTCTTTATTATAATTATTATTTCATTTGGTACTTTTGCATTCATATTCTTTTTGTTCATACAAGCATTTATTCTTTTCTTTTTCTTCTTTTTTTTTTCAAAATTCAAGTATTGAACTGTTGTCTTTCCTTCCTTCTCGTTATAGTGAGATTAATGAGTTAGTACAACCCGGGCTCATCACCCAAGAGACTAGGTTTTAAAGGGACCTCTAAGGACTCTTCCTCACTTTAACATTCAAGTTCAGATACTCTTAACTCAATAACCTGAGTCAGTGGAGTAGAGGCTATGCTTGTTTCTTTCTTTTCTTTTGAATGCAACAACGAAGTTAAAGACTTTTTTTTTATAAAGGATCACTAAGTAAAGTGTTTCTTTACCTTTTTCACTAAATGCTGAAGAGTTTCAAAACAACTCAAGGGAGTATATGCAAGCTAACTTTTTCCTAAAAGTAGACCTATTTATTTTTCATTTAAGGACTTGACCTACTCTCGAACTTCCAATTCTAAAGCTAAATACAAGATAAATTTGTCCCTTAAAGATTCACCACTTAATTTTAGCTAAGTATTCTAATTACAATAATAGGTGAGTAAGGCACCTAAGAAAGTCAATTTCATATTCTTGTATTCACAGATGCTATCAACAACATTCTATGCAATCTCCAGATTTCATAAAATTTTGAAAAAAAATTTGACCTAAAATTGTCATATAATGCTTTAGGAAAAAATTAAGTTCAAAGTGGGTACAATACAATTCAAGTTCAGATTCAAATGTCATAGATATTAACTCAATTTAGCAATTCAGACATTAGCAATCATACTCAACTCATTCTCCATATCTTTTTACATCCACTTGTGCTGCTTTGATTCTTTTTATATTAGTTGGTTGAATCTACAAGTTGGCTAGTCTTGCTCTTACTCGTCTGGTCACTATTTCTAATTCCAGCTTTCTCATATCATCTATCAGACGATGTTTAGAAGTAATCAAAACTGCTACATTCTCATTCCTTCCGCTCAAGGCATCTGCTACTACATTTGCCTTCCCACGATGGTATTAAATATCTATTCATAATCCTTTGTTAGCTCTAACCGTCTCCTTTGCCTCATATCCAGTTCTCTCTAGGTAAATATATACTTCAAACTTTTCAGTATATATTTTGCATTTCTCTCCATACATATAGTGTCTCCACAGTTTCAAGGCATGTACCACTCTGTCAGTTCCAAGTCATGTGTAGGGTAATTCCTTTCATAGGGTTTCAGTTGTCTAGAAGCATGTGCTATCATCCTATCTTCCTACATCAACACACTACCTAATCCTTGTATGGATGCATCATTATGGATGGTATACTCCTCACCACTCACTAGTAAGGCTAGAACCGGTGTAGATATTAGCTTTTTCTTTAGCTGCGAGAAGCTATTCTCACAGTTTTCATCCCAAACATACCTTACTCATTTCTGGGTTAATCTGGTTAATGGACTTGCTATCTTAGAGAAATCCTTTACAAATATTCTATAGTAACTTACCATTCCTAAAAACTTCTAATTTCTAGCACACTCTTAATAATTGGCCATTTAACCACTGTCTTCACTTTCTTGAGATCTACTTCTATACGATTTCCATTGATGATATGTCCTAAGAAAGATACTTACTATAACTAGAACTCACATTTTGTGAGCTTAGCATACAACTTCTCATCTCGTAATCAGTTAGAACTAATCTCAGATGCTCTTCATGTTCTTCTTTGGTTTTTGTTAAGACGGATTATACTCAATCTTTCATTGAACAAATCATGTTAATTTTTTATGGATTTTATAGAAATCACAAGGAATTGGTACTTAAGTGTGTTAAATGTCATATTTCAGACTTGAAATCAAATACAAGCAATTAGAGAAGATTTGTGCAAGTTTGGAAACAAAGAAAAATCAAGCCTGAGCCAATTTGATTCAAGACATCCTACATTTACACAATCAAGACAAAGCAATGCCAGCAAAAACATGAGTAACACCACCGACATTCATATTAAATCAAGCGGTTTACAATGCAGAATGTCCAAAGCTGGCAAAACAATGGAGTTACACTGCCAGCCTTGAAATAAGAAAACATCAGCCTTCATGAAAATGAATGGATGCCGGAAAATGAAAGTTATATGCTGTTAGCGTAAAGTCGGCTTAGACTATCCATAGTAGCGAATTCTTTAACGCCTGCTCAAACACCACCGGCTTTCCATCAGAAATTCACCAATGTTCAATTCCAAACAACATATGCTGGTATCTGGGGATTCAATGTCGTCGGCGTTGAAGCGGTATTCTCATGCACAGTATCGAATTTTTAAACACCACCTCTACCTCGCTTTGTACACTACCAATGTTTCTTTGTTATTATCCAATAGCAGTAGGGTATGCCACCATCGTACATTTGGTAACCGCCAGTATACAATGTGGCAAATCAAATTCCAAGGCTTTTTTCTACAAAAAAATCGGTGCTATTGTCGATATTATTCATTCCTCCATCTGAATTATTCTCTATATGTTTTAGATCATATTTGAGATAGAAAGAAAAGTTCTAAACCCTAGGGAGATTCATATGGATATGAGTAGCTAAGTTGTATTTTCTAGCCAAGGGATAATTGCAGTTTCAATTCTCTATGGATTGTGAGATCTAATCGAGTTATTTTGATATGTTCATTGTTTTGGGTATTTGTATATCTTCTGTTTGATTTTTTATGATTATCTTGTTTGATTAATGCAAACTAGGGCCCATTTGTTTGATTAGCAAGGTAATTTCTGCCAATTAGAATATTAGATCCGTAATTGTTTGATTATTCTAATGTTTGTGGTATAATGACATGATTGATTGTAAGATAAATGATTGATTGTGTTATGAAGATATATAATCTGGTTTAAATGAATCATGTGTATAATTTGTTGACCTGAATTGGTGATGTCTCTTATTCTAAATGATGTTGATAGATTAAACCCTAAGAGCTTATTTAGGGTTATTTAATTGATAAGGGAAATAATCAAAGATCTTATCTTGATTATCGAAAAAGTATGGAGAGATAGGTTGTCAGAGCTTATTGATAACTATAACCAATTTATTCAAGATAAAGAATTGAACTTTTTGCATCGGTAATCAATCCTGTGAATTGGGTTATGATATACCTTTGGTTTGGAATTATTTGATATTGAATTGACTCTCAACTGTACTTGTTAGTTTAGATATAATTAGTTTTCTTTGAATTCATAAAATCCCCCTTCTTCTCTTCTTCATCTAAATCTCTGAATAGAAATAGATTTCACTAGTCCCTATGGATCGACTCTGCTTGCTGCTATATACAAGTTATATATTTTGAGAGTATGATAATATATTTGTTGGATTCAACACCCACTAGTTTTAGAATACACCAAAACATCATCTATAAAGATGACAATAAATAAATCTAAATAATCTTTGAAGACTCTGCTCATAAGGTCCATAAAGATGGCTGGTGCATTTGTAAGACCAAATGACATAACTACGATTTCATAATGCCATATCTGATCCTGAAGGCTGTCTTCTATATGTCCTTTCCTCTAATTTGTTGCTAGTGATAGCTTGATAAGATTGATCTTTGAGAACACTTGTGCTCCTACTAGCTAATCAAACATATGATCTATCATTGGAAGAGGGTATTTGTTCTTGATAGTTTTCTGGTCCAACTCTTTGTAATCTATACATAAGCTCATGCTGCCATCCTTTTCGTTGACAAATAAAATTGGAGCTCCTCAAGGTGACACATTGGGTCTCTTCCACTTCTTCTTAAGCGTATCTTCTAACTGAACCTTTAGCTCAGCAAGTTCTGTTGGTGCCATGCAGTATAGTATCTTAGATATGGGTGTAGTACCTAGCACCAAATCAATACAGAACTCTATTTCTCTTTCTAGTGGTAACCCTAGTAGATCTTCCAGGAAAACTTTAGGGTATTCACATGCTATTGGTACCTAAGTAAATTCTGCCTCTAGTTTAACTTTTATCATCAAGGCTACCATGGATAAAGTAGACCTATCCCAGAACTCATAAGTAGGAAGAGTTAGAGGTCTTTGCACTTCAAGTTTGTGTATGAACTAGTCTCCATCTGACAAACTAAATTCAACTGTCAGGTTGTGAGAATCAATCATAGCATGATACTTTTACTAACCAATCTACTCCCAATATTATATCAAAGCCCGCCATGTCTAACACTATTAAATCTGCAGGTAAATGTCTACCCTCTATTTCTACGTCTATATTTTTATAAATCTTGTTTAGCATGGTTCCACTCCCCAAAGGTGTGTTTATAAACAGGCATTCAGTCATATTTTCAACACACACATTACATGCAGACACAAACGATTTAGCAATGCAAAAGAAGCTCACACCAATATCAAAAAGCACATATGCACTATGTAGGCGTATAAAGAACATACCTACAATAGTGTCCACACTAGATGTACCCTAACACTGGAGGACATAAACATTATTTAGTACTCTGTGTCCTTGACCGCTACTCTGAGGTTGGCCTATCTGAATCCCTAGAGCCATTGGTCTACCAGGCTCTTTACAATCTATTAATCTGTGTCTTTACTACCCACACTCAAATGAAAACACTTATGGGTGAGCCTTCTCCATGTAGAACCTATAGCCGTGCCCAAACTTGCCACATGAAAAGCGAGCATTCTCAAGCCATTTGCAATCCTTGATATCATGTGATTCATGACACCTGGTGCACTTCTTTTCAATACCTTGAACTACTAATCTAACCTACTGTGTGATAGGCCTCTTTCCCCTATCTTGAATAAGGATACTAAGAACTAGCTTCTTACCCAAATAGACCTAACTTCTTCATGCTTCTTGCCCCTTTATCTTTTGTAAGCCTTACTCAATTTACTTTGTTAACCACAACGGAGTAATTAGTCAAATCTATTAGGTTGACATGGTGTTGAATCCCAAGCTCTAACCCTATGATAAATCTTCTAACCTTGGCATCCTTGCTTTCCTTCAGAGGATCAAATCTCATTGACCTATTCAACCCTACCTCATATTCTTCAACAGTTATACGGCCTTACTATAGAGTATAGTACTCTTACAGCATCTGATGTTTAGTGCTTTCAAGGAAAAACTCCCTAAAGAAAGCCTGCTAGAATCTATCCCAGGTGATCACTCCAGTCATGTGCCTCTTGGTGCTCATCCACCAGTTATTTACTCTCCCAATTAGCAAATAAGAAGCATACTTTACCTTCTTGTTTTCAGGAATATCCAAAGTAGAAAAAGTCTTTTCCACTTCTTTCATCCACAATTGAGCATCAATTGGCCTCCTAGGCTTTGATTCAAACTTGTAAACCAAGTCCACAAACATGCTTAGACTTAACACATCAACATGTCTAGCCTTATTGCCACCATTGCCCTTCTGTCTATAGGTTTCCTGCCCCCAGGCCTCAACATTGGCCTGTATCACTTGTACATTTTGACACATATTCTAGTGTTGTTGTATAACTACCCCAAAGAGGGTATTCACAATTTGCATCAGCTAAACAACATCAACTGGTACCTATTAGCCTACAGGTGGGAGCGGTGGTAGTGATGGTAGGACCCAAAGTAATTGATTCAAGGGTGGCTAGTTCCAAGGTAGCTATTCTCCATTAACTTCTTCCTCACCAGTCTTGGAGGAACCAGCATTAGGGGCTCTTCTTCTAGGTATCATTCTCTAAAGGTAAACACACAGAACATGAGAAAAGAGATAAAGCAACTAAAAGGATTAAAACACTATAGGAAACTACTATATATCAACAATACTAATTGGGTAAGCAACCCCAACTACTTTCCACCCCATTCATCATTGCTTACCATCCTAAAGAATTCATAACTTAAATCTCACAAAATTTATAACTTAAGCTCTAATACCACTCAAGCTGTAATGCTGTAAACTGAAAGTATTAACAACCTATCACGTGCCTTCACTAGATATGGACAAGCTAAGACTCGGATTCTACTAAACCGCAATTATAACACAATGTCTCACGTTTAAGGGTATTTCGAAAACATTAATGTCATAATAAAAAAAAAATTCTAAACAACTCGATTGGCATAAGCCAACCGCCAACTTACATCAAACTTAAAAATCGAACATGAAAAAGCCTCATAACTTCAAGAATCACAATAAGAACTATTTAAAACTTCATAAAGTCCTCAACTTTAGCTATTTCCAACTCTAAACATCTGATAGTAAGCTAACAAATCAACTCCACTATCGTCATCCTCATAATCCATATATACATCATAACCAAACAGATCAAAAACCACTAGATCATTACCTATTCTTGAGAAATAAAAGGAATGAGTGCAAAGGCCTAGTATGCTAAACTATAACCACATGCGCATGAACAAACAACATATAAATCCACATATAACATGGTAACATTTGCAACAATTACAGTTTACTATCTTTTAATTAGCTAAGCAAACAACATAGTTTAGAGCCACTTGCAACTAGCCCTAAATTTGGAGTAACTCATGACTCCATGAATACAGACATATAAATACATAGATACTTATAAATATATATTGGTGTTCGGTACCCCCTACACACCCTGGGTATCGTATTCCTACCACTCCTAAACTACCGGAATCATCTCTGTGTAAAACTTCACTCAAGACAACGCCACACATAGATCATCAAGGTGTCATGTTAGTAATACTAGTACTCCCGATCCACTAGATCTAGCCAAACACAAGCAACAACCAATTTCAAGCCATATATTATTAAGTTTAATTACAGCTTCTAAACCTACACTTACAAGCAACAACTAAGGTAAGGATGTACCTGAAACAACGTTTGGAATAAATAAGTTAGTTTCACCATAAACAACCGATCACAAGCAAATGCTAACTCAAAACTTGATTTAAACAAGAAAACATACTACTAAGGTTATCTAGCCTCTTAACCTATTGAGAGCTACAACTACTATAGGTTCAAGATATGCCTTATTAATCAGATTTAGGTATACACGATATTAAACTAAGGATTAAGGTGTTTAAGAAGATCAAAACAAGGTTTAAAAGAAGGCTACACAGTCTCCCCTGTTAATCATGCCCATGATAGGCTCAACAAGGAAAAACTTCAACATAACCCCTCTCATGCCCATTTAGGGGACGTGATTGCCATCACTGCCTTGGTGACGGCCATCATAGCCTTTGTCACAACTGTGATCTACTTGGATTCATTACACCGAAGAGAACATAGCCCGTGTCACAGTCGTGACCTTTGTCCATATACCTACACAATCCAAAACACGAGAAAAAGCTCCAAAACTCCTCTTTTTTTATCTTAAACCATTCCAAAACTCTAAAAATGCATTTCGTTTTTTCTTCCACAAAGAACAAAATCACCAACAAGAAAAATTAGGGTTTTTTTCAAAACTCCTCCAAAAGATTAAATTCCTAGTATTTATCTACGTGAATCCTTGGAGCAAGATACAAGCTTGTATGAGATTTTAGGGTTTGTCTCTTTGTGAAACTACTCAGAGAGAATACATATGTTTTAGGTGGGGGAGAAAAAGAAGTATATTATTATTATTATTATTATTATTATTATTATTATTATTATTATTATTATTATTATTATTAGGTGGACTATTTTGCCCTCTTATTTAATGACATATGACATCATTGCCTTCATTATGATTTATTTTAATTTTTATATTACAATTAGCAATGGTGTCAAAGAGTGAAACTCGCAATTGAATGGCAAGTAGAAGAATAAGCTTGATGATGGGAACTAAAAGTTACAATTATGTATGTCATAGATCAATGCCAATTCAGATTATAAGCATAGCCCTTATTGAGTAAGAGTACCAAATGGAGACTTTTCAAAAATAAATAATAAAATCCCATGTTCATTATTTGGTAAGTTTATGGTTCATTAAGGATTGGACTTGATAAATTTGTGTTCCAATAAGGAGTAGGCTTAGTATATTTGTGTTAACTTTATTGTTATCCAAATGGCTAAGATGATAGTAGTTCTAAGGCTCAACTATGGTGACTAATTGGAATTGGTCCCCAATAATTGGTTAGTGGTAACAAATGGGATTGGTCTAATAGCTCTGTCTTGTCAAAGGTTAGGTTCAAGTTTTGGCTTCAGAACCAAAATGTGCAAAAGATTAATGGTGAGATATACTTAATATTATGGAGAGCATAATGTGATTTACTTTGTTACATGACAAAAGATAAAAAGTGGCTCTTGGATCAATGATAGCTCTAGTAGCTCAGTTTAAAATCCTAAACTGTTAAGGTGTGGGATTTATATATTAAGCCAACTTAGTTGTTAGTTTGACTTCAAATCCTCAATTCAAACAATAAGGTCAATGAAACTTATGCTAGTAATATGTTTTTGGTTCCAATTACTTGGTTCATTTATACATATGTGCATCTTCATTATGCTATGTTTGGTACTCTTTTTCTAATATAGGCTAAAGGGTTAGTTTCTTTTGCTCACCTAAGCTATAGGAAGTGAAGATTGAAGTTGCTTACTAGGTTTGGATGTTGTGTTTTTTAAGGATCTTCTTTTATTTAACTTTATCCTATACAATCTAATGTTTGTAATTAGTTTACTAATGTGTAATTATTAATGAGATAAATATACTCTAGTAAGGTAGGTAACTGCCTTTATGGATTGCTTCTCTGGTAAGACAAAAAGAACGTTTAGTCAAATCCTTTTCTAAACAAAAGAGATAATCTTTGATGTGAGATTGTTTTGATGGGCATTCACAAGCATATTATATTTGCAGTTTGTAGGAAATATGTGTTGGTATTGGCTAAACATCTATAGCATTTTGTAGGTTTAAATTGATATGAATGATTTATAAGTGGCACATAATTAGCCTTAACTTTATATGAAGGTTAACATAGCATCTTAATCTATAGGTATCACTTATGTACATGTAATAATATAGTTACTAGAAGACTTAAAAGATAGGCTTTACATATTGTAAAATCCTTATTAAATCCCATCATAAATCCTAATCTTTTGACTCCATCGCCTTCATACTTCTTTGCACCTGTTGCAATATTGCTGATATTATGGCCCATCTTCTACATTTAATCCAAGATGATCTCTTACACTTGTGAGCCACATGAAATGGCTCATCACAATTGAAATCTAGATCGTTGGCCTTATGTTCTTTCAATTCTATTCGAGTCAATTTCTTAATAAAGGGTATTCAACTATCCATGTTGCTCATAGAAGTTGTTATTTTGTTGCAACAAAGTTGCAAGTGAAAACCCCCTTTACTTATAAAATCTTACTAACCTCATGGCTTAATTTGTCTTTGGAGTGGTGTAATTCAATTTCCACAACAATGTAATATTGTAAGCCACTAATGAACATTCCTACTTCTTTATTTCAGTGTTAGAGAGAATACTTAGGCCAACAATCGTTAAAAACATCTTTAGTACTCTTCAATCGAACCATCTTGTTCAACTTCAACAACTCATCAATCTTATTACTTTGCATAGGTCTCAACCATAGGTTACACGGCCACCTAAACTTCTCTCAAAACAAAGCTAGCTTTTCTCTTTCCAAATTGAAGAACCATAATGGATCATCTCCTTCTAAGTATCATGTTGTTATCTCAACCTTCTCTTCTGATTTTTCTCTTTGAAAAACCATAATTGAATGCCCCCTTCTAAGTAAAATTCTACTATCTTAACCTTTTCTTCTTTTCACCATATTATGGTGCTTAAAAAGAAATGTTCACGGCAATTAAGAAATCTTATTAGATCCACCTATAATTTCCCACCGAGCCCCACTCCATAACTTACAGTAAATAACTAGATGGGAATTTAAATTATGAATTGTCCATACATACACTTCTCTGGTACAAAATGAGTCAATTCTAATAGATTCATCGCTCTGCCCAAAAGGATTATATGAGCACCCAATAGTTTACCAAATAAACTATGAGTCAATTCTTGGAAAATCAAATTTAGTAATCCTAGATGTGTTTACCTCTTTTCCTATTTGTTGCTTTGCCTTATCCTATTTGTTGTTTCTTCTTGTCTTTGTCATTGTCTCCATGCTCTTGGTCATTACAAGTGAAGTTGACGCATCTTTGATCAAAAGAGTCATCTCAGTTAACAACTGCTACTAGCGAATCTCCGAAGTTGCTTGGTCCTCCTTCCACATCAACAAGAAGGACTCAAGTTGCCTTTGTAATTTCTTGATATTCTCCATTAAACACCTCAAAAACCAATTTGCTACTAGATCATACATAACATTGAGTTTTTTGTCTTTTTAATACTAATTACTCTCTATCAAGTGTTTAAATGATTTTTCTTTTCTTCCTATTTTGATTCACAAATATGGGCTCATTTACGAGAACCAATTGATCTCATCAAGATGCACAAATTTTGAGTAAATAAAACTTGACACATTTCCTTATATATTAATAGTCAACGTACACACGATGTGTGTACTAAAACAAGATAAACATTCATATTAAATATACAATGAATTCATTTTTAATGATTAAAATTTTAATCCTATGATTTGCATGAAAAGAAAGTCGTAGAATAATAAAATATTAGAATAACACATTAAACAATATCAAACGTTTAAAAGTATATATATATATATATATATATATATATATGGAATGGTTGTTTAAAAAAGAGTGGTGGGTTTATGGTGGGAATAGTTATTGTTTAAAAAGAAAAGAATTATGGTGGGGATGGTTATTTATTTAAAATAAAAGGTTTTAGTTTTATTTAATAACTAAATGATTACACATATAATAAGAACATAAACATCATATTGTACATAACATTGAGTTTGTGGTCTCTCTAAAACTAAGTACCCTCTATCGAGTGTTTAAATGATCTTTCTTTTCTTTCTATTTTAACTCACAAATATGGGCTCATTTAGAGCAAAGCAATCGTCTCATAAAAATGCACAAAGCTTGAGTAAATAAGACTTAATACATTTTCTTACATTCTTACAGTTGACGCACACACAATGCATGCTCTAAAAAAAAAGACATTCATATTAAATATACAATGAATCCATTTTTAATAACTAAAACTTTAATTCTATGATTTGCATGAAAGAAAGTCGTAGAATAATAAAATATTAGAATAACAAATTAAACAATATCAAACTTTATATATATATATATATATATATATGTGTGTGTGGAAAAGTAGAGCATAAGGCTGGTCATCTACCAATGGAAATAGAGCATAGGGCATATTAGGCTATAAAAACAGCCAATCTTTAGAAGCCGCTAGAAGGAATAGGTATCTCTAGATTAACAAACTTGATGAATGGTTTTTGAGTCAAAATTGTATGGATTTAAAAAAAAAAAATCCAAAAATAGATCTACATCAAAAAATATTACAAAAATAGGCTAGTAAAACATTTTTTATAACGACGCATTTTCAAATGTGCTATATGCGCTATTATAAATAGCCTATAGCCTTCGGTATAAACTTAAAAAAAAAAAAAAAAAAAAAAAAAGGGAACAAGGAGCAGCTTCTAACTTGTATTTCTACGCTAATGGAGTACAATACCCCCTCCGCTGCTACTTTTCCTCGTAAGTTTAGCAACATCCACAAGAGCTTCAACAGCACAAGTACTTTGGCGTCCCCTCAAACACTTCGAAATTTGGCGTCTCCTCGAGTTTTTTGTTATGAGCCAATGATTATTTAAAGATATTTGGCAGTTTGAAAGACTTACGTTGGCCTTCGATTCTAGTTCTCAACATTAGTTCTTCTCAACAGTAGAGGAGGTATTGTATTCGATTAGTGTAGAAATACGAGCTTAAAGCTGCTCCTTCTTCCTTTTTTTTTTTTTTTAAATTATACTGAAGGCTTTGTTTGTAACATCTTTAAAAAAATAATTTTTTCAAAAAATATGCCTTTAGCATAAATTCAAAAGCGTTATTATAAAGAATGTCTTTGCTAGCCTATTTCCATAAATTTTTTTATGCATACCCATTTTCGGATTTTTTTTTTTTTTTTCTTTTT
This sequence comes from Combretum micranthum, assembly GCA_024138025.1. Lineage (NCBI taxonomy): Eukaryota > Viridiplantae > Streptophyta > Magnoliopsida > Myrtales > Combretaceae > Combretum > Combretum micranthum. The sequence continues at coordinate 35,871 of JAMXBD010001954.1, read as the reverse complement.
AATCTATACCATTTTCACCCAAAACCCTCGATGAATGGCACCCTCTGGCATGTAGGAACAACCAAATGCATAAGGAAAGAACCAAGTAACTACAATTTAGGGAAGGAGATCCATGCTTTTACACAATTCAAGGCTCGAACTCTTTTAGGAAACTTAAGTCCAATGATTGGGTCCATTTATAGCGAAGAAGGTATTCCCTTCTTGTAACATCCTGAGCACATAAGACTTTATGGTTTAGTCACATATTATTTGAGTGAACATGTAATGCATGTGATTATCCAACATTTCTCACATGATCAACATGTAATATACATTCAAACCTATATTCATCTTATGTAGCTTTTTTTTATTATTTTATTAGACTACATTACCACATCACAGGTAAAAAAATGCCACATGTATGTCAGTTGTTATATCATGGCTTCTACACGCGATACATGGTTGGCATTTTTTTTCACTTTAATTTGCATTTTTGTAATTTTTTTTTTTATCATTGGTAGACATGTTTTTCGCTCCAACATTGATACACTAAACCTCCAATGAGAATTTGCTGTCTCCACATTATCGTCTCATTCATATCCCTATCAATCAATACTTTCAAAATGATATGAAGTGATTAATAATTATTTATCTTATTTTAGAAATTTTATCATTCCATAACACGCGACAAGTATTGATTAACGAGAACATAAATGGACAACAATTTAGAGATAGCAAACTTTGATTTACCCACACTAAAACCAAATTGTACTACAAAATTATACAAAATAACAGTACAGCATGACTAATCATAAAAACTACTCGTGAAATATAACAATAGAAATCGCTTGGTTCTCTTATTTCTTCCTTCGGAAATGAACTTTCCCAAAAGGAACTATTTCGTATTCTTTTTTGCATGGAGCCTTGCGCATAAGATAATATTTTTACATAATTTAGTAACCAAAGTGAGGTTTTGCATCGATTTCAGCTCTATTTGGTGCATAGTTTCACTTAACACCATTTTTTCATCAACATCAGGCAAAGGCTAAGTCGCCATAATCCCAATTTATTACCCCATATTACTATCAGCTACAACGTAGAATGCCCAGTCTACAAACTTATCCAGACAGTCGTCAAGTAAATGTGACATTTAACTGATTGATTACACGCAAAGCAATCAGAAAGAAGACGAACTTCATTATCATCGTAGAAAGAAAAGGTATAAAGGGACAATGTCGTAGACAATATTAACAATATCACGCTGGCTAACATTATTTTCCAACCAATCAGACCCTCACTTGAAAACCTCTAATTCCCGCTTCCTCAATTATCACATACAAACAAGATATAGAAGTCTCTCAATCATTATGTACCAGTAATTATCAAAATGCTGCCCATCCAGATGCCGTATTTGATTTGGCAGAGCCTACGCTTGCTGATGATGGAAGGTTCCTCTGGAAAAATGGCAAAAGCATCGGTTAGATAGTTGAAGTGAAGATCTCCCCATGCATTTGCAGCGTTATCTTAACACATTTAATATCAAGTAACTCTTGCAGTGGTTGTGATCACAGAACAGCGGGCCTTGTTTTGAAGAAGCCTCTGAGTGTTCCATCTGTGTTTCTACCAATTGACATTCTGTTATGTGAAGAGTATCTAGTGTGTCCCACTTTTTGCTTTTTTCGCTCAAACAAGCCAACACATGATTGAAGAAAACATAATTTGAAGACGAGGAAATTTAGTCCAGAAGGTTCCAATGTCAGAAATGTAAAACAGAAATTCTTTGTCCTTACTCCATTTACACATAAGGATATTATTTGATGAACTGAAGTGAAAACAACAGTATATAGACAAAATAAAAATCATTCAAAGACTCTTTTTCAGCCATTATCACAAACTTAATCAGCAATGAAAAACTAGAATATTAATCTTCAAGAGACAAGAACGTCAAAAACCTAAGTAACCATTTCAGTGATTCTAAGTCTATGCTTGGTTAACTTCAAGGAAAATTATTCCTTAATCCACCTTCAAGAATTCAATTTCAACTTGCTGGAATCAGGTTGCCAACAACAGATCATGACAAATAAATTTACCACTACACCACAAGGCCAGTGGTAAATTATTCTCTCCCCTCTAGCATATACTCTTGTTCAAGACCTAATATTTACTACTTCTCCAACTCTCTTGCCACTTTCACCAATTAGTTCAGCGTCAAATTAAAGACCCCATTTTCATTTCATCGTCAACAAACATAATCAGGTGCATGTGTGAAATATCAATACAAAGAATCACAGTTATATATGTTAATTGTAATGTGGCAGAAAAATGCCTGTGTTGACAACTACCATACTGTATTATTTGCACCAGCATTGTCAGGTAAACAAAAAGCATACCAGCACCTAATGAAAAATCTGGGAGAAAAAGGAAATAACAAATTTGTGCCATCTTGAAATGAGCACACTCATTGAAATTATGCCCATTCCATACAATCTAGAAGTATAGGGATACTCATTTTTCATGCCATGTGCTTCTAATGGCAACCAGAGGAGGAAGGATAAAAGAATCCATGTCATCATCATATGAAACTTTTACTGTCCACAGGGAAAGACATAAATACAATGACTGAGAAAAGCCTAATGAGGCCCAAATATAAGACTCCCTAGATGAGGGGTGTATTGTCCTTTAGCAAATAAGGTCATATTTTCTTATCAGTAATCTTATGGTGCAAGTGATGCAGATCACCTGTGAGTGCCAGTAGACAAGAGATCAACTCCCACTAGTGGCAAGGATCTCCGTTAACTCCCATTTAAAACATCACATGGTAGACTCCACTTAAGCACTGCACTAAGTTGACCAGCTAGGGTCTTGCAGGCAGTTCCCAGCCCCTCTTCGCTTGTCTGATGGAATGAGATGGTCCTAATAGGATGATGCCACCCCAGGTTCCAGATTATATATATACATATATATATCTAGAGAGAGAGAATAAATGAATAAAAAAAAACGCTTCAACAGGTTCCTGCCAAGAAAACAGTCCACACTTGGAAATACTGTTTACTGTAGTGACGTCACATGAACGAATCTGTTTTGCAGCATTATTGGCAAATATTTCATTCATGTCCTTTATATTTGTTGATTAATACAAAAAAATAACATGTCAACAATATGGCCCACAGATACAGATTATTCGGTTATATATAACCTCAATATTCAAAATTCCAGAAGTGGATAAAGAGTGCAAATAATGAGAATGAAGTCATACCTCTAGTTGAGAGAGATCTGATAATGGGTCATTATTCCGTCTGGAATTTGCTTCAGACCCTTTTGTGCCAATACCATGAGAAGCAGAAGTCATCCGAGCAGCAGCTGCATCATTGGGAGGTGGAGGGAGAGGAGACCTAATTTTTCCTGCTCCACCGGGTGGTGGGGCAAGGCCCAAAGGTTTTATCTTTCCACTTCCAGAAGTCCCTCCCGATACACCAGCAGCTGAAAGCATCCCTGTTCCACTAGATGGTTTGTGCTTGACATTTATCCGAATTGTTTCACCCTCCTGAGATGGAGATAAGAAACGTCAGCTAATTCCATAACAAAACCCTGGAAAACTTATTATCCCAGATCCTTTTTTTTTTACCCCTTATTTATTTTGTAATAAGCTAGGACAGCTTGAGCATTATGGTTAGACATTTGGAGAACTTGATGGCATGGGTTTTGATGAACAGAAAATATAAACATCCTTTTGGTATAAATACAACGCTGAGGATACCTAAACTATACCTATAACCAAGTACTTAAAACTAAGATGTACCTAGCTACTGGCTACACAGAGAAAAAAGAAGGCGGGGCCTGCCTATTTTTAGCAAAATCTCCATTGATGATCTGACACATAAGAATCAGGATCCGCATTGGAAACCACTTTCTTATATGTCATTCCCTCAACGGAGGGTCTTGCTAAGATAGGTAAGCCATTTGCCACAGCACAGATCCATTGCTTCACTTCCAAAAGCATCAAGCTCTTTCTTATAGAATACAGCTAAAAATAAACGAGCTTTTTTTATATCTAGCTAGTCTTTACACAGATCCAAAGGAAGCCAATTCAACAACTCAATCTACTATAATTAGTCCAATTAGATCTTAATTCTTAACTAAACAATTAGATCTAAAGCTAACACTCTCCACAAAGCACCCTCAGAAATCAACTTACAGACTTGCCACACCCATCAAGGAAATAACTCAAGACCTACTCAAATCCGAAATCAAAACCCTCAGGGCCAGAAACGTTCATTTACTAATTGGGTTTCTCTCGCACACTATTTAAAGACCTAAATCAATTTTTCTTTCTATTCTATTGATCACACACTTTACAAAAAGAACTACTCCGGATAAACGCAAAGAAGTTCTTAGCAGCTAACGGGTGCTCGGGACATTTGTTAAAACGGTACCTAACAAATGTAGTAGTACAGACGACAAAGACATAGTCAAACAGTACTAAGAGCATGAATTTCAATTCAAATTGAAATGAAAATGAATGCAAATTATATATATAGATTTACATATACCTTCAATCTATGGTTAACGGCAGGATGAATATCAATGTGCGCATCAGCAACTTCCTCAGTAGACCCTTCCTTATCAGTATCAACCCTTTTCACATACTTGTCGTGATCCGAAAGCGCAACATTGAAATCAAAAGCCTCGTTCCTCTCCGCAAACCCTAACCCTATAAAGGCATGCTTCCCACGGCCGTCCTCGATCTTAAGCACGAAGTAGCGCGACGAATCGAGAACGGTCTCGACGGCGGACTCACGTTGGCCGGGGTTGACGAAGCAGGCCGCGAAGAGTTCCCCGGTGTTGGGATCCTCGAGACGGATCTCGCAACGGGACTTGCAGGAGACGACACGGAGACGCCCCGACCAGATCTTGTCGGATTGGAGCCACTCCCCGCATTTGTAGCCGCCGGACGTAGGGCGCGGTGGGATTTTGTAGACGGAGACTTCACGGACAACGAGGAGGGTGTGTTCGAGGGACTCTTCGTCGTCTTCGACCGAGGGTTGTCGAACGATGAGGAGGAGGACGATGATGATGATGATGACGACATTGTGAGATTGGCGTTTGGGTTTTGGCTTTGGGAAGTGAAGAAGGTATGAAAGATGAAATTTTTTTAGAGAGAGAGAGAGAGAGAGGGATTAGGGGATTGAAAGAGAAGACAAGACGTGGGATGTAAGAGATTGGTTTTGGAACAAGTGAAAGGTCAATAACACTGAGCGTGATGTTTTGACAATCTTGACGATGCAATTTTATTCCCCCTCCCTGAAGAGGATCTTCTTTGGTGCCGGATGTTTTTACAGTATCTAGTCCGTTTGGATGTCCCGCCTTTAATCAGTATTGGTGGTATAGATATATACATATATATATATAATATTATATCAATATTTAATCTATTTGATTGGTTTATAAGTAAAAATATTTATTTTTTATCGATATCTATTTTTAAGAAATAATCTATTTAAAAAGGACAAAAAGACAATTAAAATGACAAATTTCGGTGAAAAGCGAAAACAGCCCGGAATATAATGAAATGCGATGAAACCAATAATAGGCTGATAAAATAGTCTTATATTTAAAAACGAAGGTGCAATCCATTATGTACCCAATTATGTCCACCTTTCTATTTGGAGTCTGTGGGGGCTTCGTGAGCTACATATTGGGGCTCTAGGTAATTTGCCTGTGTTTCCTTAACTTAATAGTCAATCCACTTGCATTCTTACTGCGGCTTTAGCCTTGAAACCTAAGCTATTTCCTATTCCTTTTAGGATTCCAACTTATATGCCTCTTCTTCTTAATGTATGACATTCCTTAATAATTCAACTTTTTGTCGCCAAATACGTTGCTTTTTACATGGTCCTGTCCACAATTATTTAACTTAAATTTCTTTTCCTATCAAAGGTGTTATCAACAAATTATGTAGGTTAAGGATGAAACCAATAAAAATGGGCTGGGCTTAGAATGGAATTAGCCTAGCAACAGATGCTGGAAGTTTGTGTGCTGCAACCAATCAAATACATGAGTAAATAATCTAGAGAAAATCCGACAAAGTATTAGTATTCAAGAGAGTATAGATGTTCATCATAGAATATTGGTGCCCTTTTGTAGTGTTGAAGCTGGCTACCAAATAGGAAAGTGGATCACCATTAACGGCGATCATAAGATAGTGGTGTTCTTATATAGAGTTGAAAATGGCAATCAAATAGAAAAATGAATCACTATTAATCAGGATGTCTATTAATAATGACTTTTAAGATCTTTTCAAGGCAAATTATATACAATAAATGTGTCCGCAAATTGTTTTGTGGATGTTGGCTTCACCCTGCTATGTTAGAGCTCTTCCCAAAGCATTAAGGAGCTTGTGGTGAAGCATGCAAGGTATGGTTAGCAACAAAACTAACTTAAGTCTTCAAATTTGATTGTGATGAGCTTAGAGAGTTCGGTTAAGTCTAAACAAGTTGGTGGCAAAAGCTTAGAGCATATTTTCAAATTAGCCTATCAACAAAAGGTATATACCCTTGTGAATAAACAATATCAACCAACAACTACTAATCACTTGGTGATCATCTTTAATCCTTGTAAAATGACTAAATTATCTCTTTATCCAGATCTATTTACTTTTTGGATTATCATAAATCCTCTATTTAGGCTGGATTTTTTTTTACCTTTTTTTGTTCTTTTCATACCTATCTAGTAGTTTCATAATATCACAAAATTCTCTTAGTTAAATAGGAAATACAGAAACCCTTGCATGCTATTTATGGAATAAATAATAAAAGTGTACAAATAACTCTTCAAACTATCTCGCAAGTCCATAAAAATATGTACATTAAATCTGGAGTGGTTGCTATTTTATCTCCTTCATCACACATTTTTACTAATTTCTGCTTTTATTCCTTGAATTAGCTTAGAGCCAAATAATTAATTTTGCATGCAAATTTTTAAATGAAATTCTTTTCATCACCTATGAATCCCGGGAATCAATATATAGTTGGCTCCTCAACTTAACGCATCAAGAACTATTTATTTTATTAATTTCAAAAACAGACAATTTTTGAAAAACAAAGACAATAAATATTTATTCTTAAAACTCTAAAAATATGTTAATGAATTAGATGTTTGCGCATAATGCATACGTACTGCACAGAGCGTAAACTCTAAATTATGCAATAGGAACATCTTGTGACACTATGTGCACCTTTGGCATAGAAAATCCAATCGAAATAAAAATTACATTTTCCAACCATAATCAAGTAAGAACCATAAAAATTACCAGTTTAAAAATAAAACTATTAATTTATTATCGCTATCTATTTTTTGACAATTACTTATTTGAAAATAATAAAAATAATATATCAAAATGACGAGAATACCAAATAAACCCATATATATATATATATATTGTCCATCTGACCTATACGTACAACACTCAATCATGTCACATCCCAAAACTCATCTAGATCCATTCAGAACCAGGGCCAATTACAGGTCCCAGGAGGTGGACCTGGAATCAGCGGACCGGTGAACGCAACCACATCTCATCATTGCAGGGTGAGGCAGGACAATAAACACGTGCTATTGCATCACAAAGCTCCCGGGACGCTGCTGCTCTGGAAAATTACGCTTCAACTAAAATTTAACTGAAATGCCACAAAATGAGCAACATTTCAACTCAAAATTTGCATTGAAGCTTTGATTTTTTACATCTATTTTGAAGCTAACAAAAGCGCTCAGAGAGTTTTAACTCCGAATTTTGGCTAATTCAAAAAATTTCATTAGAGCAGAGGAATGTATACAACCACGAGTGCGGGATAGGCAAGAGCCCAAAAATTACAAGCTCAAAAATGTTCTATTGTAAATAACCAAAATCAACCTATTCCATCCTATTACGGATCTTCTCCAAAATTGTACAACAAATTTCCCCTGTTTTTTTTTTTTAAAACACACTCCCCCTACCTTTTTCCATTTCCATGGGCAAAAGGGGTCGCTGCTACTGATACTCCGGTTTAAGAACCCAAATTGATCCGTTTGGGTCTTTCTGAAGAGTTGCTATCTCCTTTAGAAGACTCTTGAACAGCGGCAAGTCCTCTGAAGGTATCCTATCTTTAAAATGCTGTACTATGCTAGCTGAACTAGTACTTCCACCTCGCTGCTGTAAAAATGTACAGATCTGGCGAATCAACACTTCAGGTTGGATATGACTTGAATGTTTCGATGACCTAGAAGTCCCACCCCCTGATCTTTCTGATTCAATGGGAGCAGATGTTGACCCATGCTCAGACCCCAATGCAGCTCCAACGGCCTTTTCTTGGTTTCCTCGGATTTTAGCAATCAACTCAGCTGATGACAGTGCCCTTCCAGCTAAGACTCCAGCCATGATACCATTGCTGGATGTGTCTGAAGACCTGGAATTGGTATTCACCAACCTGGAGTTCATAGCAGAACCAAATTTCTGTCGAGAAGATCCGGGTGCTCCAGCTGATCCTGATTTCCCAGTCCATGTTGGGACTGATACGCTATCACGGCTTCGAAGCATTCTCGATTGGCGTAATGCTTCTGCTGCTCGTTGAGCAACCTGGGAAGCTTGGTCCTCTAACTTTAGCTTCTCCTCATCATGAGCATTCATGATAACATCATGATTTACAGCACTCTGAAAAGAATATAAATTAAAAAGGAAAAAAGGAAACATTCTATAATTAGTGGGCAGCCTGGAGACATGTACTTGCATAATAGGTTATCGGAAAGAAGGGACCGCTCGCTTTTGCCACATGTTGTCATGCTATCCATACTTACAATAACATGGTACAGTTTTCTTTTCATGTTTAATCAAACAAATGTTCAAGACAGTGATATTATGTCTAATCTAAGGGTGAAATCAAACCAAGCTAGGTTGCAAACTACACGAGCTTGGCTTGATTTTTACTTGAGTTCTATTGAAAATAGTCGAGTAAAACTCGACCTTGAACTCGAGCGGCTTAAGTAATTTATCGTACAGCTCAAGCCACGTTATATTTTAGCTCAATGAGTTAACAAGTCTCGAGCTTGAGTCAAGCATCAATATTATTTGAGTTCAAACCAAATTTCATAAAAATATTAGTTTAATTAAAATTATTAATATGTTTTTAATAAATTGAGTATAAACAAACTTAATCAAGTCAAACTTAAGTTTGCATAGTGCTATTATGAGTTGAGCTGGAGCTCAAATTTTAAAGCTCTATCGAGCTCAAGCCATGTTTGAGCTCTAAAATTTCTCGAGCTCAACACTAACCATTTCAACTCAATACAATTGCATCCCTATTTTAACCTTATCATTGAACCCTACCTTTGATATTTGACTGCCAGACACAATAGTAACATTACTTACATGTATCCCATGTGCATCCAAAAGGCTTCGTAAAATATTAGTCTCTCCATCAACTTCACCATCAACATTATCAGCTGTTTCTTTTCCTTTTCTCTGGGAATCTGTGAGTTTTGGACTGTTCTTCACACTGGTCTCTTCGTTATAACCAGCAGCACTTCCCGAACCTTTCTTATCCTCACCACCAGTGCAAGTCCCAACATTTACATCTTTGGATAACTGACCAAAGATGTTGGAAGTTTCAGTTGTACCCTCTCTCCATCATCATTGAGAGTGAAGAGATCCTTCATGTCACGAGCTTTGAAGAACCTTCTCTGCTGTGGATTCTTCAATATTTTATTGGTTAAAAAATGCTTATATATCTGCCTGTGGTAGACCTTCTCCTCTATGGTCCCTCGAGTAATTAATCTATACACCGTTACATCCCGTGTCTGACCAATACGCCAAGCACGCTCCCTAGCCTGTTACAGCAAATAGAGAAATTGATTCAGAGATCATTGTCACTAACATTTTAAAATTTGTAAAAGCTTGAATAGTTTGTGCTATAATTGTCTCATCCAAATTTGCATAAAATCTGAAGGCAGAAAAGGACAATTCAAAGTCAATCTGGGTGCTGGCCAAGATAGCACGTTTCTAAGTATAATTCTCACTAATGCAGAAGTATACAGTTACTGACAAATGTGTCTTACTATTAAGCATAGCTACCTGCATGTCAGTGGATGGGTTCCAGTCAGGATCAAAGATAATGACCCTATCTGCACCAGTAAGATTTGTCCCTAAACCACCAACCTTCGTGGTGAGGATAAATATAAACACATCTTCGGAGTTATTAAATTCATCTATCAAAGCCATTCTCTGTTTTATGGGAGTAAGACCATCCATTCTGCGGTAGGTGTATTCACCAGCAATCAAGAAACTTTCAAGAATATCAAGCACCTGCTGAGTTTGAGCAAAAAGAAGTACACGATGGCCTTCTTTCTTCCAAACTTTGAGCACTTCAGCAAGAACCTTCATCTTCCCACTGCGCTCAGGATTTCCATAGTCTGGATTCTGGTGAGAATGTTCTCTTTCAAGCAGATCAGGGTGGTTACATATCTTACGCATTACATCAATCCCATAGAGAGAGTTCCTGCTCCCATTAAGTATCTGCTCCACCTCAGAGCTTGCTAGAAAAGCTCGATATATGGACCGTTGCTGTACAGTGAGGCTACAGAAAAGGACATGCTCTGTCTTATTGGGGAGTTGTGCATTTACATCAGCTTTCATCCGTCGGAGTAAATAAGGCATGATCAAATCCCGCAGGACAACAGCACATCTGCACAATCAGGAAGGTCATAGCTTCAATCATTATTTATCACTTTATGTCAGCACACACACCAAAGCAACCACATAGACATGATTCTGGCTCTTGCTAGGAGAAATATATATCATACACCAATGTATCCAATCCTCATGTCTGTGAGTTTTTATACCACAGACAAACTCTCATATGAATATATAAAATCTAAAGGTTGGACATAATGTTTACCTGTAAGCTGTTGATACTTGCAATGGAGAAGCATTTGCATAGCCACCCACTGTGATGGGCACTGCAAACTCTGCCTCAAATACAGGCAACACCCCCAGCTTCCCAGGAAAAACAAAATCAAACAAAGACCATAATTCTGACAGTTTATTCTGAATAGGTGCTCCTGTCATTATTATTCGGTGAACAGTCTGAAGCTGCTTGCAGACTAGGGTTATCTCAGCATTTGGATTCCTAATTCGATGTCCTTCATCCAAAACAGCATAACCCCATTCTATGTCAAGCAATTTCTCACCCAGCAAGCGTAATTGTTCATAAGTGGTGATCAGTAGTCCAGATTCTGATTTCAAAACACGTTTGATCAGTGGATCCCATTTTTTGGTGTTCCTAGACCGCAAACTTTCTTCATAATCACTGTCAATAGAGCCCTCAGTCTCAAAGTCGCTCTCATCTGAATTGCTAGACTTCTTTCTGTTCACAGTTTCATATGCAGAGTCATGTAACATCTCCACATGAAATTGAGGATACCATTTTCTAGCTTCCCTCTTCCATTGCCGTAATAGTGTAACAGGACATACAATGATGCTAGGTTTGTACATTTTACTAAAATGCAAAGCTCCGAGAAATGATAAAACCTGTACAGTCTTTCCAAGACCCATCTCATCACCAATTATGCCACCAGCTCGTTGGCAATGCAGTTCCCACATCCACTGCACTCCTACTTTCTGATAGTCAAAAAGCTTGCTAAATATAGATTCAGGGATTTTCAGTCCCCCTTCCAACATGACAAAAGGAGTCTGAGTATCCTCAGCACCTTCAGAGTCCTCTTGCATTTCTTCCTCATGGCTACTTGTCGCAAAGTTATCACTTGCTTCCCCTGCAGGAAGGCAACCTATTGCATCAGACAGGGAAGGTAAGTCCATGGTAGTTCAACATTGTCAAATCAAGTCACTCAGCTATCAAATTTGGTGTAAAAACAAAAGAGGACATGGCACCTCCATTAAGAATTTACTTTAGAAATGTGACAGCAACTCCTACCAAGACAAAGTATTCTATTTACAAACTCTTACAAAATGCTGATTTGCTATCTAATGTTCAATCACTTGACATCTACTTATATTAGGGATTTTTTGTTTTATTTTTTTTTTTTATGGTTTAATTGTGAAGGAAACTAAGCCATCGTTTCTTGCAAATCTATTCAGGGGGCAACTAAAGAATTTATGCCCACATACATTGCGTGCAACATGACCTGGTAATGACTTTTATTTCTTCTTCAGTACAAGATAAATAATATCACACATTGAACTCATGCAACGAGCTCTTTAGAGCAATGGAAAAAACCTAACCAGATCGTCTCACAATACAGAGGGCAGTGCCTGTCACATCAACTACAAATAAAATCGCTAAAAACAGCTTTTTAAATATCATGTGCTCTTTACTTGCCATCAGTTTGAGCAAAACCCATCCAGCCAAAGTGCAAGAACTTTCAGATTAATAGCTATAACACTTTCACCACAGCAAAAATACATTGAATAGGTGCAAAGGAAATTACTAAGGCAAAGAAATCAAAAGGAAAAGGCTTAACATACCATTATCAAGTAACATATTTTCTTCATAGGAAATTCTTTTCCTCCATTTCTTCCCAGGTAGAGGCCGCTTCCTTTTCCTTCCAGTGCATCTATTATTCTCAACCTCACTCCTGCCGAACTTGGAAATTCTACAGGGTTTTATTCTCTGAAATGGAATAGTGGGAGCTTCCAGTTTGGCAGAGCATCTGCATCTAGCAATTTGGTGGTTGGGCGAGTTTGGGCTGCTTCTGCAATAGATTGAACCGTCTTGTCTATTGTGTCAGAAACATGGTCACCAGGACTAACTCCTTGCTCAGGCAAGCTAGATCCTTTTGATGTCTCCGGCTCTTGAATTCGACGTTCAAAGCCTTTGAGCTGATGGAATGGAGTCAAAAGCCCTTTCCGGACCAATTTATCCCTTTCCTAGATAGTTAAACTTCACTTGAAACCTCAATCATCTCAATTGTCAACTTTAAACAGAGAAACAACAACGAAATACATACTTACCGTCTCTACAAGGCCTGTACTTGCTGCATCTAATGCTGCATCAAAGTCAACATCATCTTCAAAGGAAACTGCTTTCTTCCTCTTTTCCAGATTTTTTCCTGATTTCTTAACTTCTTTGTTTTTTCTCTTCAGTGAAGGCCTCTCTTTCACAAGATCTCTTAAAACCTTATCAGTTTCGACTCCTCGTAAAACCTTCTTCCCCTTAAAATTCAGCAGCTCTTTCTCAAGCTGTGCCCGAGTTTCCTTGAGGGCTTTTAGCCTATCAGATGCCAGGGCATGGTGAAGGGTTGAATCATAAAAAGAAGCCTGAACAACACTATTTTGATCGTCTTTAGAACCATCATCTCCCCTACTACTTTTAACATCACTATACTGCAAACTAGAATCATCAGCATCTTGATCAACCTTTTCACGGTTGGAGACGCTCTCTACAACATGCTCAATGGTTGAAGCAACAGCATCAATTTCAAAATCTATTGCCCTAACCTGCTATACAGTTTTGCTTCACTAGACGACAACTTATCCACATTATCTGAGGTCCCAGGAACATCAGATTCAGCATTCCCTTCATCTTCTGCCCCATTACCAGTTTGGATTCTGGCCTGGTATTTAAATTAACACAAAAAATTCAGCTACACCACATTCCGACACACTACTACGAATCCTTACTCACTTCCAATGAATATTTCACATCACATTACAAATTTTCAATTGTTAAACGCCCAAAACTTTCATAATGTACAAAATTAACGTTAAAATCTGCCATTAAAGAGCTAGGCCAAATATTTCAACCTTAACAGCATAGGCATTGGAAATTGAGTTACAATCAATTTAAATCTTAAAGAGAAAAAACAAAAATATAACTTGCAGAGATGATAAAAAAAGTTACAGTTTTTATAATAAGATGAAATAGATCAATAAGATATTTTCTCAACTTTTTTCTAATAAATTATTAAAAAAATTAACAATTCTTATCAAAAATTAAATATAAATAAAATATAAATACAAATTAAACATATTTATAGATATTATTTTAAAAAAATACAGATACGGATGAAAAACAGATGACTCAAACATATTCAAATATAAATAAAATATAAATATAAATTGAATATATTTATAAATATCATTTTTATACATACAATGATACAAATAAAACACAAACAATCCAAACAGACCAAAGTTGCTTCACATGAAACTAAATTTGGAGGGTTTCAAATAAAGACATTAGCTACCTCATCGAGAACATTGCGTTCGATGTCTTCGGGATTAGCCGAGGTGACGCCCAAACTGGTAAACAAAATCCGGTCTTCCATTAAAATTACAATGACTTCTTCGTTCTATTCAAAAATAATTAAAAACCCTAGTGGAGGAAAATTCAAAAAGGAAAACCCCAAATTTTGGAAGTCTTGGAATTTTGATCAAAGTGAGGAAGACAAGACCGATGTTTTGGATTTTGATTTGTCGCAATAAGTAGGCGTTAGACTCTCTCTCTCTCTATAGAAGAACCAATGGTTCGCGGGTTCGGCATAAAAGTAATATTGCTGTTTTCGTATTGGGCACACCGAGAGACGGACGGAGCCTTGCGGCTCAAGCTAGTAGTGTACACGGACCGGATCAGTTCTCCGGACCCACATCGCCCATTCCAAGGCCCAGCCTGGTTGTGAGCACGCCTATGGTGGGCTCCAACTCTACAAGCCCATAAAAAAATAGCCTAATGTTCGACATGGATAATATTCTTAATTTTTTTGAAATTACATGGAACTAAGCATTTTTATTTAATTAAAATAAAAAATTTATTAAGATTGGCATAATTTTCATGAAAACGAGATCATAAAAGGAAATAACATCATTAGTATCTAAAGCTATCATTAAAATGTTTAGTGAGGCACTTGAGCAAACTTGAGTTCATAGCAATGGGAAAAATTTGAACCAACCTTGACAAGCTTTAAGGACCTCTAACAGGACTTGATCTAAATGCCTTAGTGGCACTCAATCAAAAGTCGTTTCATCCAAAATGATTCGAAAGTCCAATTCAACAAAGTGGGCATAATATAAACTTAAATCCTCCTATCAATCTCAACCAAATGAAGTTATGAAATCTTAATAGAAAACTTTTCTTAACATTGCATCATGGCTGATGTACTTTAGTATTATATGGGATATCAATATGATTGAACAAGCTCAATCTTCCTTATATGGTGATTTTGATATAATTCTCCAAACTAAATTTGCTAACACAGAACACTAACTCTAAAAATTGCCAAAATGTACGAGATTCCTAGCATATCATTTTTTTTTTTTAACTAAAGCAATGTTCTAACCAAGTTAACATGGTTTCATGCTAAATTTCATAAAAATAGGAAAAGCACGAAATTTAGTTGAGAATATAGGATCTTTTTTAAATTTGATCCATATGGATCTCAGCAATATTTTTTATCTTGTATGTTTAAGCTTATGGCAATCCCTTAATTATATAGATGAGTTTTTATTCATACTTGAGGTTAAGAAAAAACTTTACACTAAAGGCCAAAATTAAATGACACTTACGTAACTTTTTATAATTCAAATGCTTTAATACATTACAAGCTTAGATAGTATTAGGATAAAATTGTGTCGACATAAGATTGTCAAAATCAAAGAAGAGGAGGAAAGTGCCATCATTATGGTTGGTAGAGGCATGTTAATTATTTGGTAATGACAACACGAAAGTTGTTCAAAATAACTTTCTAATTGACTTCCTATTTAATATGGAATTTTAGGGAAATTAAATGGTCTTGTTATTAATTTGAAAGAATCGAACTCGTCATCATTAAAGACTCATATTATACTCAATTATGATCAAATTACTAATATAGTTAATATTCATATTATTATATTTATTTTAACTGTTAAATGGTTGACTGGACGATCCCGTCAACAAGATCGTAGAAGCTTCTAAAATGTTTATAGAAATAAAAACTATGGAAATTCTTCTGAATAAATTGCTCAAATTTACTACAATTCACTTGAGAAAGTATATTGGCGAGGGTCATATCGATAATCGTGACACAAGTTCGATGATAAGAAAAGTGTTTAAAGTGAAATTTTTAAGTTTTGCAAATTTTATCTCACTTGGATTAACTTTTTTTTCCCCTTTTAAGGGATGTAACTTCTTATATTTTATGTAATATATTTGAAAACACACCACTAAGATTTTTAATCTTTGGTGCGAAAATTTGATTAATTAATACAAGACATTGATTAGCAATAGCATGTCACCTACAATTGTGACGAAAACTAACAATTAATTTAGCACTTCTCTTACTCTCTACTTTTTTTGAAAAACTTATGATTAGTGTCAAGTCTAAACTCACTAAGAAATAAATAGTAACTATGTGTAAGGCTTGTATGAAAGAAGTGAAGTCCTTGCGATGAGTATTGTATTACTTAACTTTTCAATATATTAAGCTATATTCATTCATATTGCATATAGATAACACCAATTCATACGCTTAATATATCACACTTGTCATTAAGAATGCAACCAGGGTAGATTTAGAACAGATCATATAAGACTTGAATCCAACCCACAACCCTAAGGTCTAGCATTAGCAATTCATGTTATCGTGTCATGTTCCATATTTATATCTAAATGGGTCGCTTATTGATTGATGAGAAATATTTAGTATTGTAACAGATAGTGGGCTTAGAAAGTTAATGTATTAAAATAGTTATTATCCTAGGTTGACTTAGTTAACAAATTATATGTTATATACGAATAAACTAAGTAACACTTAAGAAATGGCGGATTATGTCTAGTTTCAATTTCTTCTCAAAAACTTAAAGTATAAAGCATGCATAACAACAAATATAAAAAAAATAATAATTAAAAAAACAGGATAGGAAAGTTTGCACTATGATATAACATAAAGTTCGGTCCATCCCCAAGTCTCCACATTCCACACAAATGCCTGAGTAGGACTTCACCACTTTATTCACAACAAACAAAATGCCTCGATAGAGGGCTTTAACATATCAATAATACAAATGCTTAAGATGGATCTTTACAATATCAAACACACTATATTCAACTCAAGACTTCACCAAGAAACTCTCAACAAAACCATAGTATAGTGCTCTTATAAATATAGCAATTACAAAACAATTAGCACT
This sequence comes from Combretum micranthum, assembly GCA_024138025.1. Lineage (NCBI taxonomy): Eukaryota > Viridiplantae > Streptophyta > Magnoliopsida > Myrtales > Combretaceae > Combretum > Combretum micranthum. The sequence goes on along the minus strand of JAMXBD010001954.1, from coordinate 18,740 downwards.
ATACTAAGTTTCTTACTCACATCAATATACAAATTGCAATATAAGCTAGGAGTGTTTATGATGATTTCATATACAAGAAATAAGCTTAATTAACCCCAAAAAGTCTTTGAGAACTTCTATTTATAAGCTCTCAAAACAAGCTATCCGTTGCCCCTCAAAATAGCCACTAACAGTTAGATTAAAAAACTTCAATGACTATTTTTTGCCTATCAGCTTGTTGGTCCAAAGCCACACTAACTAGCATGTGCAATTTTCACACTTATGGACAATACCGCGACTCACACTATTGTTTGAACAATTTGAACCGACGAGCTGATATGCTCCTTAACATCTTTGATATGCTTTCATATTTCGGTCATATCTTTCTCATCTGAACTCCAATTGAGGTAATCCAAGATGTTACAAAAAGTTTAGAGAAAACTCTACAACTTTTATGTTTTAAACTTTAAGAGATTAAAAAGAAATCAAGGTCCAAATTGTGTTTGAAACAACTTGCAAAAACAAAGCACAACCAAAACACAAAAGATGCATATATATATATATATATTCAAGCATTTTGTTCATCCAAATTGTTTGACTAATTAAGTGTAACTTAACACAACTAAGTGGTTAATTATGCAATTAATTTCCTCATCAAAATTCACGTTGAACACACAAGTTTAGCAATCTCCCTCTTTTTGATGAGGACAATTATGTACAATTAACTCTCCTTCAATTTGACACTTTCCATCAATTAAGCATTCGGGTTTTAAAGAAGTTTTCTCCTGGGTTCAAGAACTTGTTTAATTTAAGGGAATCACAAGTTTGACTTTAATGGCCAAACAAACATATATACATTGTTCATGCATGTTAATTATGCATTCAACATTTCTCCCCCCTTTGAACTTATGAAAAAGGCAAACTCAATTTTTTACTTAAAAGATGCTCAAATTATGCACAAAAACATTTTTATCATGAAGAAAGCATAATTAAATCACATCAACTCATTATATACATAAACACCAAGAGCATGAACCATTAAACTTAAGCAAGTTGAGAACATACCTTATTTTTGCCCTTGAAGCCACTTGGGATACTTACAAAAATTGCAATCATCTCTTTGATACCTATTTTTGCTTGTCTTTTTTGGTTAGTTAAAGTAAGTATTTCCTCTCTTAGTACCCACACAAACTTGCTTACATGACCAAAATGTATAGCTTTCCTTATTGTAGAATTGTATGTTATATGACCAACTTACCACAATAGTTGCATGTTACATGAGTAGCTCTAACAACTAAGTCATATGAGGCTTGCAACTATTGTTCCTATCATAGTCAATTCCATATTTGTTAAAATCAACTTTTTGCTTTGAAAGAAGAGTACTCAAATTATTCTCTCCCTTGGTAAATTTGGCTATGATAGCATTTGCATTAGCCAAGCTAGCTTTCAACCTTTTATTCTTAAATTTTAAACCATCTAACTCTTTTAGAATTTCCTCATTAGAACTATTAGCAGATACATCACTTTTATTATTACCATTCAAAGTTTTAACTTTTAAGCAAAGCAAATCATTTTCAACATTTAGCTTTTCATTCAATTTACTTAACCTATCATTTTTCCCTTTTAACTTCTTATATTTATTATTCATCTTATTATTTCCCAATTTAAAAAATTCAATTTCTTCTTTCAACCTATTATTTTCAACTTTAAGCTCCTTATATTCATTCCTAAATTTATCCAACCCGTCTCCTACTTTCCTCATTAAAGATTTAAGCATGCTATTCTTTTTCTTCATTTTAATCTATATACTACATATTTTATTATACATTTCATAAATTTCATCATGAGGAACTTGTGAAGAAATAGAGCATACATTGTCATCTAAGGCCATTAGACAAATATCTTTATTCGAGTCGAATGAGTCCTCATCACTCCATGCGGTCATAAACGCTTTCTTCTTTTCTCCTTTGCTTCATTTCTTATCATTTAGGCAATATTGTTAAGGGAAAAAGCCCCTTTTGGTACTTAAGCTTTTAAGAAGATAAATTTCATACCTAGCCAAACCTTTCGTGCCCCTTTTCACTATCTTACTCTTTTATTGTCTCTTAAAATAATTGACACATGTTAGGCAATGATTGGGTGAAGTAGTGGAAAGGGGCACAAAAGTTTGGCTAGGTATAGGATTAGTCTTTTTAAAAGTTCAGGTATCTAATTGTCCACTTGACCAAAGTTCAGGCACCAAAAATTATCCCCATTGTTAAATAAGCATCAGTTGGTTACACTTAAAGCAAACGATGGTTTTTCTCTTGGATTTTGACGAGCTAATGTCTTCCTTATTTTCATCTTATTGTTTACCTTAGAAAACATGGTGAACTTTTTAGTAAGCTTGTCTAAATCCTTATCATCCTTCTCACTTTCCTCCTCTTCACTCGAGCCTAAGTCGGAGCAAGAAACTTTTTAGTGTTATTTCCTTCTTGGTTGACTCCTCTCTATAATTCTAAATCATTTCACGAGTCTTAAGGGTTTCAAGAAATTATTCTTTGCTCATTCAACTCAAGTCATGCGCTTCTTCAATGGCGCTTCTTTTTGCCTCCCACTCCTTCAGCAATGATGTACGAATTTTGGAATTCATCTCTAAGTTAGTATATGTCTTGCTAAGAATTAACAATTGATTTAAAATGTGTGAATCTATTATGCATTTCACCAATTGTCTCATTAGTCTTCATTTTAAAATTCTCAAATTTACCATAAAGAAGACTAATTTTAGTATTTCTAGTTCTACGTGTTCCTTCATATGTACTTCCTAAATTATCCCAAATTTTGTTAGCCAAAGTATATATGTAAATACTACTAAAATCATTTTCATTTAAGCCACGATATAGAATATTCATTGTAATTTCATTAAGTTGAACTTTTTCTTTTTTAGCTTTTGTATAATTGGACTCATTTTTGCCTTCTATGACTATATAGCCATTTTCTATAACACTCCATAAGAATAAATGTTGAACTTTTAAGAAAATTTTTATCTTACACTTATAATATGAATAATTTACCCTAGTTAGGACAATTGACCTATTTATAGCTTGTTGATTGTGTATGTAATCACCAAGCTTATAATTTATAATCCTATTAATTCTAGATCCACATAAAGCAGTGCACTTATCATGTAATATAAAAATTAACTCGAATATCATCCTAAGGATCTATGGTTAAGTACTAGTATTTCCTTTTCACTACTATCTAGCCTAAATTATCAAATTAATTAAATTAGTTCTAAATTGCTAATTAAACTAATAACTAGTAAACCATAATTTTTTATATGAGCGCTTTTCTTAAGATTAATCAATTCACATACTATGTCCTTAGTTTTGATCCATCCAAACCCTTTTTATCCTTAAAATGCAATTTTAATTGAATAAATCTTCATCTTGAATTGTCGGGTTACTTAGATAGATTAATTACTCTCTTCAAGTCAATTAACCTATAATCCTAATTGAAGAAGTGGTAAATTTTTCCTTCACTAATGTCAAATTAGAATTGCATAAAGCTCATGAACCTAATTGAAGAAAATAAATATTCAAAGGTAGAAAATTGGAAAACCCTATTTTCTAGTTAATTACTCATCTTTTTTACTCATAAGAGATCTATTCTATTATTTGAACTCTTCTTTCTAATTAACAAAAATCAAGTTTATAATAATCTAGGCCTAAAATCATCATAAACAACAAAACAATTCATGAAGTAAATTAAGATCAAAACTTTATTCAATTAGAAGACAAAGTTGTACATGGGGCTAGGGTTTCTCAAAACTTAGGACATAACAAAACCTCTTCCATAGAAAATTTAACAATAATAAGCGTAAAGGAATAATTTGGAGAAATCATGATGATAAAACCCTTGTAGAGATGTTGTTTGTGAACTCTTGATGCTGTGCAGCAATTATCTCCTGAAAAGCTCTCCAAAATGTATACTTTAGGGTTAGGAATGAAATAATAATGGTTTAGCTTCTTCCTAAGATGAAACAAAGCATATTTATATAAGCTGTCGTCGTACATGACCCCTGTACGACCTGTGTAGGGAGGTCATGTATATTGGAGCATCTTTAAAAAAAATTCCGTGTCCTTTAATTTGTACACTACATGTAGTACACGACTCATGTATCTTAGTCATGTACTTCTGATGTTGTAGTGACAACTCCAAAACTTCATAAAAATCTTTGCTTGTTCCATTATAAATTCTTCAAAAGGCTCAATTGTTCCTTATTTATCCCTAAAATAAATAAGTCATTTAATAAGTATTATTTTGTTAGTAAATCAAAAAAATATCATATAAAATATAATCAATAAAGCACAATAATTAAGGGTTTTAAGACACCTAAGGTGTTACCAGTCATGATCTTAAACTCTAGATACAATTAAGCACTTATCCTAGAGTCTTAGCTCTAATACCAATTAAAGAGACTAAGTAACACCTAAGAAATGGCAGATTACACCTAATTCCAATTTATTATCAAAAACTAAAAGTCTAAAACATGCAAAACAATAAAAATAAATAACAATAATAATTAAAGAGATAAGGATAGGAAAATTTACACCGCGATATAACATGGAGTTTGGTTAACACATCAACAATACAAAATGCTTGAGATGAATCCTTACAATATCAAACACACTAGATTCAACTCAAAACTTCACCAAGAAACTCTCAACAAAACTATTGTTTAGTGCTCTTATAAAGATGGCAATTATAAAACAATTAACACTATATTAAGTTTCTTGCTCATAACGACATACAAATTGCAATAAGCTCAATTAAGCCCTAAAAAGTCTTTAAGAACTTCTATTAAGACGCTCGCAAAACAAGCTAGTTGTTATCCCTCAAAATAGCTGCCAACGATCATATAAAAAAGCTACAATGGCTATTTTTTGTCAATTGACTTGCTGGTCCAAAGCCATACCAACTAGCCGGTGTAATTTTCGTACCCATGGAAAACATCGCGATTTAAACTTTTGGTTGAACAACTTTTATCAACAAGCTAGTACAATCTCTGATAGCTTCGATATGCTTTTATATTTTAGCTATGTAAATCCCCAAAATTTTGTGATCGGTTAAGCTCAAACCCTAATTTGAAGGTCAACCGAAACCTTAAAGTCAATAAAACCCTAGTTAAACGTAACAGGTTAAGTCCGACAAACCCGTGTTTATAACCTTAATTGAGTAAGTAAGAGATTAGTATGTAAAATAGTTCGTAATAACATAAGAAAGGTTAAAAATATCATATTAATCAAACCGTAATTCGTTTTGAACCCAATCGGATATAGTTTTCGAAAAACGTGTTTCAGGGCTCGAATATTAAAAATATTATGGATATACCATTAGACTCGTAAAAATATAAGGTTTTCAAAAATATCAGTTTTATAATTTTTCGATAACTAAAAATATCATATAGCACATTTATATATGTATTTTCTTATTACCGGTATTTTATTAGTCACATCTACTTTACATTATACTATTCATTACTATTCTACACTATTCATCTATCTCTATTTTTTCTATCACCTACTCTTGCACTCTATATACCTTTTTTTTTTTTTTTACCTTTTTCATAACTTTATATCACATCTATCTTACATATTATTATTTTTAATACACAAAATTATAAAAAATAAATAAATAAATCTCTCCCTCTCATCTCACTCATGTCCGGCACCCCCTCTTCTCCCTCTTTCTTATTTTTTTTCAATTTTTCTTTAATTAAATCACACAAATTTCACTCATCATTTTCCTATAAATACCACCTCCTCTTTCATTTTTTTTCATACTTCATCTACCACAAATTCACTACCAAAACTCTTCCAAATTCTTCTCTTAAAACTCTCTCCAAATGCTCTCCCAAAGTACTCCAAAAACTTTCTTCTTCTCTACACACAAAACCCATTTATACATACTACTTCCAACTTCTCTTTAGGTAAAACTTCTTTTCATATTTACTGCCATGTCTTGTAATTTTACATGACCATGGTGTGAGTTTCCTAAACTTGTTATGGAAACTACACTGTATTCATATATTGTTCTTGTTCATGAAAATCCATTTCTATATTTTTTATGCTATTATTATGTTTTGCACATATTATTGTTGTTATTATGCTAACTTCTTAACTATATCTAATTAAATATATCTATATATCTATATATATTCTTTAGAGCATATAAGCTCACTTGTTATTTATTTATTTTCACGCAATGCAATTTATTTACTTTCATACTATTTTCAGACTCGTCTTTCTAGTCTTAGCCTGTCTTCATCAAGTCAAAACAATTTTCTTTTTTTTTTGGAACTAGTCCATTTCTTAGTCCGAGAGCCTTGATTCAAAGCTAAGACTCTCAATACTTAACTTATATTATTTTGCTTATTTTTTTATTGTTATAGTTTTGCTTGTTATTATTCTCATATTCATGCAAAATAAAGGTTGTTGTCTAAATCGCCAAAGTTTAAACTATACTCTTTACAAAAAAACTTTTTGTCACCAAAGGAGAGTTCTAAAAGAAATTTAGAAGTTTTAAAATTAATAAAAGGAATTCATTTCTTTAGGAAGAACTCATTATAATTTTGGAAATACTATTATTTTGAAAGGATTTTCTAAAACCATAACCATGGTAGAAATAAAGTCATTTTTCTAAAATTTAGAAAGATGATTCTTTGTTACAAAAATGTTTTCCTTAAAAACATAATGTAAAGAAAACCCCATAAAAAGGAAATGTAGGTTTTTAAATTAAGATTTAAAAAAGATCAAAATAATAGTCAAAGGAAATACATAGAAAACTAATAGGAAAAGTGACATTGGTGTTAGAAGTTCTTTTTTAAAAAAAGGAAAAAATAGAGAAATTTATTTTTGAAGAAAAGTCATCAAAGGAAATAGGAGGTAAACATAAAATACTCTTTGAAAATAAAAGAATCAAAAGCTTCATTTTTTTGGGATCCATAAAATGATTTCTTGTAAATTATGATTTTTCCAAACTTTTAACTAACATTGTTTTTACTAAAGAATTTTGTTTGGACAATATATCCTCGAACATGAATGAAACATGAGCTATACATATATCAAAAGGAATTTCTCAACTATATAGATAACTAAGAATTTATTAAAAAAAATTTGGATGATTTTATGATTGAATCAATTGCTTTTGGGATGGGAAATTTCGTGGTGAATCTGATCGCCACTGTTCTGGACCTCATCTGACCTAGTTTGATGAAAATAGTTTTAGAAATGGATATATCTTTTCGAATAGATAGAAAACGGTATATTATATACGCAATTCCAAGTTAAAATGATTAAATTATGACCATTTTAAGTTGAAATTGTCTTCTACACGAATTTTGACGTTCTTATGACATAGTTTTGTTAAATTTCAAGAGACTTATCAAGAAATACTCATTATAGGCATTTTTATTGAGTAGGTGATCCCAATAAAGAATATCCATATCCCGAGAACTATTTTGACTAAGTGGATTGTTTGATCAACTCTTCCATTTAGAAAAAGTATCACTATGGCAACGTGAGTTTATTTCCTTAACTTATGTACTTGATTGTGCTTGTAGTATGGATGCATTAGAATTAAGGAAAGACAAAATGTTATGTATGTAAAGTTGTATGAAAGAACACTAAGAATATCGATACGGGAATTGAATGTAAAGAATTGCTTTTCTTAGTATAGAATTTGATATGTCTGAAATTCTATGACCACCTTAAAATTGATAATAATGATGCTATGATATCTTAAATAAATTAATTCATGCATACCACGTACTAAGTCACATTGCATGGGGTTATTATCCTTGGTGAAAGAATAATAACACGATCGAAAGCAATGCTTGGCGGCAATTATCAAAAGCAATGCTTGGCAACAAGGAATTTAAAACAATGCTTGGCGGCGGTAATCTGAAAAGCATGGCTCAACGCAAGTAGATTTAATATGCTTGGCGGTAGTGATCGAAAGCATAACTTAACTAGACAACTCGTTTTGAGATTACTTATTATCACCAAACCTCGAATGGATGGCATAAATCCATTTAACATATAATTCCTGGAAAACTATATGCCTTGCTTGCTTACGTGTATGTTGCATTTCACTTGAATACTTAAATATTTACTTATGAAAAAAATTCTTGTTAAGCATTTTAGCTTATACCCCTATGGATATCTTTTGCAGTTTAGCTATTTGTGGTTGAAGCCACGAGAACCTTGCAGTCAGGTATTTCCTTTTTGGTTAACGAATTTTAGATGAAGTTTAGCATTGGTCTAGATGTAAGTTCATAGAAAATTTTCTTGTAATAGACTCTAGCACATTTTGACGGGGGAATGCTCCTAAGGCTTGTACGACAATTATTATGAATGAATGAATATTATGATTTCCATTTCTTAATTTATTATTATATCTTCTTAAGCTTTCAAAGTATGGTCCTCTAAATATTGTAAGAGCACGTCTTATACCTAATATCGAAGCTTATGGGAATTACGAAGGTTGACTAAGGTTGTCATACTTAAGCTTTAATATTAAGTGTAACGAACTGTTACGTTTATGATACCTTTTGGGGCGTGATGAGCCATATCTTTCTCATTTGGACTTTGATTGAGGTGATTCAAGATGCTACGATGAGCTTAGAGAGAACTCTACAACTTTATGTTTTGAGCTTTAAGAAGTGTTTGAAACAACCTGTAAAAACAAAGCACAACCAAAACACAAAAGACACACACACACACACGCATATATATATATATATATATATTCAAGAATTTTGTTTATTGAAATTGTTTGACTAATTAAGTTTAACTTAACACAATTAAGTGATTAATTGTGAAACTAATTTTCTTATCAAAATCCACGTTGAATACACAAGTTCAATAATATATTACATGTATATAATTAAAAGGAAGAGATTGTAATATGTGACTTAATACATTGTTAAATAAGTATGATATTAGTGGATAATAATTGATGGTAACAAAAAAAAATAGATCTATATTTTAACTAACAAATATTATTTTGTCACTGTAACCAACAAACACAACATGCTTAAAACTCACAATACAAGAAACACAACAAAGTAAAAGACTAAATCATGTTAAAACACAATATGTTAGGCATTATTTATATTTCATATATGTATTATATATGATATTTACAATATATATGTCATTTTTATTATATATTAATATAAATTAGTATAATATGTTATATATGATTTTATATTATGTTCCAAACACACACACACACACACACATACACACATGCGCGCGCGTAACATATTCAATTTATCTAACAAATTAATTATGATATATTATATTTTTATAATTTGTAGATTTTATAAATGTAAAAATATGTTATATACATGACCTATATATTAAATATCTATTGTATTTGTTATGTGATACACACACATATATATGTAGATTATGATATATATATCTATATGACATGTTATATTCTTTTTAGTTTATATGTACTATTTAAGTTATATATATAATTATTACAAACTATAAATGTTATATATAAAATATATAGTTTAGTCACACAGATATATGTCTATATAAAGCATATTCATTTCATTTTCATGTAACAAAATGAATTATAATATATAACATATAAATTATGTATCCATAACCTATGGATCTTATATATGAGTAGATATGGATATATATATATATATATATATGTATAGACATTATAAATATAATATATATATGTTATGTCACACATATATATATATATATATTATATATTTAAGCAATATATGTTTTGACGTAATTCACACTTTATATGCACTCTATAGGTTACATATATATTACATATTTTATATACAATCTACCCATTTTACAAATATTCCGTATGTATTTTCTATTTTAATGCATATATTTATATAATATGTCATCTAGAAAATCTTTACATAACATATAGATTATGTATTTATAACCTACAAATTAAATATAAATGTTTATTATATCAATACATAAAATTGTTATAAATATTTTATTCACATACTAGATATATATATTGTGTATATACATGTAGCAAATAAAACAACCATATATTGATATATAAATTATGTATATTTTATTTGTTAGATAAGATGTATATTTTACATATATTATATGTGTGTTCTATATATAATTTATAATATACTATACCTATGTGTAATTTATTTCATATATGGATAGTTTTGTCATTTTATAATTTAGTTAGAGATAATAATATTATATACTAAAAAAAATAAGATTACAAAACAATAATAATATATTTTAAAAGGTTTGTAGGTTTATGAATAAATATAGTCATAAACTTAAACCCTGCCATATTTAAATTCATGTTGTTTCTAGGTTTGACTGGTTTATTTATCGTTTCAACTTTTACTTACTAAAATCATTTTATAGTATCGTGTCGTACGAGATTCATGGGTTGGGTCCTAAATTGCCAATGCTAGTCAGTCGCCCAAACTCAACCCATAATCTTATAGGGTTTTTTGTGCAATACTCAAATGAAATATCTTAACCCTTCACTTAGGTTAGAAACTGGATTTAGATAGTTTAAATGATGCAAGAAAAATAGATAATGAATTATGATTAGATAAATCAATGAAATTAATTTAGTAAATAGAATTAAATCGAAATTTGAGATTTCAAATTCTTAAACCCCTAAACATGTTATTAAAATGTTTAGTAGATTCTTAAATCCCTAAACTTTAGCCCAACATATCATATCTTTAACCTCCATAAATTTTGGAATCACCTGCTTTCTTAAACAATATCATATCTTGAGCTTAAGCTCAAGTTAAATATTAATTTGGTATAAATCAATCTCCTAAATCAAACCCCTATCTCAAGTTTTTATTTCTAACATATTAATCCTCAGATTATTTTCTAAACACTTTTAGAATTAGAGATATCGATTTGAAAGTCTTAAACCTAATACCTTTACTTTAAAATATCATCAATCCTTATCTATAAATTGTTTTTCCTTTTTGATTTTCTTTTTGGCTACCCCTTTCTCTTTCTTTCCTTCTCCTTTCTCTTTCCCGTTTCTTCCTTCCCTTCTTCTTTTTTTCATTTTTTTCTCAAAACCCAAACACCAAATCTCAAATTCAACAAAAGTATAGAAAAAATCAAAGATAGAAAATAAGATAGAGAATGGAGATTATGCAAAAAACAACTCCAAGAACTTAGGAGAAGTAGGAGTTGAAAGATCAAGATGTAGGGTTTACCTAAAAAAATAAGTTTTGCTATTTCTTTGCTTATTATTGTTTATATATGCAGATGCTAAATTAGAACTAGATAGATATCTTGTAATAAAATTGACAAGTTAGCAAGATATGAACCTATATGTCAAAATATGAATATGTACATACATGTGTAGATTAAGTGTTTGATGGAATAATTTGTGGTTATATGATATATATATATATATATCTATAGAAGTATTTATAAGATAAGATTATGGATGTTTATGTTGATAAAAATTTGTTATTGTTGATGTATGTTGAAGGTAAGTAGCTAAAAGTTGTATAAAAGACTAAGAAAAAATGTAACATAATCCCCATATTTATCATGACCATACCAAGGTTCATGATGTAAGCAGAAATAAAAATCAAGGGTGATAATGGGTATGACAAGGATGATGACCTCCTCTAATAAATAGTTAAGTCATGATAATGGGCATTATAAGGCAACTTATGAGCATCATGGTTGTTATGAATGGCGTAATCTCCTCTGATAAGGATTTTCAAAGGAAACAGCCTAGATCATGATCGTGAGAAGGCATTATCTCATTATTACAAGCGTGACAAGGCCGTATTGGTGATAACGGCCTTCATTACGGGCATGATGAGACTAGTAATGGGGATCACAATCCCCATCACGAACGTGATCATTGCCCTGGTGTTGTTCATAAAAAGAAAAGAAAAACAAAAAAGAAAGAAGAAAGAAAGATAAAATGAAATAGATAAATGATAGATAAAATAACATGATAGTGTTTGTATAATTAGGAATGAATTAATGAATAAATAGGATTACTAATTATCTTGGGTTAACGTAGTTCTAAAGTATAAAATGAGCTTAATTAGTAAACTTATGTTCAATTCGACTAAATATAATGAGCTAAAATGAATTAGATTGATTAAGTTTAATCACCTTGGCTTTATAATTGAATTAAATGATTATTTTTAATCAATTTGGCTTAGCTAAGATAAATAGGCATAATAGCTAATAATTGGTTTTGGTTAATGCAATAGGCTAAACCATGAATAACATAGGGAATATATTGTTTCAAATATTTGTTTGCTTTGAATATGAATGTTTTGATGATGCTGTTGTAGTAAAATATTATAATTAAAGAGAAAATAAATACTTTGACAGATAATGGAGAATTGTCTGTATTTTGGCGATGTAATTTTCGCAACCATAGCGAGTTCTTAATTGGTGTTTGATCAAATAGTGTTTTAATAAAAGTTTGATGCAATGGATAATTAATTTAATTTCTTATATGAATTTAATTCTTGAACAGATATCGATATCTATTTTATCTTCTGAAAGGGCTTCTAAGACTCTGTTTGGATTTTATATAAAAGTATGCAGTAACTTGTATGTTGTATGCTAGGATAGTATCCTAAACATGTTAAAACTTAAAGTCGACTTCATAATTAATGAGTGTTGCTTGTGTTGTGCTGTTGAATCCGATCTAGGGAGTAGAAACCTTATCCTGAGGGGATACGGTAGTTTAGGTGCTTAGGTTACCCCTTTTATCATGATGCAATGGTATGCCATGATGTAATGACAATTCATAAATGGCTCAATGGTAGCGATGGAGCACGTGGTATTGATGTAACGTTTACTTATACTTGTGAGGAAAATACCATGATTTAGTTCACATTTATGGGAATGATTGAACTAAAACCATGTTATGGACTGAGTTGTAAGTAAAGTTAGGTAACGGCTGTAAACCCTAGATTGGGCTATTTTCTTGTAACGTTATATAGGAAATATAGATTGCTTATATTGACCCATTGAGCATCTACTGTTACTCAATCTCTCAGATCCCTAGATTGTTTCAGAGTGTGACTGCTCCATAGTTGATTTGATTCCTTAAATTAAAGATAATAACTTGTTGTTTGATGCATTTTATTTAGTTAAGCTTATGTGTCACTCCATATGTGATTGTATTACTTTGTACTGGGCTTCAACTCACTATTGCCATTGTTGTTGTTTTCTTTCCAGGTATTGATGATTAATAATGCTAAATATGATGTGATGATGATGGTGAATTGTTGATGATGATTTGATGATGCTGATGTATGATTCGGGTTATGGGTGATCTTGGAAGTTTAAAAGGAGAAGTGAATGAAACAGGACCGTGGATTTTATTTTGTTTGGTTTTGTATATGGAGATGGATTTATCTGTGGAAATTATATTTTCTTTAAAGGGCCTTGTGCAGCTCCATGTTTGTAATAAGCTTTAAAAGTTTTGTTTTGGGAAGTTGATCTACTCATTTAGGTAGAAGTTGGAAAATGTTTTCCTTAAGCTTGTTTTCCTATAAAAAATCTAGTTGTCTCCAAAATCTAATTGAACGATTTCAAAGTTAAAATTAGCTAGCAATGTTCAATATGAAAATATCATTCAAGGAAGCCTGAGCATGTAATACATGAAGTATTACACATGGCGGTAATTATCTTAATTAAAATTTAGGGTGTTACATCAAACATGCCTTTATAGGGTCATGGCCTTACCTTACTAACCTAATTTCTTCTTTACTCTTTCCTCATAACCTCCACCCCCCCCCCACCTCCTACCTCTGCTTTCATTCTTTTTATTTTACTATTTTTTTTCGTAAAACAAAAGTAACGATTGTTTTAATATTCTTTACATGAAATGTAAAGTTATAGCTCAAAAGTCCAAAACTTAGCATATCTAACTAGAAGACAAATGAATATACTATAAATCCTCGACATTTAATTTTTTTCCCTACGCATACATGTAGATAATATATCTAAATTATTGTCCATAAAAACATTCAAAAACATAATAAAGAAATCTTAATGTTAATTGTTACTTTCTTAATTTTTAAATTTGAAGTGTATTCATTATAAAAATTGAATTTTTTATTTTGTTAATTTTAGCAAGTCTGGTTTCCCAAGTCACAACAATGAGTCTGTCGCACCTCGCCTCCCACTACCGAGGTTCTGGGCGTGTGATGCCAGAGTAGACAACTGCCATAGGCCCCTCTAGTGATAATGGCCAACATTCGCCCTCAGGCGAGACCCCAACCAATGCATGCCCTACAAGGTATCACGGGTACTATAGGTCAATTGGTGAGATGCATTCAGGTGCTACCTTTGGGGCAGGCAAAAGCCTCAGGTCTTAGGTTCGATCCCTGCAAGTTGCAGATAGGGGATCAAACTTACCTGAGGGTAATAATACCTACAGTGCTTGTATACTCTGCGGGCATGCATTAGGATGTTGGCCATTATCACCAAGAGGCCTGTAACAGTTGTCTGCCTTGGCATCACACGGCCAAAACCTCGATAGCGGGGGCGGTGTGATAGACTGTAACCCCATAAAATCAACTTATTATTGCTTAAACCTAACTTGCAACCTTATAGGATTTTTAGCGGGTCGACCAGGCTAGATACCCCATATTGACCTGCTTAATTACATCCCTGCTTATTGCTAGTTCTGATTCAATAGAGGCTAGAGAGAGGATCATTGCATTCTCATACATAATAGGTCTACTCAATGGAATATGGTTAATGAAGCGTTGAGACATGGCCCAACATGGCCACTCTAATGCTTAAGTTAGCAAGCATATTGATTGAGAGATGGATAATGAATGTGAGGAGAGTTCAAGCAACATTACCATCCATGTAGGGTAAAATGAGATATTTATAGCAAGTCGATCCTTGGCGCGATTCAGCACATCATGGAATCATGGATGAGTGGGCAACTAAGCGGTTGGCAACAATTACAACAGTCATGAGGTGAGCTTACTAATCCGTTCACTCGAGTTGAGCCTAAGTGCAAAGATCTTGCCAAGTGACTCTGGGCCAAGTGCCGACGTTTCGTTGTCATGGTAGTTAGTTGGCACTTCGAGCTAGGATGTCAAGAGTCTAAATGAGACCTTGGGCCCTATCATCATCAGATGAGCATCAATCTAGTGGGTCGACCCATGTAGCTGATGGGTCGGATTGGGCTTGGGAGGCCCGTCATTCATATTAGACTGTCAATAGCACTCTATCTCATAAATCTTGTTTAAGTGTGGTTTGGAATCAAGATATAAAATATAGGGTAAATTGCATAAAAATTTATTAATGTTTGAGGATAAATTCATTTAAGATACAACATTTTGAGTATTAAAAAGAGGTATAAATGTTCAACAAAGTGTATCAAATAAGGTATTAATGTTTTGCAAAGTTTATTTGAGGTATTGACATTTGGATTAGTTTTTAATTAAATCTTTTTTATTTTCCTTCAATAGTCAATTATTAATATCTTATTTGACTCACTTTGCTAAATATTAATACCTCATTTTAGCCACTCCAAAACATTGATATTTTAATTGAACTTACCCCTAAACCTTGATACATCTTTTCAGTCACTTAAAAATGCTAATATCTTAAATGAACTTACTTCTAAATGTTAATATCTTTTGATGCAATTTACTCATAAAATATCCTTTCCACCTCCTTTGACAAAATTTTAATCAATATGTTTATATATTTGTTTATAGGCCATTTTAGATTAATTTTCTAGGCCTAAATCAAATTGTTTAGGTCATGGGTCTAACTATTTGAGCTCTATCCAACTTGTCCTAAACCTCGAGCCAATCACACAGAATTAAGTTGAGCTATCTCGGTTAACAACAGCTCTACTAGTATCTTTCATGATCTTTGATACAGTATGATAAGAATATATGGCATGATATTTATTGAAAATATGACAAGAATATATGCTAGATGTAATATCATGTCACTTAATTATATTATTTTGGCATGATGTGTGATAAGTCTATATTACTCTACTCTATTCGATTCATAGGAATTTATGCTTAATTTGATACATTTCTGGATAAAATAAACCTTTTGCTTTTATTGTCTAAATGTTGTTTTTTAGCTCCACGAATCAAAAGAAGAGGAAACAAAGTGTTTTGATCAAATTTGGAGCAAAACAACAACTGTGCAAAGCAGAACTTGATTGAGCTCTGTAAAAGATCCATCGAGGGCAAAATAATAAGGCAAAATGGCCAGTCACGCCTTGGATCAAGCACTTGACATGACCCTCAACTTCTGTACTGAGGTAATCGAACCTTGGACTTCATGATATAGCTTTTGTCGCGCCACAATGTCGAGCCCTAAATTCAACCAGTAACTGAAGCTAGACAAAAATCACCCTTTTGTTAAGGAAAACACAGCTTGGCTTAAGGCTAACATTCGAGCCCTCAACAAACTTGATGATACCTGTAGTTGAATCTGGATAAGAACTTGAGCTTTTCAGTAGAAAGCCATAGCTTAGGTCGAGCCCTGACGTCCATGAACATTCAAGCACTCAATCTACCATGCAAAAAGTGAACAAATGAGCTGGCAATCTAGACATGCATGTGAAAATAAAGAGCAAATTCGGTTATAAAGAATCCGCCATGTCAGTGAATGAAATCGTCATAATTTCTGTGTTTGATTCTATAAATAAACGTGGAGGGGCATGCGATATGGGGGAATACATAAAATATCATCATATGTATCTTTTTTAACAAAATTTCTAACATAGTATAGAGAGAGAATTTTGGGGCAAAAGAACTATTTCTTCTTGCTTTAGAAATCTCAAAGTTTTCTAGGTAAATTCATTATAAACCCAACGTTTTTTTTTTTTTTGCAAGACTTTATGCTTAATTTGTTATTTCATCTTTAATTCCATATTGTTTCTTCAAAAATTTGTGCTTAATGTCTGCATCCTAGAGAAATAATCATTAACTTAGGGTTTGCGAATCTAATACTTGATTCGTGTGATTTTAAAGTGATTTAATGATTATCACTAGGTATTTGTAATTAGTAGCTAAAACTTAAATTCGTGGGTGCAAATGCATGGTTCATCTTTTAGATTAATATTGATTTCAATTGAATAGATTGAGAGATAATTCTTTTGAATTGATCTGGGCTACTAATGGAGCTGCTCATAATTGCCTTGAGAGAGGGATGGTAAAACTTCCTATCGCTTATTTTTAAAATTCATTAGGTTGGTTTTAAAACAAAGGATTCTTAAGTTTTATGAGGATTTAGATTGTTGATAACTTGTAAAGAGATTTTGGTGGTCTGGTCTAGATCTAGAGTTACTGACCTCTAGAGAGGCTTTAACTTACCATAGTGAATCCAATAGTGCAAATATATTGAACAATTCTATGAGTTTTCTGAGAAATCACATGATAAGAACTTGGTGAAGCAATTCCTAAGGTTTTTTTTTTTATTTTTTTATATTAACAAGCTTATCTTACGATTTACCCTACAAACCTATATATATTCATTAACCCTATTAACTTTTGTTTTCATTATGCTCTTCTAAATTTTTTTGGCTAGATAATAGATGAAAAGTGAGTATGGTAAATTCCAACAATCCCTTGGAATATGATCTAATATTTTCTATGTTACTTTGGTAGGTGCTTGCCCAATATTGGTAGTTGCGACCAAAGTTGAACAAAACTTATTAGCTTTATAAATTTTTAAAAGCTTCAACTTCGTGTTCTTAAATGTTTTTAAAACATAACAAACTAACCAATGTGTGAATATGATCAATGTCATGGCATGGAATACATATGAATTCTTGCACATTGACACTATAGTGTGTGCTATATACCTTTATGATCATGCCGTAATAAATTAATAATATGCCTAAATTAAAATCTAACAAGTGTGGCACCATCTTAAAAGTGCCCTACAAGATGTGGTTAAATGAAGCTATCATGAAGAGTACGTCCTTAATAGAAGCAACGGCGAGCACAGGCTTACCCAATGACGATGCAAAGAGACTAATCACCCCAGGAGAGGTGAAAAGTACCACGACACAAGTACCCCAAATCAAGCCTTAAACGAAGTCGTAAACACGATCATCGGGAAGGGGGGGAGGGTTAGCATCGAAGGATGTACAACCAACCCCATAGCACTACCAGAAAATAAGAGATGTTAATTCTACGTATTGAAAAACAGCAGATCGATAACTCCATGTCCTTTTCGAAAAGAGACCCCCAAAATGTCCAAACACCACATTAGGAACCCTTATTGTCTTAGCTAAAATAATTTGTTTGATGTCAAGAAAGCATCACCCAATGTCATCTTCAGTATCACTTTTATGAGAAGATGGTGCCCAACTTATGAAAACACTTGAAGCCATATTGCCATAATTTCTATGAATTCAATAACTAGCCCATTAAGGTCTTTAGTTTCATCACTTTACCAATGGAACTTGGCGATGAAACCAATACTACCACATACAATGCCGAGTTCATTATGGTCGATTGTTCCCTTTGCAATGCGATGCTTGGCCGACGTAGCCAATTGCTACATGGCATGGCAGCCTCACTAATAAAGCTAAAGGTAAAGTTCCTAACATCCAACAGGATCGATTCTGTAAAAGAGATCATACTCTCTCTAGGTACCTATACTTGAAAGCCTTAGCAGAGGAAATCTACCAAATTCGACACAACCCTTAAAGGATGATAAGAGTTAAGA